>CM053253.1:5202795-5565295 GCA_028583405.1 Pogonophryne albipinna
CCGATTCTTTTGAACGGCTCTTTGGTACGAACGAAGGGAACCAAGTCATACTCGGTGAGAGCCGTTCTTTATCGTTGGTTCACTGCCTGCCATAAATTCACTCGCCTTTACGGGAACTTGCTTTCCTGAATGCAAATGTGCTGTACATGATGGCATAACACATTCTGCTTGAGTAGTAGTTTGGCTGAGAGATGCAAGTTATACATTTTTCTGTGGGTAAAATTGATTTCTGGCAATACAGTCAATCATTAGCCTGGTGACTATTTCGCAGATAAACCTATTAACCCCGCCCCTTTTGAACGGCTCTCGGAAATGAACGGAGCCATAAGATCCGGCTCCCTTCAAAGAGCCGTAATTCCCATCACTAATGGTATCTCAGCTTTTTAACCTGTGACCTGTAGCTCAGAGACAATACAGTAAACGCCTTCGTGGAAAGCATGATATATAGAGAGAATGAATTCCTACGTTCACATTAGGGCTGCTCAACACATCATTAGCATGTTTTCCTTTATGGACCCATCCATGCTATCTCAATGTTGTCAAAAGTGCATTAGTCTTAATGGGCTGTCGGCTCATTAGTCCATCAGCGGCGGAGCGGGGAAACTCTCCGGAGACAGAATCAGCTCGTTTGTATTCAGCTGCAGCGCTGAGCCCAACGCCAGGTGCTAACATGTGGAAACAAATCCCATGATGCACTGCTGCACGAAACACTGAGGTCATAGTCCAAATGTACAAGACTGAGAGTAACCTCAGCAGCTGGATGGGACACATGTTAGCCAATTTAGAGCGGAGGAATTCTCCTGAAGCTATATTTTATTAATTAAAAGTAATTTGTCATGCAAAATTGACTTTAATTATTCTGTAATTCCTGTTTCTAAATTGGAAAGATGTTTCTGATTATCTCCTTTCTGTGTCATTATTAATCAGAATCAGGTTAATTGCCAAGTTTACACACACAAGTAATTTGCGTTAGTGTCTAATGGAGCATACATAAACACAGGAAGAGGAAGTAGGTTGTAATAAACAAGCCAATATAGAACTTTTATAAAAACTGCTTTTTAAAACGTACAAATATAAATAAATGTTTACAAGAAATATGACGATACAAGAATTATTAAATGTATAATATAAGTGTGACACGGATATCTCAAATACATTATGTGCAGTTTACTGAAAGTCTTTTATATCGTCAGGCATTTGCAGACTTCATTACGGGGAACCTTGAGAAACTTTGGTAGATTAATTGACTAAGTATTCAACAGATAAAATGTTAATGACAATGCGTGTTGCAGATCTAATGATGCATCCCCAATTACCAAATGTATGAGAAATCATTTCAGTCGTTTACACAGATATTTTGGCAGCCCTTTCATTAGAGCTGAAACTCAATAATTAAAAAGTATGCCTCTGCCAACTAGTCAAGTTGCAGATTACAACCATGTCTGTCCAGAATGCAATCACTTCTTAATTGTTTTAACACATTTAAGTTAGAAAGGTCATAATTAGCGTGTGATTTCTTGAGATGTGGCCAAACATGTGTTTTGTGAAGACCTTGACCTTTAAGCTCCACATTTCTGATTACAGACGTTTCAAGTAAGTTTAAAATATTAAAACTTCTGTAACTAAAACAGAATATTTACTCTAATAGAACTACAGAATACATTGTAATGTTGCTTTACATAGGTGTCACTGAATGGATATTTCCATTTTCACCATATTTACAGGTAGATAAGAAGATGAATTAGGTTGAGGCAAGAAATCATGTTGATAAAAGAATATTTGATTGGAATATTTTGACTGAGAAAGCAGTAAGAAGTCATAATGTGTAGAAAAATATCACAGGTTTTCCCCCACTGCTCAGAATAGGATAATACAGATCTTTAGATGGATTGTTTTAATAACGATATTCACCATCACCTCGCCGCTCTGCCCTCTCTATCTGAGGTCGTTTGCATGCACTGCCAACAAATCATATCATGTATTTACTAGTTTAGCATATCAGAAATGCTATGTGGGAGAGAATGTGTCCACATACATGATCTCCAAATAAACATTTGATGAGAATGAGGCGCTGTCAGACCCCATTATCCGTAACGACGGCTCAGATCATCAGCAGGGAAAGGATGGCTGTGTGTTTGCTCTGCAGTTATGAATCTTAAACACATGTGATGAAGGTAATCTGGGTGTTAGGATTCTGATTTAAGACGTGGAGCGTAACAGCACGGCTTCATGCAGATACATACAGGATCAAGCAGAGCGTGGTATCCATCATGACATGTGGGATACACCCATGTATGTGCAGGCTGTTAGGATGTATCGGAGTGTTTACATCCTACGGTTTTGATCCACATGGTTGTAGGGACTGGTCACAAGACGGTTTATTTATGCCCCTGCATGCATTTTCAATATCACAATTAAGAAAATCTAGTTTAAAAACGTCTTTTTAGTAGATATTGGCAAAAAATATTTTTTAAATTGAAAACGCATACAGTATGAAAACAGGTGGATAGCGAAACCTGTCTGATGTTAAAAATGTGTATTATTAGTATATTGTATTATTAAAAATTAAATTGTGACAAAATTATGGCCAAAAACATGTTTTTTAGGTCTCAGAGATCTTGACCTTAAAGCACTAGATTTCTGATTTGAATCTGAATACTTCTACCAACACTAGAGAATAATTTGTTTAATAGATTACCAGACGGAAAATCAGATTAAAAGTCTCCTCATTGCTTCACAAAGGCCTGATGTCACCTTCCTAATAATGAAACACAAATGTCATTTTTCCATCGAGTCTTTTAACATTTTTGAGTCTGAACACGCGCATGTTCAATTAAACTTCCACCAATTGCTCGATGAACGTATATTTGTACATCGTATAATTGTAGAGAATGTAAAAATAATGTTCTTGGAATTGCCTGAAAATTCGCATTGACTTTGAATGAAGATTTGAGAAATGTTAAGCTAAAATCAGCAAAAACATGACGTAAATACAAGCAGGCAAAAATAAAAAGAGCAGACAACATCTAGGATAAACAACAACGTCAACAATACAGGAATATATGAACAACAGCCGTGTGTTAAGCTTGATGGCAATAGTTTTTAAGCTAGGAAACTGTGTTGTTTTGTTATGTGTGAGTCTTGCTCTGAGTAGGGCACTGCTCAGTGTGACTGTATAAACATCAAGTTAATAAAACAAGGAATTCTTTTCACAAGACCCATTTTGTCTGTGATACATGTTTATGATCTGTGGATTTACATAATAAGCACATGACTGAAATAACCCGAGGAATAAATGTGTTTGGTAATATCTGAGGCAGGGCCCATCTCATACAGCTGGGAGCTAATAACACACCATTCAAAAGATTTGTGTTCATATTAACATGCGTTGTTTGCTATGTGAAGAAATGAAATGGTAATCAGTTGTATGATTTGATGGCTGAGAGGGTGGAAAATGTTTCTGAAGGACAAGCTGCGCGTACAGAGCCAAATCTGAATAATATCGATGGTAGATACTGACAGTCTTTCTTCTCGTGGTATATATGCATGAACATAGTTTTGACATATCCGTCTCATAATAAGGTTTAATTTGTAACGCTCAGCATTGAAAATCGCCCCAGTGGGATCAGTTTTCAGAGGAACTACTTTCGCCTAAAGAAATAGACCCAATATCTGGGGATTATCCACACTGCTGCTGAGAAATTAGATCGTTATTGACCTTTTTTTTTTTGTAGGTTCGTCACAAAGGAATTTCCAACAATATTATGGGCAGTTTTTCCAAAATATCGCCAGGATGCAAACTCCGCCAGAGTAAAAACGTTGCACATAACTTGAATAAGTAAGCTTTCTGAGTTCAGAGTATTTCATAAACATAATTATGTTTCTGTTACTGTAAGTAGTACTTCGTAAAGGGGCTTAAAGAAACCACATATCTCCAGCTCGATTTATACTACAGAAAGGTGATTTCTTGGTCACCATGTTTATATTTGTTCTCACATCTTAGCATGTTCATTAAAGAGACTTGAGATAAAACAAGGAAGCAGGATCATGCAGAAGTCAGAAATAAAATTAAAATGAATCAAATTGAGTAAAATATTTTGTTAGTACATTACATTGCATTTAGCTGACGCTTTTATCCAAAGCGACTTACAATAAGTGCGTTCGACCAACAAAATACAAACTTGAAGAAAACAGAATCATATAAGTACATCAGGTTTCATAGAGAAAAAACATTTCAAGTGCTACTCAACTGGCTTTAGGTAAGCCAGTCCTTTATTAGTATATAAGTGCTTTGTTAATAGTTCTATTGCTCGAAGTGGAGTCGAAAGAGATGAGTTTTCAGTCTACGCCGGAAGGTGTGTAAGCTATCTGCTGTCCTGATGTCAATGGGGAGCTCATTCCACCATTTTGGAGCCAGGATAGCAAACCCACGTGTTTTTGCTGATGGGAACTTGGGTCCCCTTGGCAGCGAGGGGGCAGCGAGCCGTTTGGTTGATGCAGAGCGGAGTGCACGTGCTGGGGTGTACAGTTTAATCATGTCCTGGATGTAGGAAGGGCCAGATCCATTCGCAGCATGGTACGCAAGTACCATTGTCTTAAAGTGGATTCTAGCAGTTACCGGAAGCCAGTGAAGGGAGCGGAGGAGCGGCGTGGTGTGGGAGAATTTAGGAAGGTTGAAGACCAGGCGAGCCGCTGCATTCTGGATGAGCTGCAGAGGTCGGATGGCACATGCAGGTAGACCAGCCAGGAGGGAGTTACAGTAGTCTAGGCGTGAGATGACGAGAGCCTGGACCAGAACCTGCGTCGCTTTCTGGGTCAGCTGGGGACGTATCCTCCTGATGTTGTAAAGCATGTATCTGCAGCAGCGGGTTGTAGCAGCTATGTTTGCAGTGAAGGACAGGTTGTTATCTAGGATCACACCCAGATTCCTTGCAGTCTGAGGCGGGGAAACAACAGAGGTGCCGATGTTGATTGTTAAGTCAAGAGTGGGACAATATTTTCCCGGAAGGAAAAACAGTTCAGTCTTGTCAAGGTTGAACTTGAGGTGATGAGCAGACATCCACTGAGAGATGTCAGCTAGACAAGCAGAGATGCGTGCGACGACCTGGGTCTCTGAGCGGGGAAAGGACAGAATTAATTGGGTGTCGTCAGCGTAGCAGTGGTATGAAAAACCATGCGGGCTAATGACAGATCCGAGCGAGTTTGTGTACAAGGAGAAGAGGAGGGGACCAAGAACAGAGCCCTGAGGGACCCCTGTAGTTAATTGACAAGGGTCGGACTCCGACCCTCTCCAAGTAACCCTGTAGGTACGGTCTTTGAGGTATGAGGTGATGAGGGAAAGTGCAGAGCCTGAAACTCCAAGTTCTTGGAGAGTGCGAAGGAGGATCTGATGGTTCACCATGTCGAATGCAGCAGACAGGTCCAACAGGATGATGACAGAGGAGAGGGAGGCTGCTTTAGCAGTGTGCAGTTCCTCAGTGACAGCAAGGAGGGCAGTTTCTGTGGAGTGACCTGCCTTGAAACCAGACTGGTGCGGATCCAGAAGGTTGTTCTGATGGAGATAACAGGAGAGTTGTTTAAAGACAGCGCGTTCAAGTGTTTTTGACAGGAACGGGAGGAGAGAGACAGGCCTGTAGTTTATAACATCAGACGGGTTGAGAGTGGGTTTCTTTAGGAGAGGGTTTACTCTTGCCTCCTTGAGACTGTTTGGAAAGTGACCAGAAGTTAGAGAAGTGTTGATGAAATGGGTGAGAAACGGTAGAATATCAGGAGCGATAGTCTGAAGGAGGTTTGAAGGGATAGGGTCCAGAGGACAGGTGGTAGGGCAGAGGTAATGAGGGTAAGAACCTCACTTGGAGAGAGAGGGGGAAAGGAGGTTAGTGTGTGGGTGGAAGGAGGGTCTGGTGACCCAGTGGTGAATAAAGGTGAGTCAGAAAAAGAAGAGCGAATATCATCAACCTTTTTTTCAAAGTGGTTAACAAAGTCGCTTGACAGAAGGAAGGAGGGGGAAGGGGCTTTGGGGGGGTCCAGGAGGGAGGAGAAGATGGAAAATAGTTTTTTGGGATTGGAATAGGAAGATTGGATCTTATCTTGAAAGAAAGTGCTTTTTGCCTGAGAGATGGAAGCAGAGAAAGAGGAGAGGAGAGCCTGATAGGTTAGGAGGTCGTCACGGTGTTTGGATTTCCACCGTTTCCGCTCTGCTGCCCGAAGGATGGTTCTATTAGCACGCAGTGCGTCATTTAGCCAGGGAGCAGGAGGGGACTGACGAGCCTGCCGAGATGTGAGAGGACAGAGAGAGTCCAGAGAGGATGAGAGAGTAGAGAGGAGAGTTTCTGCACCAGAGTTTGGAGGCAGGAGTTGGAACGAGTCAGAGGAAGGGAGGGCTGAGAGCACCGATGAGGCAAAGGTAGAGGGGGAGAGGGAACGAAGGTTACGGCGGACAGTTGCAGGATGAGAAGAGATTAGTTCGTTATGTTTGGAAAGGGGTAGAGAGAATGTCCACTATAACCAGATTTCTTGTGGACATGTTTGTTTATCTGTGAATGGTCTCCATCCAGGCTCCACCAGCTTTCCCCACATTCAGATTTTAAAGCTCAAAGCGTGACCCAAACTTGAGCTGCAAGTACAGCTTCACCAATGTCACTGATAAACATTAGAGGTGTAGCGGTCAGGATGGTTGATGTTCCTATATTGTGTTCAATGTTCAGGACCAAACTGGTGAGTTGTTCAGACCATGCATGATAAAGGCTGTTCAGTCTGTGTTGTAGAGCTGCTCACACTAGACATAACCAGGAACAGACATGTAGGAGGAAATGTTGAGTATTTCTGCTTTGACAGAAGCATCAGCTGAAGGTAAAATGCAAATGTGTTTGGATTATGAATCATAATTAATATAATTTTGAGGAAGCACTGGATGTTTCTTTCTAAAGGGTTGGATATCTGTCAAGCTTTTAAAATCCAAAACACACAGCTGTGGTTTCCTTCTGTGAGAATGTGTGCTGAGGTGTTTGTGTGTGTGTGTGTGTGTTTTTTATGAGCCTGCAGATGTACACAGACTCTTCTCTCCACATTCTTCGATCGTGTTTCTTATCCGTTTTCATTTATTTGACTGTGGTTGAATGTCGTCTAGTCAGATCAAAACCTCCATATCTCTAAAATAAATTTGAATAAACTAAGAAAACCAACCCTGTTCACTAGGACATAGTTATTATCTGTGAGAGGGTTGATTATAATGACTATAATTTGAGCGTAATGACAGATTGGTCTAAATTGGCCTAATTTCACTGTATTCTCCGGCAGTTTCTGATGACAGTCAGAAATAACATTTGTGGTGTTTAATGATTCTCCTTCTCTATCTCCAGTTGGCTTTGTTCCATTAAGGATATCTAAAGTTTAATTTAAACTTTCAAAACGTGACTAATTATCATCAGCAGGACACCTGGACAGGCTCTATCTGCCAAATAAACTCTATAAAGGTTATGTTGTCTTTTCAAGTAGAAATCAGTAATTGCAGTTACATTTTTGTAACGGTCAAAAATCATTTGTCTTCACATTGAGTTTCTTAGTGTTGCCTGAAATGACATTTGTGCCTGTTGTTGTTTTCTATCTTTGTGCTTTAATAAAAGCGCTATCTTTAGTCAAGGTACATTTATTCGCTGTTCTGGTAAATGATTGTGCTCTACAATAGCGTGACTCAACATCTTTCCACGAACATATAAAGTGTTATGTTTCAATTCAAATATTCCTGAGGTTGAATTTCTGCAAAATAGTAAATAGTACATTTACTTCCTTAATATATAATTAGTGTGTATCTCACGCATCTCTTTCAGTCAGTCTTCCATGCATCTTCTCTTATCCCACAGGAGTTTCAACTTCTTTAAATTCAATGTACCCATATTCTGTTCAGATATTGAGACTTTAATCTTTCCTCAAAGGACGCTGGATGAGACGATATATGTTCTAGCGCCGAACACACACCTCGAGTAAAGTCACTATTCCACAGGGCCCGTCTGGTCTTTGTAGTTTTCTGTAATCTCCACGCCTCGATCCTCAGCTTGACTTCCATTAGAGTCTGGAAGTCCTGAGGATTGATGGAGGTGAGGGGCGAGTGGAAAGAGAGAAAGTAGAAATCTCTTTCTAATGGTTGGGAGTCCTTTTCTCCCACTCTCATCTCCCCCTCTCTGGTGGTTTGCATGTTCCCCCTCCCCCCCATTTTCTTCCTGTTTTCTTCCAATTTCATCCTCGTCTGGATTCAACCTTCCTCCCTTTCTCTCTCTGACCGCTCCCTGTCTCCCCTTTTAGCTTCCCCCTCTCTCGGGTATGATTATAGCATCTCTGCTCTCCCCCTCGGCCTGCTGGGAATGAAAAATGGATCCTTCGTCCCGTCTCTTTCTCCACAGTGTGTGTGTGTGTGTGTGTGTGTGTGTGTGTGTGTGTGTGTGTGTGTGTGTGTGTGTGTGTGTGTGTGTGTGTGTGTGTGTGTGTGTGTGTGTGTGTGTGTGTGTGTGTGTGTGTGTGTGTGTGTGTGTGTGTGTGTGTGTGTGTGTGTGTGTGTGTGTTCATCAGTTGTAGGGAATGTGTATGGGCTCAGAACAGTCTCATAACACACACATGCACACAGAAGGAGTCACACTTGTATTTCCGGATCCACACTTGTGTTTTTCAATGCACAGAGAAATGTGTTCCGTTTCATATGCATGTAAATAAAATCCAAATGCAGAAAAAAGTTTTACATATGTATTTTTGATCCACACATATTAGTTTTCCGTTTAAAACCGCTGCACCTGCAAACATAAACCGCTTTCTGTGCATGGATCGCTGTGCATTCGTGTGTGGGTTTTTTGAGACTCCCCTGACGGTCACCCGATTCGTACTTGTAATTTTTTCTATCTATAGCCAATCAGATGTCTCCTTCATTCTAAGCCAATCACATGAGCGTAAATCAACTCAGTAAATCCCAAACATCTCTAACCAAAAATCTTCTAAGTTTCCCCCAACAAGAGGACATACCCTCCATTACAAAGTGCACCATGATGCATGTGGCTGAGGTCGAAGTGTTCTCAGGAAGGTTCATGTATAAAGAGAACTGAGCCGTGTCCGAAGCAGGACTCTGTTCATTCCTATATTCCACAATGTGTTTTGACAGAAATACGACTGAACTGACTCGACTTCCAGCATCAGCCTCCATGGCGTTAGAACAGGACTTATTATTGGAACTGAAACACTCAGGTAATCTGAACAACACAGTAACTGAACTCTTCAGAAAGAAAGAAAGGAGGATGGTTTTTGGGTACAAATAATCAAACTTATTGGTGAGTACTGGCTATAATGACTTTTATTTAACATTGTTGATATTTTCTTGTCATTTCATTCGTAAATATTGTTGCTTCTGCTCGAGAGGATGTGCGGCGCAGCAGTGAAAGGAGGCTTGTTGAATTGTGTTGTTCGGTGCTCTTGCTTTAGTAATGGCATTCATTCTCGCTACATTAGAAACCTGTCTGTGATGCAGCGTCCTGTTATACTGCGTTAATGTATCATATTAATGGTTTCTATAGCCGTGACGTCATAATAATGCTATTAGGAGGTGGATTCATTCAGGTAGACACTACTGAAGGCCTAGGTGTGAAATGCACGGCCTGTTACTGTTTTCAACATAACTCATTTGAAGATATTGTGAGACAAAAAAATAATAATTAGGACGCAAATAAAGAAACACATTTTTGTATGAACTTTCATTAAAGGTCATTTTTTTTATTATTAATTTAATCTTGATCAAAAGTCAACAAAAGCCAAACATTTTATTATTATCTCCCACCGGCCAAGCAAATACACTCAAGAGTAAAAACCCTAAATATATTAAATTCATATATGAATTTAAAATAATCACATTCTCTATCTTCTATCAAAATGATCGTAACTAATTGATTATTCAGATCATTGTTGCAGCTGAATTCTGTAACACGAGGACTTTGAGGAAAGAAATACGCTTTTCTCTGATAAAAATCACACACAGCAATTCAGCTTTAGAGCTCATCCCTCTCCTCCTCCTCCTCCTTGTGGAAGACTTGTCCATCCGGCTGCTTCCTCCAGGCCACTTGGACGTTGTCGTCCAATCCCTGGGCCCTTAGGTTCTTTTTCGCCTGAGACACAAAAACTCATTTTCATTATCGTTCCAATAAAAACAGATGATTTCTCTTTAGCTCACTCATCTGAAATGGTAGCTGTTCCCCTTATTTCTTCCAGTGTAAAGGCTTACCTCAGGTTATGGAATAGTATTTGTACATGTTCCTAATGCATTTGGTGGCATGTGGCTAAGTTTCTGCTATTTACTTCTGCACATATTTACACGTCTTCTTACTAAATGCTTGGGTCCTGTTATTTGTGGCCAAAGTATTGAATGGATAATGGATATAGAATTTCATTCATGCTCATCTTGGTCCATTTCATTCGTATAGAAATTCATTTACTGCATTTTCTTTCGTTGAATTCATTATTCTTTGATAGTTATTTATTTGTTTCCTACCTCTGTCGTCTCTTGTTCTCATGTCATGTGAATTTCCTTTCTGGTGATTTTTTTGCGTAAAAGTAGAAAACATGATTTACCTCCACCAACATCGCGACCAGAAAAGCGGGGTCGTTCAGATCCACACCGTTTGGTTTCTTCACCCTCACCTTTATCACTTGCATTGAAACAGGCACAACAGCTAGAAACACAAACAAACTTCATCAGTCACAACGTTTATGGTGTCTTCTTTTTCAACAGACTCAATATCATCACTTGCTTTGACGTAGCTGTGAATTTTACTCACTGTAGCAAATGAATGTTTTCTTCACTCCACAGTCCAAGTCCTCCCATTTTCCAGAGTTGTCGAAAGCTGCAGCCACACAAGCTTTGAGACCTTCGTAGTTAGGTTCATTTACTTTCCAGTACTTGAAGGAGGAGAAACTTCCATCGGACCACTTCCAGGACTTAGGGTTAGGGTTAGTGGAGTCTCTGTAAAGGCCGATCCAATAAAACCCTTCAGAAAACAGCTCAACAATCTGCTGGTTCTCTGTCTGGTTTCTCACACTGGCCAGGTCTGTGTGGTGTTCTCTGCAGTAGCTCTGGGCCTCAGTCCATGTCATGTAGCTGTCAGTGAGAACAAATGTAGCATTCGGCCCTGAAAATGGACCCCAGAGAAGCTGAGTAGAGGCACCACGACATACAGCCTGACATCAATGCCACATCTCTGGTGGTATTGATACCTTTATAATATAAAAATATTACATTTAAATCCCACACATTTGTACTTTGTAATTCTGGGGTTTTTCAAAAGATGAATGTTGGCAAGAAACCTTAGTAGTATCAGTGGTGGAAGAAGTATTCAGATATTTTAGTAAAAGGAGTACAACAATGTGAAGATACTGTTACAGGTTAAAGCTTCATTCAAATTATATTGATTCTATATTGTTCTTATTCTGTTTAGCACAGATTTATAAGATGTAAAACGTAACTACAATTCTGAAACAAGTTTAGCAAAAAATGGTATATGCATAATTTCCTTTTACGTTATCTTTGAAATTAAACCATGTGAGAATTTTAGTGAAAAGGGAAATGTCTTTAGTGGAACTGCTAACGAAAGAAAAAAAGTCACAAAGAAAAAAGGTTGGGAACCGCTAGTTAGATAAAGATCAATGCATTGTATTTCAGAAGCTTAAGATATGATTTTAAATGTGAAATATTAATTTTAAGTTTATATTCTTACCTGTGACATCAAAGCAGAGCGCCCAGGTTCGGCCATTACAATCATAATCATTCCATGTTCCTGTTCTATAAGAATCTAAATATGTGCATTGGTCATTGTGCCCGTTGCTTGGTTCTCCAGATGCCCATCGTCTAAACTCCGTCTCCCCCGGTCCGTAGAAGCTTGGGTCTGACATCGACCACTTCCAGGTGTCCCGGTCATCGTACAGCCCTATCCAGGCTGACTGAAAGCAATAAATTGTTATAATTATTACATCCTGTTGAAGCTTTTAAAGCTGCCGCTCTAGAAAATGTGTATGTTTAATAAAGAGAAGGTTTTTATGCCTTCATGAGACCAGCCTTGGTACGTGGTGATCTAATGGGAATCCCCTCAAGTCAACATTCATTACAGCCTTGTTACTCTGAACCTCTTCCACTTTATTACAGGGTTTCATTCTATAGCTTTGGCTTAAAACATTTTCAACTCTGTTTTAATACTCAGGTTCCCATAGGACTTTAAAACAAGTTTAGCTTTCTGTAATAATCTCTCCTTTTTAAATTTGACTCTAAAAGAAATGTAACTCATTTGAATCGAAAGACAGAGAAAAGTGACCTCACTTGTTTGTATTGGCCTGCCATGTTGTTCAGGAGCTTCACAACCTCCATGCTGTCTACAGTGGCCAGGTCTGTGTGTTTCTCTCTGCAGTATCTCTGTGCTTCAGACATGGTCTTTGCTTCAGAAACAAAATGGTACTGACGTTCAGCATGTGAGGAGACAGCGCTCAGCCCTGCAGAGACACAGACATTTTGATTAGATTCAATATCCATTACTGAACCAACTTCTCCAAATTACATTAAAGTTAAACTGTGAATTAAACAACTTAAGTAATTGTAAGAGGGAAACCACAATACAAAGTACTAAAAATTGCTAATGGAACAACATGCAGTATTTAAAATCAAATATATAAAACTCTTGCCTGAAAGAGCGATGATGATCAGAAGAACTTTTTCCATCCTTGTCTCTTCCCTGTTCTTCTCTTTTGGACAGAGACTGTAGACGTGCAGCTTTTTATATTATACATTAGGTTAAACATTAACTAACATTATGCGTTAGTCAGCTGCACTTTCGACTTAATGCAAAGTGGATATGGAACTGACACCTTTTTTACATCAGGCTTATTTACTTACATTTGCACATGCATTTACAACGAAAGACAAATAGAGAAATATGGGCGTAGGACTGGTGATACACAGCAGGAAAACCAAATTACAACTGTTTGTCAATACAGCCACCACGAAAATGTCCTTCAACGGCCGGCGCACTTCCTGGGGTCTTGGGAAGGTTCCTAACGGAGTGAAATGACTCAGAAGTTCCTCAGTGTCAGACGTGATAAGAGCTGATCAGATTCTCTAGATGATAGGAAAAGAGCTTCAGTGCTTCCTTTAGTTTAGGATACACTCGACCACCCTTTTCGAAATGAAAGGAGAACATGTTGTATATATTTTAATGTAATAATGTTGTTCACTGTTGTTCATGTTTATAAATCATCACCACAAAGAGCAAAGTATCTACATGCGCTTATGGTAATCTACTGTTTCCTCCTGGCAGACGCACATCAATAACATCCGCTGGCCAATCATTAACAGCCTAATGTAAGTGCAGTCAGATACTCTTTGCACCACAGTTGTCTTTTCCTGAGTCCTGATGTATTCTGCATTTTCTCTTAACCCAATGATGTTTAACTCAGAAGTTAAGGAATAGTGGTTTGGAAAAGACGATAGGATAATTTTTTGAAATTGAACCGCAACCTGTGTGTTCAAAAAGGTCATCAATGCAACTTGTTAGAAAAATATCACTCGTCACTGGCTTCAGCTTCAATATCAGGATTCATGTGTTTGTGATCCTCTCCAGAATGGAAGTAGTCATCACATACAGAGCATTTGGTCCAACTAGTTCCTGAACAGTGTCCTTCACATGCTGATATACAAGAGAGGGGTTACACAGTCACAAGATACATGTATACCGGTTTAAATGCTTGGTTCAGATTAGCCAAGACCCACGTAAGCAATAAACATGACAGTCATTATGTCTCTCTCCATAGAGGCTGAATCATCATGTTAATCACAGAGCTATCATATGCCTAACACAGTCCTGATGCTCTTCTAGGTAATCATATATCCTGTCATGTACACAGCTACAGTAGGGTCTTTGTTATCATGTTAATCTGATATTGGAAAAGTACATTCAGTATTTTCCCAACACTTATTCAAGAGCCACATTACACTGAAGCACTAATGGCAAAAGAAGGAAACGGAGGTAAAGGGAAGGATCACATATAAATATTCAAAGTTATGTGGCCTTCATTGACCTCCTGCAGACTCTTCCAATGAATTCATCAGTCCATCTTTGGTCTGTTCCCCTTTTCGTCCTTTGCATATAGCTGATACTGCATCTTTGTTTCAAAGTTTATGTGGGTGTCATCGTAAAAGCACTGTGTTTGTTTGACATGTTCAAATGTTTGCATGTAGGCCAGTTTGTTAGGAAACACAGTTGCCCATGTCTTCACCAGGGCTTCATTGGATGATAAGTTTTCCATTCTCAATGGGACTTGAATAATTGTTTAATAATAAGACATTTAAAAAACATTGCGTGAGGCGATTGAAAAATACTTAACTTAACCAATCAGCATCAGAATCATAATCGGAATACCTTTATTCATCCCAGAGGGGAAATGTGCACTTGTTACAGCAAGAAAAGAGCCAAAGACCAAGAAGCATGCATCCAAAAATATTAAAGATACAAAAATTACACAATTTACAAAATACACATCCTGTAACAGTTCTTTATGATTTATTATTATTATGATTATTATATCAGAACAGTCTCATAATAATAATAATACATTTGATTTTTAGGCGCCTTTCATGACACCCAAGGACACCGTACAATTTGTTAAAAAAAAAGAAAAGAAAACGCTAATAGGCAACAGAACATGATAAAAACACAAACAGGAAATCATGGAGGGGACAGTCAAGTGGACACAAATGAAACATATAATGGGGAGCACTACAGTGAGTAAGCAGATTTGAACAGGTGGGTTTTTAATTGGGATTTGAATATGGTGATTGTGTCTGACTGTCGGATGTGCGGGGGGAGGGAGTTCCAGAGTCTGGGAGCAGTGCAGCTAAAAGCCCGAGCACCCATGGTGACGAGGCGTGGGGTGGGGACGGTCAGCAGGGTTAACACACACACACACACACACACACACACACACACACACACACACACACACACACACACACACACACACACACACACACACACACACACACACACACACACACACACACACACACACACACACACACACACACACACACACACACCTCTTTCATTTCCTCGGTATGATTCCTGCCGTTTGATTTTCAGTTCAGATTTGAAGGTTTTTCTTTTCTTCCCAGCGGCCGTTTAGTTTCCCTCAAACAGACGGAGCCTGAAACCAGCAGAGAGGCGTTCAAATGCTCTGAGGCAGCGTGGGGCAAACCACACACTGCTACTGAAAAAAACATGGAAGCACTAAGAGAGGAAGTGGTCTCAAATGGAAACAAAGACATCTATAGTACATCATTGTAGTCTTTTTTCCAGTATTCATCTGTATTATTTATCACACTGTTTTAATGTTTAATGTCACCAATAAGAGACGTTCATTTTGAGTGGTGTTTGTATCCACTTGATGAATCTGAATCAAATATTTATTATATTTTGTACACACACACACACACACACACACACACACACACACACACACACACACACACACACACACACACACACACACACACACACACACACACACACACACACACACACACACACACACACACACACACACACACACACACACACACACACACACACACACTGGGTGTGTTAACCCCTAACCCTTCAATGCACACACCAATGTGTTACATTTCATATACATGTAAATAAAATCAAAATACAGAAAATGTATTTTTGATCCTCACATATTTGTTTTCCGTTTAAAACCTCTGCACCTGCAACACAATCCGCTTTCTGTGCATGGATCGCTGTGCATTCGTGTGTGGGTTTTTTGAGACTCCCCTGACAGATGTAAAACTTTTTTCTGTATTTGGATTTTATTTACATGCGATTTACGGAACATATTTGTGTGTGCATTGAAAACTACAAGTATGGATCCGGAAATACAAGTGTGAATCCTTCTGTGTGCATGTGTGAATTATGAGACTGTTCTGAGCCCATAAATGCGTGGATGAAAGAGATAAATGTGGAAGTGGAACTATTTGTGTGTGTGTGTGTGTGTGTGTGTGTGTTGATGGATTCAGTAAATGGTTAATGAGCAGGGAGCAGGAACGTGTTGAAGCCCCAGGAGGTGGTATTGATGGAGCCTCCGACATATTGAACACATGGCGACAACAATGAGAGACAATAAAAGTAATCAGCATCAGCTCCATATGTTCCTGTGTGGCAGAGATCACAACGGTCTCAGGCTGCTGCTAATGCTTTACTGGTAGTTATAACCCCAGCGGTAAAGTTTCTGTCACGCTTCTCACTCGTCAATACTGTCATTTTAATTACTTCTTCTGTTTACATGGCGTGTTGCATTTTGAGGCAGGGTTACCCTCTGGTTAACATTCTACTGTTGCCATATAATGGTCTCAAGAGAAATATCTCAAATAACCTTTAGAGTGTCATAAAATACAATGCAGAAATTCATGTTCACCTGAAGAATAACCTCATTGCATAACATTCACATGATGCTTTTATTGAAAGCAGGCCACAATAAGTGCACTCAAACTCAAAATAGCAAGAATCCTGCAGGTACGTTCGCTTTTCGTTACACGCTACTGAAAGTGCTACTGCATTAGTTTCAAATGAGCTAAACATTTCAAATGCTAGAATGAAAGTCAAAGTATATGCTTGTCCTACACTTCAGTAGCAGGAGCACATATGAGGAGTACATTCATGGAGCATGCAAATATGCTACTCACACCCATATTCCCAAGAGAAAATCATATTGGATGATTACTGCAGCTCACAAGTTGCATTCAATACAAAAGTTCAATACCAAGCCTAATAAGAAGTGTGTCCTAAATGTGGTGAGGTGGAGGGTGGAGATTGGGGTATTAGAGAATCAAATGTCATGATCTACAAAGTGTTTCAGCAGAATATCAGTCATCCAATAGTTCTCCATTGTAATCAATACAGCTGCCCGAAATTTATTTCATGACGATCCAATTCACAGTAAAGTTCTTGAGTCTTTTCACCCAAAACTACATCTGTTAATCCCTTGGTGATGTTATGAGAAAGGGTCACCAAATCCATTAGTATTCACTGTGTGGGAGTGATGAGTATCTCTCTCAAATTAAATGGAAATAAATCAAATAAAAGCCAGGAAGTTAAAGTGTTGACTTGATGAAGCCACTAGAAGAAAGTAAAGATGTTAGTAATCTCTACAGGGTCTAAAAAGGTAATCAATTCAGCCGAGCATTGGTCATCCGATAGGTCTCCGTTTCATGACAATATACACATAGTTATTGAGTATTTTCACCCAAAACCACACTTTGTTAAATCCAGAGACAAAGACAGAGTATCACCAAAGTCAGCATGATTCATTGTGTGGGAGTGATGGATGTTTGAACAAAATGTCATGAATATTAATGGTAATAACAGCGTGGAAATTTAAGTCGGGAACAAAGTGGTTGACTGACCAACCTTGCCTCCTTTATGGATGAAAATAGCATATAACCAAAATGAACAGGCCATCACATTACAGAGCTATAATTGGTGACAAAGGTAATGTTCACTGTGTCATTACCATAAGTGATTTAATTCACTGCTCTCTAAGACACTTAAACCACAAGGTCAATGGATAGTAAATCAATCCACTGGCTCAACTAGTAAATACTGACTGAAGTATTCTGCATTACAATGAAGGCACAGAGTGATAACTGCTTTGTACCGCTCTGTATATCAATCAATAGTCCTCCAATAATGAAGTCCCACCTCTCCGCCCATGATTTAAGAGAAAGATTGCTAACTAGCCTCGTGCACAACATCAGTTATTTGTGTTTTTAGGTAACAATTGGGTGATTCTGTTATGCTGAAAAGGATCAATAATCCATTTTGACTGAGATAAAGCACAAAAAGGCTCCTGATTGAGATCCATGCTGTTATGTCAAACATAAAGCTCCATTAGGCGAGAGCGCGCTTTGTATGTAAGATATCAGGGTTTCTATAACAGAAGAGACGAGTCAGCGCTTTCCTGCCTCTCGGTTATTCATTTCACACTTCACTTAGCTGTGATTTCTGTCGGGCTAATGTGGCAGAGCCCAGTCGGGACTGTTATTATTACCGTGCCTGTAACCACACACTCACACACACACTCACACTCACTCAGTATAATGAGCAGTGGCGCAGCAGGGGAAGGTTGTAATTATCCTGCACAGAAAACACACACACAGTCAAAGTGCCAAATACTCAAAGACAAACAGAAACTGGAGAGGTACAGTGATCAGATACTTTTGTTAGACTGACCCAGAAGTGAACAGGTTTACTCGAAGGGATTTTCCATTTAAATTAGTTGAGAATAAGCTCTGTGACAAACACACGTTTATGATACTTACACATTCTGTTCAGCAGGATAATCTCCACGTATTAACACACCTTTATGATACTGAAGTGTAAATATATTCCCTAGAAGTAAGACGCCAACATTAGGCTTTAAAGGAACTACATCACAGTTACATAACGAGTCACCATCGCTAAGCTAAAGGCGGCTAATGTTCAACGAGATGATGAATAGTAATCCCATTTAGACACCTGTTCGCAACTGCTGTTTTCAAGACATGAACAAGCTTCCGACATTCAGCAGTGGAGTATTTACTGACGTATTTTATGTCGTAGAACAAAACGTGAACATCTCTTAAAGGTGGGGTAGGTAAGTTTGAGAAACCGGCTCGAGATACACTTTTTGTTATATTCCATGGAATGCTCTTAACATCCCGATAGCAATGAATATCTGAAGTGCTTTGACAAAAATCTGTGGAAGCCGTGGTGCTGTAAAAAGCACGACCAATCATCTGAGCCGGCCCGGCTAAAGTAACTGGATGGCCTACCTGCCTGTCAGCCTTCCATCGGGGCACAAACTTATCTCGTGCCCTCATTGGTCATGTGCGCGTTCGTGTGTGTTGGAGGAGGGGCTCTGTAAGGAAGTGGCAGATTTTCTCCGGTTGTGTATTTTCAAATTCTAGCGCATTCTAGCTGGTTTCTCCAAAATTACCTACCCCACCTTTAAGCTAGTGTTAATTGCACAGACCTTATTTCAAGAGGTTTCCTACTTTTCAAAGCAAGAAACAATTGTTAAAACCTTAACTTGAACTATAAACTCAGATTTCAAGCTGCAATTTGCGATGATAAAGACAGAGAAAAACCCAGTGATTTGATTAAGTAGGCAGGTTTTTGTTTCTTACTGACCTAGCTCAGTTTGAAGAATGATTTTTTATTCTTTCCCTCCTCACCTTTTATATCTCCTTTCGTCAACGGGGCTCTTCTGCCTTTTAGAGTTTCCGCAGTCAACATTTCCCGGTTGTTCCTCTACCTGGGGATAGATACTGTAAGATATGACCTTTGATAAGAACAAATGTAGACATTAAGGGCTTTTATTTTGAAAGGTAAGTACGGAATAAGTGTATCTATAATGCTCTGCAGTTTAAATGTGGGAGCCATAACACTACAGTTTTCTCGGTTCGGACAGCAGAGCGCACGTTATCATTTTATAGGCACAACTAAAGCGTTCTCTTTTCCCTTCGTGTGCCGTAAATCAAGCCTTCAATTTCCCAGGAGATCGTACCCAGTGGAAATACAAAATTACATAGTGAGAGCGAGGCTTAAGGGGAATACGTTTAAACGCCCATGGTGTCATTACTCTACAGACATTACATTGTTCAATCAATATTTACTTCATAATGATAAACAAAACACAACTTTAAACGGCTGACAAACCAGTGGGTGAAGGTGGCAATTCAGAGGGAGATCTCTATGTAACCACACACACACACACACACACACACACACACACACACACACACACACACACACACACACACACACACACACACACACAGTTGTCTACCCGAGGTATGTGATTTGTCAGGGGGGAAATTCTAGGCCGACCTACTTGATGGCAGATGAAACACAATCAGTGACCAGACCACAACACACCTGATAAGTGAGGGGGGATATTGAGTGGGTATTGACTTGCTAAGGCCTTATGTTCACTGACACCCACACCCACACCCACACCCACACACACACACACACACACACACACACACACACACACACACACACACACACACAACCTGCAGACAACATGTAATGCATAACAATCAGCTCTGAAACAAAGGCAGGGAGGAGGAGAGGTGTTGGATAGAGATTTGTGTGCAACCACGAAGTATTCATGAGCGGTGTGTGTGTGTGTGTGTGTGTGTGTGTGTGTGTGTGTGTGTGTGTGTGTGTGTGTGTGTGTGTGTGGCCTGGAGGGAAACACTACGTGCCCCCTGTGTTTCTGTGACTTGGTAACATGGCACAGGACTTGAAGTCTAAGTGAGTGGAGAGTGAAACAATTGATGATGGTGTGGTTTATAAAATCTGTAAAATGTGGTACGTTGGGTGGAAATAACCCTCTTCTCATGCCATAAAAAAAACTTTAATTAAAAGGACAAATGCAAAGCTTGAAAAATTCCAATTTGGGCTAATTTGTTATGATAAATTGAGTTTATGACTTTTGATTTGATAGTTTGTTGGAAGCATGGTGTCCGCTAGTCGCTAGAGTTCTGCATCAAGGACCCAAATAAGAAAAACAGATATCTTGTCACTATGTAACACTCTGCTTATATTGGCTAGCGCTCCAACACATTGTGCGTGATAGGCTAAGGGGCGGGACATCTCTAAGCTGTTAACCAATCACAACAGAGCCTGCCAGCTAACCAATCAGAGCAGACTGGGCTCTGGTTTCAGGCAGTATGAGACAAATAGAGAGCTTTTTGAACATTGAAGCATGGAGACATGTCCCAGTAGAGACACTGTGAACATACACCTGAACATCAGCAGTAGATGCAGGAAATAATAATATGAACCTGACAATTTGCACAATATGTCCTCTTTACATTACTCCACAAGTCTGGAGAAAATACATTTGGTTTTCAATTTGTTGACAGACTTTCCTTCATTTCTTAAAAAGAAAAATCCTTTGAATTTAGAAATTATTCGTTTTGATAATTAGTGTAGTATTGATGTGATTAGATGTGTTTAGATTAGGATAGTATCATGTTGACTGTTGTCTTATCGTATAGCTGTGTTTGCATACAGTCTCCTTTCGTTAGTCTGTACCACTTGGATAGTGAGGGTTGTTTTGTTGTTATTTTGGTTAGTGTATATTTGTTTGTATTTAATTAGGCTCCCTTTTTAGAGTCCTCCCTTTGTTTGGGTGCTCAGTTAAACCCGCGCCCTCGTGGCCTTTTTGTTTGTTTCAAGTTGCTTGCCTTCCATTTTGTTATCCTGCTATATAATAAACTCCTTATCATTATTTACCAATTCCAACTGGTGTGTGTTGCATGTCCTCATCCCCTAGTGGGGACGTAGCAGACCACCTTACACAAATGTTAGGGATGTTCTATAGACTAATAAATATGATGTTTGCAAATATAACAAATGTAATATTGTTTTTTAATTGGTTTCAGTGTTTTTCAGGTTTCATTCTCCGAGAAAGATAATATCCTCCTCTCCTCCTCTCCTAACACCATTCGTCTCTGTCTCCCTCTCATTAGCAGAAAGGCTGGAACGACTCCCTGCGGCCGATGGACAGACAGGGAAACGTGAAGGTAGGACACTCTCTGATGTTCCCATCCATCAGTTCTCTATGACAGTGGTTCTGAACTGGTCAGGCCTCGGGACCCACTTTTTCCTTTGTCAATAGATCGCGACCCAACATTTTGAAGCACTCAAATCTATTCAACAAAAAATCGTGCTGTAATATATACGCTTTTCAGCATACAATATTAATACAAGTGAAGTACAGTGCATATCCCTTATATCCCTTCACAGAACTAAAGTATGTTTTTAAAAAAGGTTTAATGAGATGATGGAATCAAAGCTGAACTATATAAAAAGGCACATGCTGAAAACCCAACCCCAGCAGGGGGTCTAGGGGGATTCTCCCCAGGAGATTTTTAGAAATACTACCCGACATATTAATAATATTTTATGCCATTGTTTTTCACTTTGTTCTGACATCTTGCTGCGAGAAAAGTAAAGAGGAGAGAGTCTGTGTGACTGACTTTAAATTGTGGGTAAGGGTAGATATCCCCCATTGTTCTGTGACCTGTCAATCATCAAACCGGGGGTCATATTTCATTATGTGTTCATTTTTATCTGAAGTTGTAACCATGGATGTATAAAGAAGAGTTCTACCACAAAGTTATTCTCCGTGGGGACTTCCGGCACAATCTTGATTCTGATTGGCCAGAAGACTCGAAAAAACATCAGCAAAGATATTTTATTGAGAAGATGATCACTACGTGACAGAAGTTTTCAAAACCGCTTATGGTCTCCGGTACTTCCAGTCCAACGCCGACTGCATGCACAGCGTTAGAAAATTGGGCCTTCAAAATAAAAGTTTGACTTTTTCCCCCCAAAAAAAAAAAATAATTCCAATTTTTTTTTCTTTTTTTTTTTCTTCACTCAGACATCCGCGACCCACTCGAAACGGGTCCGCGACCCACTTTTGGGTCGCGCCCCACCAGTTGAGAACCACTGCTCTATGATCCTCCTCCCTAACTGACTCTTCGTCTTCTCTGACTCTCGTGTCCCACTTCCCTCCACCGCCTCCTATCAGTCATCTTTAATAAGGTTCCTCTCCCATAAAGCTGATGGTAGATACAGGAGATTTCCTGTCAGACTGTCACCTGCACATTTTTCAATCATTCGTTATGTGAGGAAGGTCTGATGTGTGATGTGTGCAAAGTATTTTTCAACACTAGTCATATTCAAAAATTGCTTCTTGGTTAATATTAAGCTGTCTTTGGCTCTTTTCTTGCTGTAACAAGTGCAAATGTCTTATTATAAACAATTATTCAAGTCCCATTGAGAATGGAAAACTTATCATCCAATGGAGCCCTGGTGAAGACATGGGCAACTGTGTTTCTTAACAAACTAGCCTACATGCAAACATTTGAACATGTAAAACAAACACAGTGCTTTTACGATGACGCCCACATAAACTTTAAAACAAACATGCAGTATCAGCTATATGCAAAGGACGAAAAGGGGAACAGACCCAAGATGGACTGATGAATTCATTGGAAGAGTCAGCAGGAGGTCAATGAAAGCCACAGAACTTTGATTAGTATATGTGATCAATCCCTTTGCCTTCCTTTCCTTCTGCGCCGCCGCTGTTTGTATATAAGGGAAACACTGCATTTTAAGTTCTCTATCCTTTCTTGATGCCCTCGGTAGTTGCCTTATTCAACCCCCCAAGCAAAACAGTTTTTCATGCATTTCATTTTGATATTCAGATTTAGTGCTTCCATAAAATGTCTTATTTTAGAGCTGTAGAAGGAAACATCCTTAATACAAATGACTATTAAACTATTTGCCTCTTTTTGTCCACTAAATGTAGAAATAGTTAGTATTACTGTAGGTTATGCCTCAAGTCACAGTTGCGCTTCTATTGGCTAGCGCTCCAACACATTGTACGTGATAGGCTAAGGGGCGGGACATCTCTAAGCGGTTGACCAATCACAACAGAGCCGGCCAGCTAACCAATCAGAGCAGACTGGGCTCTGGTTTCAGACAGAGGTGCTGCAGCACAGGCAGTAGACACTAAATACTAATATGAACCTGAAAATGAGCAGAATAGAGCCCCTTTAACATTTTCACAGTACATGAAAGTTAAAGGTAATATTTTTGTCAATTTCAGTTACAAAAAAACGAAGATGGAGATACAAAAATTGCCAAAACTCAGTAGACTACAAACCAATGGGTGACGCCAGGTTAACTAAATCCACTTCTCCAGTATTCTTTATTTACTAATCTGCTTTGCTCCTCCCCTCCTCCCCTCCCCTCCTCAGGTCAGAGGACGGAGAGCCTCTCAGCTCCCACTAGACAGACCACAAAACTCCCAGGAGCCTTTGCAACAACTCGGGTCGGTCCGCAAGAATCAAAGGAGGAAAGGTAAACAGAGACATGAATGCACACATATTTTATTATTCAATTGGTGCTTTTACTTCCTTTTATCTCCCACATGTGTTACTTCCTTTTCTCTTCGCTCTCTTTGAGGTTTTGAGCTGCTGTCAGACAGGAATCCTCTTTTGCATGTCTTTTCTTTCATATCATCTCTTTTCATTACTTCAAACCTCGCTTTATCCCTTCTCTTGTCTTCCCACGTTTTTGCCTCATTACATCTCCTCTAATATCTCCATCTGATTTCTCTCCGTCCCATTTAGTTTCAGCTGATGTTCCTCTTCCTTATCACGTTTCCATATCTCATCTTTCCCCCTCTTATCTCCTGACATTTCCTCTCCTCGTTTCCTCTCATCGGATTTCATATCTAAAAATCACTTCACTTTTACCGTCTTTTCTGATGTAACTGCAGCGTTTAATCATTCCCGTTTTTCTATTTCAATATTAGTCCTATCCATTACATTACATGTCACATGTTAGACGCTTTTATCCAAAGCGACTTACATACTCAATACTGTGGACAATCCCCACAGGAGCAATTTGGGGTGAAGCGTCTCAGGGACACAACGACATGCTGACTGCAGTGGGACTCGAACTTGCTATCACCTGATTTGAAGTTCAGCGCACTATCCACTGAGCCGCAGCCACAGCATATGCCAACATTCTCCTTTTCAAGCAGCTGCCAACATACAACATGCCATAAATACAGATTTTCATTGATCTAATTTGATTTTAAAGGCAGCGAGCATGTTGGTCCTCTATGGGTCCAACTGTAGGTATTTTAATTCCTAGGCCTCATCGGATTCAGGTGTTTCTCATTTGCTCACAAACTAACACATTTATTTAGATATATTTTTGGATTGAATTTGTTTACATATTTATACACTTTTTTCTATTTTTACAGTTAATTTGGTTTGGATTTTTTGTTTGTCTTTAGAACTCAATTGAAGCATGTTGGTCCCTTATGGGTATTAGGTGTCAAATTACACATTTAATATATTTTACTTCCTATATCTGACTCAGGTGTTTCTTATTTCCTCACATTTAATGCACTTCCAAATCTATTTAGATTAATTTGTTGTCAGTTAGTTTGGTTTGTATTTTTAGTTTTTGGTTCTTTTGTCTTTAGAACTGAATTGAACAGTTTCCTAATGTCTGGAAACCATGAAAACGTTCAACTGTATCTTTATAAAGTTTCAATGTTAACACTGTTCAGTTCTGTGTGTTGTTAACTCTTCCTCTTCTCCTGCCTCTTCTTCCCCCTCTTCCTCTTTCTCCACTTCTTGCCCCTCCTGCTCTTCATCTTCTTCCCCCTCCTCTATGAACTTTTCTTCTTCATCCTCCTCGTCCATCTCACATTCCTCCTCCTCCTCCTCCTCCTCCTCCTCCTCCTCCTCCTCCTAGGCACGTTGGTGTGCAGCAGTAATGGGACCGGTGGCAGCAGCTCCATCTACTCGGTTGCCATGGTGTCGATCCCTGACTGCGTGGACAACGCGACGCAGACGGACATCAGTTTCGTGAACATCGTTCCTCCGGGGAGAAGCAGAGGTCACCACCATCCCCACCACCGCTCCTCCTCCCCTCCCCCTCCTCCCCCGTCTCCCCCCGCGCCTCACCTCGAAGCACCGTACGGCATCAACGAGTTGTGAGTCCTGACCTTTTGTCTTTTAGGGCGTCCAGAATAACACAATAAAGTCTCCGGACAGAAAAATCAATGCTGTCAGATGATATGATGAAGATTGATTTCCCTTTCTCTCCCCTCAGCTGTGTGTTTGAGTACAACGACCCCGACGACTACTTTGACGTCTCCAACCACGAGGTGGACAGACCGGACGACCTGGAGTACGAGGTGAGAGATCTGATGTTGTTTAGAGAAATCACCCAGGAAGCGTTGAAGCACATTTTCATAGCGTCCAAAACTGTGGTGAAAGATTTCTGTTCAAGTCCGTGAGGTCATTTGGGCCCAAAAAGACTTTTTCCCATTGACTTGACATTGGGAAAGTGATGTCTGTAAATCAGAGTTTATTTTTTTGAGGTAAATAAACGACCAAGTAGGAACACTTTTAAAGCCTCTTTTCAAACAGCCATGCAAACTTTCTCTATTGGTTTATACCCTAACTTTTGCTCTTTACTTCCTTTCCACTTTCCATTGCATTTACACACAAATCCTTAAGTGGTGTTAACAAAACGTGTAAGTATCATGAATGTGTGTTGGCCACTGGGCTTATTTTCTGCAATAATTCTAAAATCCAATCCAATTAAAACATACTTTTTGTCCCGAGGACACCTTGCAATTCTACCTACTGAGTCGGCCTACAACAATCTGACATCCCTGCACGACTCTATTACCAGAAACCGAAATAGCACAAATGAATTCAGAGTGGCTCTCAGCCATGTTTTCAAGTACCAAGCCCCTTGTAATAAACTTTAATACTTCAAGGTCACCCTCCCTCTGAAAAGCGTACTACCCCCATCTGCACAAAGTGATTCAGCCTGATGAATACATCTGGAATATAAACCAAAGCAGCTCCGCCAGCTGTGGTTCTTCACTATTGCCGAACAACACTGGTTACAATGAGTGTAATCAACCAAGAGGATATGAATTCAGAACAGCAAGAATCCTGCAACAGATCAAAGCATTGAGATCAAATCTCATTTTCAATGCTGACCTGGCCAAGAAGGCAGCAACGTTACACATAACACAAACATAAAATACAGAGAACATAACTAAGAAAACAAAAGACGAAAAAGCAGTCACTACATTGTGCACATTAGGACAGTAAGAAAGGTACTACTTATTACTGCAAGAGCAGCTGGTGGTAAGGACTTCAGACAACTTCAATTTAAAACATGCTATTGAGACAAGTGCCGTCAGTTTGAGGCGTGATTGAAGGTCATTCCAAGACCAACCACCATAATAATAAATACAAATAAAAATGAACCAACCTTTAGTCAAAAAACAGACATGCTCAGAGAGGAACGTTTTGTATTGCTAAATGTAGTTTGAGGGATCCCTCTCTCATTTAAAGCAAGAGAGGGACTTCAGTATCTTATATAAATCCATACAGAAATGAACAGAATTTGACACAAAAAGGGGTCCAGGCTGCTTGAAAGGGCTCCATCCAGCTCATTCATTTGATGGAGCAGATGTTTAAAAGCTGATCGACCCAGCTGTCCACACTGGCTGGGATAAATCAATCTCTCCGTGCCCAACTGAGACCCAAAGCTTCCTTTTCAGATGTATTTTCACACTACTGATTCGCACCTTGTACTTGCTGGTTCCTTCTCCATGGCAACTGCTGCCGAGGCTCATGGGTATTGCAGTATTTAGACCCCCACGCCAAATTCACAGAAACAAAACCCATAACACAAACCTTTAAGATTGTTCCTCTAGAGAGAAAACGTGTTTCTCTGATATATAACATTGGAGATGTTATTTAATACAGAATGGAGCTTCTCTGTTTTTAAACAATAAATCTTTTAATTTGCCAAGATCAATATCAAAATATGTTTATTTCAGGACAGACACTCTGCAATAATGCCACGTAGCACTAGAGGTGCAGAGGTTCCCAGTTTAAAAACCAAATGATAAAATATGAACGCCAAGAGGATGCATTCATGTTGATACTTCTTGCTGATTTTTATGGTGACTTTAGATTCATTTAGAGGAAGCAAACATTGTCAAAGAATCTCCTTTTGTGATTTAGGAAGATCATTCCTTTCATTATTTTTAATATACCAGTCTTTCTTTCTTTTTTAATTTTAAAATGTTCCGTTCTTCTACACCGAAGAGATCAGCAAACGTTCAACGGTGAATATCAATAAAAACGTGACTTTTATGCCTTTTTTAACCTTTAAGTGTTCAGTTACTTGTTTAAGGGTAAATTCACACCCTTGCTTTTACTTAGGAGACAATATTTTGATAAAGGAAAGAAGGAAAAGAAGCGGGTGGACAGAGGATGAGTGTGAAGAAGAGATTATAAAAGGAAGGGAAGGTTAGACATGATGTGGAAAGAAATGCAAAGCAAAAAGTGGAGCTGTGGACGAGGTGTGACAAAAGAATGGAAGAAAAGCATAAAGAGATTTATGATTACGTGTGACAATGAATAAAGTGCTGTATGAAAAAGATGTCGGGTGATAGGAAAGAAAGAGGAGGAAATGAAGGACAACACGGTCAAAGAGCTGAGAGACTGGATGAAATGAGACCTTTGAGGACGGGAAAGGAAAACATTACCAATGAGCACCTGCATGTGTATGAGAAAGGCCCTGACACCATTTCAGCCCAGATCTAAACTCCTGGCAGGACAAGCTCCAGCTCACTTCTCTCACTGAACAGAACAAAGTGAGTGAGGGTCTGCAATATAAGAGGGAAAGAAAGAGAAACTTTGAAACTGTTCAATTGTTATGATGTGTAAACACTGATATTGGTCTATAGTCGTCTGAAACTGTTAAGTCATGATGTGAAACGGTTAACAAAGAAAAAGGGAAACTCAAGCTGCTGCTACACTTGATTTTATTTATCTAAAATTAAGCACTTTTAAGATGCACATATTTTCAAAAGCTGTTTTATTTATTTTCTCTATTTTATTTTGAAATGCAGCCCGAGAGGAACATTACACATATCCACAGTATTTACTGTATCTGTAGAGTTCAATGTTAATGTCAATACATTTTGTTGTTTTTGAATTGTTCTTTATTTGATTGGCAGTCAGTTGATTACATGCAGACGTTGATAAAGCTGCAGCTACTTCAATATATATCACACTAATTCATGAAGCAACTTAGACATTTTGCATGGGGACATTTTCTCTAACTGGACCTCTTTGAATTTTTGTTGAATACCCCTGATCTATGTGCTCGTTCTGCGAAACCCACAGCCTTCAGACGTGTTGAAACAAAATGACTTCTCCCAGCTGATCATCAGGGTGAGTGATGGTCAGCCGGTCTCAACCTTCAACAGAGACTCGTACAGTTCAGTTTACACAGACCTAATGGAGCGCTGGGTTTCGCTGAATGGCACTTTTTCCTCTGTTTTTGCTCCATTGATTCTGTTTGACACAAAATGCCAGTTTGGTCATTAGAGAAGTCAGTAAAGTGGAAACAGTTTTGTCCTTTCGGTTTTTCTTCCTAAGAGACTTCCTGTTCTCTGTAAATCACCTCCTCCTCTTCCTCACTCTTCCTCATTCTTCCCTCTGTTCCCTCCATCCCCCCTCATTACTTGTCCTAATCTCCACCATCATTATATCCCTCCTAAATTACTTCCTAATGTCCTACTCTCTTTTATTCCTTGGATTACATCCTTCATTTCCTCCTTAAATCACCGCTATGCCCTCCGACTGAAACCAAAACGCTGGTTGATGCTCCAATGATAATCGTGACCAAATAATCACGTGATAGTTTAATATCTTTAATTTTTCGAGACGGTATCTTTTTCTCAAGTTTGTGAAAAACCCAAAGGACCCGCTTAACCTACGAAAAGACTTTCAAAACAGATATATTGTTTCCACCAACTCCTGCGAGTCTTAACATCTTTTAATATCTTAAAATATCTGCTTGTGTGATATTTTAACCAAACATTTTGTCTTTTTATGAGGATTTTTTATCGAATGTCCAGCAACACGAGCGATCAGAGCACCTGTTCAAGCCCTTAGAGTGCTGAACCTGTTTAAGCAACAAAACTACTCTGTTAGTTTCAGGAAAAAGCTTTTGGTTTGGGTTCAAATAAGTTTGTTTCAAAAGGAACCAATCATAGCAAACAGGCCTTTAATCGGGAGGGGGGACATAAGAGACAGGCACTAAAACAGCTGCTCTGATTGGTTAGCTGGCCGGCTCTGTTGTGATTGGTCAACCGCTTAGAGATGTCCGACCCCTTAGCCTATCACAATGTGTTGGAGCGCTAGCCATTAGAAGCACAAGTGTTACATAGTGATGTCATGTTACCGAATTCAACACAGGGATGTTAGCCTTTGCAGACCATTGACATGCACAACAACCTATATGACCCTACAGGAAAGGGGAAACCCACCAAAAAGAACAATGAAAGGGTCTCTTTAAGTACAAACAATTCTACAAAAAGCCATATCGATCATCCTTATCAATATCAGGGCAGAACATCTTCACATCTTCCATCAGAGACCGTGGTATTCTCTTGGTTGATTGTACTTATAGTCGGTCACTTTGGATAAAAGTGTCAGCTAACTTGCACTGTGAGAAGTCATGTTGTCAGCGAGCGTTAACCATCACCTTTCTCCTGAAGCGCACTTATTAACTTCCATGTTTGAAGCCCACCTGAAGACCAGTGCCGCCCTTAATAAACCACTCTTTACTAACTAGGAGGTGGAGCTGTACAAGTCCAGTCAGCAGGAGAAGCTCGGGCTGACCGTCTGCTACAGGACGGACGACGAGGAGGACCTTGGGATTTACGTTGGAGAGGTGAGTAATCTTCATTCATTCATTTACCCTCAACTGACTCTTTTAGCCTTTCACTCACTTATTTCTCACTTGTTTGGAAAACATGTTTGCATTGATACAGCTCATAAAAGGTGATACGACTCAATTTCTTATATCTTTTTATTCTAAAATGTACAACATGCATCCATTAATCACTTTATTCATTATCCTTTGAATCATTCATTCAACCTATTACTCTTTCTGTAGATTCATTCATCCATCATTCATTTATCTGTTTCCTAATTCATGAGTTCATTTAATAATCGATGTATTTCCTATACGTGATTTGTTTATATTAATCCTTCTCCACTTTAATTTTAGGTAAATCCAAACAGCATAGCAGCAAAGAACGGACGCATCAGAGAGGGGGATCGAATCCTGCAGGTATCATTCACTTTTAATCAAATTCCCATGAAATACAACATTTTACTTAAGTTTTAAGTGTATTTTAACTTGTGAATCGCACTGGGAATATGTTAAAGTCTGAGAAACATCTCTGAGTCTAATGCAACAAAAATACAAGAAACACATTGTAAATAAAATCTGAAATCTAATATTATTTGTCTGACTTTTGTTAAAATTACAGTTACCAGAACATTACTATTATTGTTTTTATTTTATTGTGGTCATTTAAAGTGTCAGAAGACACACAGTTTAACTTGTTATGTAGATAAACTCACAACGACATGCCAAAAAAAAAAAAAAAAATATATATATTTTCCATAATTTGGCCAAATGTGTTCACTTTGTCATGCTCCCCAGAGGTCAAACCGTTTTTATTTTAACAACAATTACTCCTTTTTTAGCTTCTCCCTCATGATAAACTTGAGACATTAAGTTATTTTAAGTTATCGAAGTTAATTCAAGCCAATAACTGATGAAATAAATATCAAAAGTCGACCTTCAGGGTAAACTAGAGTTTCCTACAGGCTGATAATACAAACTTGTCCTCTGCTTAATGATCTGGCTCTATGGGGGTTCGGTACAGTTTCAATCAAACTATGTAAATGTATAGCTGGGACCCCCGGGGACACTTTCAACCAATCAGAGAGAGCCGTCAGTAGCCCAGTTGCTGCTGTCCTAAAAATAGACAGAGAGAGAGAGAGAGACAACGTGTCACTCTGTTCCCATCCCACCGCTCAGCTCTGTCCGTCACACTATAGAAAGATATGATCACATTGTTGTCTGCGTTAGAAAATATCCAGCATTCAATATTTCTATCAACTTGCCGCAGTGATCCAGTCTATATTCACACACCTCACATGCTGACAAGCTCCTGACTTCTTAATGGTGAGGGGGGGGGGGGGGCAGTTTACTGATGTCAACTTAAAGGGGACATATTCTGCTGATGTTCAGGTGTATATCAGTATGTAGTGTCTCTACTTTAAAGAGTCCTCTCCTGCTGATGTTCAGGTGTATATCAGTATGTAGTGTCTCTACTTTAAAGAGTCCTCTCCTGCTGATGTTCAGGTGTATATCAGTATGTAGTGTCTCTACTTTAAAGAGTCCTCTCCTGCTGATGTTCAGGTGTATATCAGTATGTAGTGTCTCTACTTTAAAGAGTGCTCTCCTGCTGATGTTCAGGTGTATATCAGTATGTAGTGTCTCTACTTTAAAGAGTCCTCTCCTGCTGATGTTCAGGTGTATATCAGTATGTAGTGTCTCTACTTTAAAGAGTCCTCTCCTGCTGATGTTCAGGTGTATATCAGTATGTAGTGTCTCTACTTTAAAGAGTCCTCTCCTGCTGATGTTCAGGTGTATATCAGTATGTAGTGTCTCTACTTTAAAGAGTCCTCTCCTACTGATGTTCAGGTGTATATCAGTATGTAGTGTCTCCACTTTAAAGAGTCCTCTCCTGCTGATGTTCAGGTGTATATCAGTATGTAGTGTCTCTACATTAAAGAGTCCTCTCCTGCTGATGTTCAGGTGTATATCAGTATGTAGTGTCTCTACTTTAAAGAGTCCTCTCCTGCTGATGTTCAGGTGTATATCAGTATGCAGTGTCTCTACTTTAAAGAGTCCTCTCCTGCTGATGTTCAGGTGTATATCAGTATGTAGTGTCTCTACTTTAAAGAGTCCTCTCCTGCTGATGTTCAGGTGTATATCAGTATGTAGTGTCTCTACTTTAAAGAGTCCTCTCCTGCTGATGTTCAGGTGTATATCAGTATGTAGTGTCTCTACTTTAAAGAGTCCTCTCCTGCTGATGTTCAGGTGTATATCAGTATGTAGTGTCTCTACTTTAAAGAGTCCTCTCCTGCTGATGTTCAGGTGTATATCAGTATGTAGTGTCTCTACTTTAAAGAGTCCTCTCCTGCTGATGTTCAGGTGTATATCAGTATGTAGTGTCTCTACTTTAAAGAGTCATCTCCTGCTGATGTTCAGGTGTATATCAGTATGGAGTGTCTCTACTTTAAAGAGTCCTCTCCTGCTGATGTTCAGGTGTATATCAGTATGTAGTGTCTCTACTTTAAAGAGTCCTCTCCTGCTGATGTTCAGGTGTATATCAGTATGTAGTGTCTCTACTTTAAAGAGTCCTCTCCTATTGATGTTCAGGTGTATATCAGTATGTAGTGTCTCTACTTTAAAGAGTCCTCTCCTGCTGATGTTCAGGTGTATATCAGTATGTAGTGTCTCTACTTTAAAGAGTCCTCTCCTATTGATGTTCAGGTGTATATCAGTATGTAGTGTCTCTACTTTAAAGAGTCCTCTCCTATTGATGTTCAGGTGTATATCAGTATGTAGTGTCTCTACTGGGACATGTCTCCATGCTCTAATGTTCAAAAAGCTCTCTATTTGTCTCATACTGCCTGTGCTGCAGCACCTCTTTTCACCCTCTGTCTGAAACCAGAGCCCAGTCTGCTCTGATTGGTTTGCTGGCTGGCTCTGTTGTGATTGGTCAACGGCTAAGAGATGTCCCGCCCCTTAGCCTTTCAGTACATCGTGTTGGAGCGCTAGCCTATAGAAGCATGAGTGTTACATAGTGATGTCACTATGTTACTGAAGTTATATGACTGCCTCTTGGTCTTTTTGTAAAGAACTACCGATACATGTTCAGTCTTTTGTCAACGTGCACACAGATATCACACTTCAAAAGTTACTAAAAATAATTTCCAAATATATTTTTGATATAAAATGCTTTACTATCAAATACCATTATTTGATAGTAAAGCATTTTATATTAGATTGTGATACTATATCATAATTAGGGTGGACAGGATTAAAAATCTCCCAAATGAAGCATGTAGAACTTGAGGGATGCTATTTGGAAGAAACATTATAAAAGGATGTGACAATAGAAACATTTAGGTGCATTCATTACTCATTTTCCTTATACTACCTACGTCCTTTTTGTTGGTCATTTTTCATTATGCAACATAACACAGAGATACATTTTAAGTTTGTATTTGGAGGATTGTGTTTCAAAGTGCCGTACATCGCACCAGTTGTTCTTTGTAAGAGGAACCATCAGTGGGAGTTTAATTAGGACCTTGACCTTTCTTTATTTCCTGTTAAATCAATGTTTTGTTTCTGCTCTGAAGCGACACCCCCACATGTTGACGGCTCGCTCTGAGAGAGTTTGAAAAACGAGCGTGAATACATTTACCTTTGTGACATTTCTGCACTCATTATCCTCTGACCCCCGAATGAAGACCCCCATGGAAACTGTCAGGAAACGTGCTGGGATGTAACAAGAATAGACCAGCTGCACCTGGCATCGCCATGGTTACCGGGCAGGGGATGAATTGTTGTTCCCATGACAGCTGTCACCACGGTGATAAAAGCCGCTTGGACAGATGTGTGGTTTCTCCTTGCGAGAACATACCTGTCCCTACACACGTTATATTCACCCGTGACGACGTGCATACATGGTTTATTATCTGAAATACTCATTTGCTTAAGGTTGCTCCTGTATTACACAGTATATTGCAAGATACAATCTGGTTTTCAGCATTAATATCTTAATAAATACTGATATGCGCAGGTTTACATTCATATTGTTATATATTGAAGTTGGCAAAATGTTACCCTCTGAGATAAAGTTATAATTGTGATTCTGATTCTAATTATGTGACAGATGAATGAATAAGTTATGTAAGTAATTCATTGGGTAAAAAAGGAAGGTCGTTTTGGTGTCGTTCGCATTGTAAAATAGAAAAAAGTGACTAGTCCACATATTTCTTCTCAACAAATAACAACCAGTGAAGGATTTTCATTTCTTATTCTCTATATTCACCGTATTATTCGACTGAATACTTTGTGTCATCAGCTTTATCAACCTGTACTTGCCAAAATAAACTGGTTTTAAGCTATTCAAAAAAATGCAATCTAGTTTTAATACTTGTTCAGGCGAGAAAGTAACAATTTAGATTTCAAATATGTGATTACTTTACACAAATAACCCAATAAGAATTAGTTCACACAGCTATTAGCAGCGCTGAGGAGCTGCTGTGTGTAAAAGCCTCACATTGTATATGATCTGACTTTTACTGTGAATGAAAATAACCAATCTTTTCCCCCTCTAGATTAACGGAGTGGATATTCAGAACAGAGAGGAGGCCGTGGCCATTTTGACCCGAGAGGACAGCATCAACTTCTCCCTGCTGCTGGCCAGGCCGGACATAGAGGTGACGTTAGACAAAAAAACATTAAACCATCATCTCAAAAATCAATGCTCAGGTTTTACACACGCAGGTAAACACATAGAAACTGAAGTTAATTAACATTAACATCAGGTAAAGACTGCAAAGATTGGACATCATTTTAGTGGATATGAGCATGCAGGAGGGTTAAAGACACTAATAAGCTCTCAATTAAAAGACATTTCAAGTGCATTTCTGACGGATGTTACGTAACTCTGTAAAAAAAGGAAAACAGGGGTAATCGCGACGAGATACAGATCTTGATAATTTCAAAAAGTGCATCTCTCCTTTCACTATCCATGTTGGAAATTGGAGTGACTTGAGGAATTTAATGTTATTTTTAGAAAGCTGTTTTTTTGTATAGATACATGCATTACTATAATTATCATGTTCCATAAAACATTTGTTTTAAAACATTAGAAGAAAGATATTCAACTAATGAAAATATAAGAAAAAGTAGCGCACTTATTTGACTAATTGAAACAAACCAACAACCAATATTTGATAAAGAAATTATAAAATAATAAAGGTTGGACTGTGTTAATAGCGTTTTATGATACTGTTAAATAATAACATGATTGCTGAAACAAAGCGCTTCACTAGTGGATCCTTTTCTGAGAGAATGGATGTCTTCATCCTCAAGTCCAGGAATAGTCGTCACATCTATAACTTCAGTGTTTCATCACTCACCTGCAGCCTGCTTTACTAACCTACTTTCCCTCGTGCTGCTGCTCATAAGATCTCATAAAGCCACAGTATATTTCACAGTGCGCTCAGTCCTGAACAATATGTGTTTACGTCCGTCTGCCCTTTTGTTATCTGTAACATCGGGGTTAGCAGGAAATGTGTTTCTCTGCTTCAAATATTGATCGATTGTGGAGATAAGGTGACCTTTCCACCAGAACAACAATTAACACAAACGTAACATGTCCAAGTGATTGCATCTATTTACACAATGCTGTAAACAAACATTTACTAAAACACTCACACTCTGAAAATTGACTTTGGTGACCTCATGATATTTCTCTAAATGCCACCATTACACCAGAGGTTTACTACAATTACCATTTATTTATTATCTGCCCACCGAGTGTAATGTTGATTTTGAAGCAAAAACTGGGCACAGAGGTTCAGTTTAGAGTGTATTTAAGTAATGTTATATTTGTTGGGGTTGTCCCTTTACTATAGTGTGTTATATAGGTTTTTGTTCATTGTAAATGGTCTGCAAAGGCTAAAATCCAAATTTCCCTCGAGAGGGGGTTTCTGTGTGTGTGTGTGTGTGTGTGTGTGTGTGTGTGTGTGTGTGTGTGTGTGTGTGTGTGTGTGTGTGTGTGTGTGTGTGTGTGTGTGTGTGTGTGTGTGTGTGTGTGTGTGTGTGTGTGTGTGTGTGTGTGTGTGCTCTGTGTGTTATCATACACAGACAAATGTTCATGTGTGTGACAGCAGCTCCCAGAGTGTGTGTGTGTCCAAATGTGCTGACAGAAGAGGAACTGTGCAACGGTATATTCATACATGTCAGTTAAACACACCCACGCATAGCATGCAACTGGCGAATGTGCGTGTGTGCGTGTGTGTGTGTGTGTGTGTGTGTGTGTGTGTGTGTGTGTGTGTGTGTGTGTGTGTGTGTGTGTGTGTGTGTGTGTGTGTGTGTGTGTGTGTGTGTACAGTCACACATCAGTCAGATGAATGAGCCGTCAGTCTGACACCTCCGACAGTCATATCTCTTTGTTGGGAGATGATGGATGTTTTATTGACTAAGCAAAAAACTAATGATGAAGTCATGGGGGAGGAGCCTTAATTAAAGAGAGCCAGAAAGCAAAAAGCCCGAAAAATAATGTTATGTAAAGTTTTTATTTTCAATGGAATTGTGTTAATATATTGCATTTGCAGACCAATCATTTTAATATTAATTAATATATCCTTAACAGGTATTTTTAACCAGGCTGTTTTGGATTCCTTTACATGATTTCAGCCTTTTATGAATTAAATAGTTGTGAAAATGATGGAAAAATGTACTTTTGGATTTGATTTAAACACTAACTTCCTCTGTGTCCTTCCAGAATGATAACCCTGTTGGTCCAGAGGAGGAAATGGATCTGACTCTGGAGGTGGGGGGCTTCCACCAAAACCCCCGAACCACCTCCGTCACATCCCCCCTTCCCTCTGGATATTACCGCCTCTGCCGGGGAGGAGGAGGAGAAGGTGTAGGTGGTGATGTTGCCGTGGAGGAGGAAGAGGATGAAGAGGAAGGAGAGAGGGGGGAGAACAGAGACCCTCCTCCTCCCCTCCCCCCCCTGCTGAGCCTGGCCCCCCTGCTGACCCACAGCCAGGAGCTGGACAGCGGGGTGGGCCGCACCGACGACAGCACGCGCTACGAGTCTGAACACGATCTGCTGGGAGATCAGACCAGCGCCCCCAACACCAACACCACCAACACGCCCGGCAGCACCCGCAAGTTCAGACCCGGACTCAGCCCCCGGTAGGACCCCCCCCAAACTGAAGGATGATTAAAATAAAAGAGAGTTTTCCAAATGTTCTGAAAACAACCATCATAATATTATTGCTTTCGACTAACCACGTTATGTGATGTACGTTCAGTGTACCCTGTGGCCTTCTACTTTAACTTAAGTAAAACAAAGAATAACCCCCCCCCCCCCTTTTCTATCCCCAGGCCGAGTCCTCGACCCAGTCCCCGGTAGGAAAGCAACAAAATATATTTGCATTTAATTATTGTATTTTATACCTGTTTTCTTTTCTTTTTTTAAATGCGTATTCTGTTGGCTGTTTAATGCACTTTGAATTACCTAATGATGTTATATATAGTCCCTGTGGCCTTCTACGTTTACTTACAGTTCTCTTATCATGCAAAATGCACTTTTTTATGTCTTTAATACACATGTGTCCCCGGTGTGTCAGCGAACGCACAAAGTGTCAGAAAATAAAACCCTCTCTCTTTTCCTCCGAACCCAAATCTCTAAAAACGGGGGTAAAACGGAGCTGATCCAGAGTTACGTCCAATATGACGTAATATCGGAAATGTGGACCCATGGCACTATCAGAAACGTTGCTATCAGAAACAATGCCCGTCGTGTTTTGGACGTAATATTGTCTTTACATTAGCAAGCATCGCTAACACTCAGAGCTAACCTGTACTGGGAGAACATGTGTAAAAAAGCAGTAAAGAAAAAAAGGAACCCACCTTGTACCTTTTCTATCCCCAGGCCAAGTCCCCGACCCAGCCCCGGCCTCGGGCCCAGCCCCGCGAGAGGAGACTCCACGCCCCCCTTCCTCCACCTGAGAGACCTGCAGCTCAGCTCCGACTCCCTGCCCGGCCTGGACTGGACGTCTGGAGGAGGAACAGGAGGAGCAGCGTACAGCCCCCTCCACCACCACCACAAGGTAAAAGGAGGTCCTGCTAAAGCATAGTATATTTTACATGTTGTCCTTTTATCCCATGATAACGGCCAATCCAACACTGAATGTATTCACTTAAAGGTCCGCTATTATTCTGTTTTTCATCAATATATTATAGATCTCAGATATATACAAAACATGTCTCTGAAGTGTTTGGCTCGAAACACCAAACAGATCATTGCAGCATTACCCATAATCCCCTCTGTTTCAGCCCTGTTTCAAAAGTGCTGATTCTCTGTCTGTTACTTTAGATGAAAATACGGAGCCACTCGAAAATCGTTATGACATCATAAAGTGGACAGCTCATTTTCATACAGGTTTTTATATAAATAGATCAGGACAAAAAGTGAGCGAATCTTAGGGTAGGAAAGAATTGGAAGCAGACCAAGCTTAACAGGAGGTCTCTTCCATTTTAAGCGATCAAAGACAACTTTCAAAATGTACATACGTCTATAAAGTTGGTCTCGATCTCAGAGTTTCAACTTTTATAAAGTTTGGAAGTTACACTAAGTGATACACTTATCCTATAAGATTCAGCCAAGTAACCTTGAGTGCCCTTCATCCTATCATCCTATCAAAATCAATGGCTTGTTATCAGAACAGTCTTACAGGAAACAAATCAAATCTAGATTTAAATTATTATAAATACGGAAAGTTATGAAGGACTTTCTATGACAGATTTTTGTGTCTGACCCCCTTTGACCTTTGCCCTTTAGCACTACCACCTCCACCACCTTCAGCCTCCTCTGACGATGATGATGCCGGGCCTGACGGAGGAAGAGTGCCAGCGCTACCAGGAGCTGCTGGAGATCAAGTGCCAGTACGAGAAACAGAACGAAAAACAGCAAAGAGAAGCTGTGAAAAACGAACGCGAGGACAACAGAGAAGCGCTGAACGACCAGGAAGAGAGAAAAGACGCAGAGGAGGAAGCTTCTTCTTCTTCGGTGGTGGTGATGGTGGACGTCAACTGCAACCCGACTTTAAGCGAGCATGAGATGGCGCTGATCGAGGAAGAGTTGCGCCACCTGGAGTTCAAGTGCCGAAACATCCTGCGAGCGCAGAAGATGCAGCAGCTCAGAGAGAGGTGTCTGAAGGCCTGGATGATGGAGGAGGAGACGGTGGGGCGACCCGGACCCCCGGACGCAGGTAACCGTGACGCGGGAATATTTGAAACAAACCAAAAGAAATGTATGTACAAAAAAACACTACTTTTTTCAGCTGCTTACCCAGAAGTCTTTTAACACCTACCGTATTTACAATGTTGTTTTTAAACTATTCTGTATCTCTTTTATGCATGGTTTTTATGAATCTGTTATTCCATTATGTTTATTTGTTGTGTTCCTTTCTGTGTTAATGATGATGTAAAGTACTTTGAATTGTCTAAGCTAATTAAGGTCAATCTATGCGTAAGATTCACTTTCTCGTGCTTCAGCTGCAGTTTTAGTTTGAGTTCATTGTTCTGTTTTATTTCTTTATGATTCCCCAGTTACACTTTTCCTTTTAGACGTTTAACCTCAATAAAGAAAAGAATACAACAATTCTTTACTTGTAGGTATGGATGAAGACAATGAGGAAGATAACGACCCTCATCATCACGAGTTGTCGGCCATCAACGAGCTTCCTGAGCGAGAGCGGTCGGAAGACAAAGACAGCACGAGCGCCTACCACACCGGGGGGGAGAGCTGCCGCAGCACGCCATTGGTCAGCACCGAGCAGATCCCGCCTCTCCAGGAAGAGGAAGATGATAGAGGAAGACGACTGATGTCTCCGCCTCCTCTCCTCCCCCTCAGCCGTCTCCCTCCTCTGAACTCCCCCCTCACCCCGCGGCGCCACAGGAGGGAGAGAGACAGAGAGCGACGTCACTCCAACCTCAGCGGCTCCTTCTCCCCCAGCACATACAGGAAGATCGAAACAGCCAATGGCAACGTGGAAAACGGCTCAAGCTCCACCCCCTCCACGCCCTCCAAGTTCAGGTACATTTTCAGCTTTGTACAAATATCTTTAAACTTTCTAAACTACTCCTACAGTATATGTTTTTTTTTATATGATAAACTAGTCATTATTGTATGTTATTTTTGAATAATATTGGATATTTTTCTGGGTTTGTTGCCGTAATCAGGTCTCTGACCAGAGAGGCGGGGTCATCTTCACGAAGAGGCGTGGCTGATGGAGGGCAGGGCTCCAGAGCAGGTACTCAATTCATCCTCCTGGCTGTTTTGAGTGCAAATTACTATGACTTCCCTGGATGGGGTACTCATAATGAATACCGTTTAACCGTTCGAAGTTGATGCCGAGCGCTGCGTTCGAAGTTCAAACTTTGACTTTGTTTACCGCTGACCTTTAAACGCTCAATCAATCAGTATGTAGCGGCACAAGCTAGCAGAGAAGGTCACCATATAAATTAAACGTAATGATTGCAAATCATGTGAATGCAGCTTAACTAATTTGACTTTTAGTTTGTCAATGTTGAGCAACATTTTCTGTAAACAAGAATACTTTTTTTTATTATTGATGATATATTTTGACGCCTGATTCTATTGTTATCATGCAGGTGGCACTACAGGAGGAGGAAGTGCAGAGTCCAGTCCGTATTTCACCAGGAGACACCAGAGCCAGCACAAACCTCTGGAGCGCTACCAGAGCTGCATGACGCTCCCCTCCGAGGGCCTGGTGGAGCCTCTGGACCGGGGGAGGGACAGAGCGAGGGTGGAGGAGAGGGGGATGGGGACGGGCAGCAGCGGCCCCGGCAGCCCCAGGAGTGTGAACAGCGCCCCCTGTGGTCTGGAGGACCGATACACGCGCGCCTCGCGGTTAGGACTCGCTCTACCGCTCGGGATGACGCACTCATCGCCGACTGCCTCACCACAGCGCATGGAGTGGAAGGTAAAGGGTGTGATGATGATATTAGCGTTTCATCTTGAGTCGCCTTCCTCCTTTAAAGGATTACTTACTTAACCAGAGTTAAATCCCAGGTCAAATGTACGTTAGAAGGTCTTTAGCATTAAAGGTCACCTATTATGCAAAATCCACTTTCTCATGTCTCTTATAAATCAACATGTGTCCCCTCTGTGTAAAGAGATTCTGAAAGTTTCAGGAAAAAAGACTTGCTCACTTTTTGTCCTGATGCATTTATATAAAAACCTGTCTGAAAATGAGCTGATCAGAGATCCTACAATAGGCGCTTTCACACCGGAGTACTTTTACCCGTACTTTTCCCGTTCAGTTCGGATAGTGCCTGGAATTTTGCGTTCACACCAAAAAGAGAACTTAGTTCAGAGAACTTTTACCCCCATATTTAGTGCCTGCTAGAGAGGTGGTACTATCCTGGGGAGAAAAAAGTACCAATTTCTGATTGGCTCGGCGAATTGCAAACCACGCCCCGGAAAACTCGGAAAAGTTTTTTTGAAGCCGCCATTGTATTTTCTGGCATTAGCATTATTAGCATTAGCATTAGTCCAGCGCACCAACGGAGAGAGACTAACTTATGGCAACACAAAAAAAATTGGAGATGAGGAGGTGTCGGCGTTCTGGCGATTTACTCGGAAGGCTTCAGTAGAAGCTGCTGGGAGTAAAGTACTTGGTGTGAAAGCGGCTAATGATCTGTTTGGTATTTCGAGCCAAAACACTTCAGAGACATGTTTTGTATCTAAGGATAGAGGGTGTCGTTTTTCTCATACTGATATTCTGAACAATCTGTGCTGTTGTATTTGCTGTAAAGTGTCTCTACTGTAGGCTATTTTTATTATATGTACAGCACTTTGGCTCGACCAAAAATCGTTTATAAATGTGCTATATAAATAAAACTTGATTTGATTTGTATCTGAGACCTATAATATATTGATGAAAAACAGTATACTAGGTGATCTTTAAAGCAGCTAGAAATCTTCCGGCACAACAACTTTTACGACAACATATGGCTCAGCCTCTGAATGCTTGCTTGAAGCATGACTTCTGACCACGACCGATCTGTCCTCTGTGCCTCCAGGTAAAGGTCCGGAGCGACGGCACTCGATACGTAGCCAAGCGTCCGGTCAGAGATCGCCTGCTGAAGGCCAGAGCCATGAAGATCAGAGAGGAGCGCAGCGGCATGACCACCGACGACGACGCTGCCAGTGAGATGAAGCAGGTACAGTCTGCAGGAAACACGGGAATAAAAGAAAAGCCTGAACCACCTGTGATAAACTTATTTGAAACTGTGCTCCAACAGGGCCGATACTGGAGTAAAGAGGAGAGGAAGCAGCAGATGCTGAGAGCCAGAGAGTACCGGCGGAGACGAGAGTTCATGATGCAGAGCCGCCTGGAATACCTCAAAGGAGACAGGTAGAGTGCACAGGCCAGATACTGAGTAAACTAAATAAAATAAGGACTTAAGGAAACACATAAATAGTGCTTATCCTTACATTGAAGAATATAGCGTTACACGAAATGAGTACATGAAATAAACCATCCATTGGACTCCTTTGTTTACTTCTGGAACATGGTGACATCACTATGTAACACTCGCTTCTATTGGCTAGCGCTCCAATACATTGTACGTGATAGGCAAAGGGGCGGGACATCTATAAGCGGTTGTCCAATCACAACACTAACCCGGCCAGCTGACCAATCAGAGCAGACTGGGCTCTGGTTTCAGACAGAGGGTGAAAAGGGACCCTTAAATCATTTTCTTTGTGGTTTGTCAGTCAGTTAACAATCCCTGTGTTCACCACACAAGATTACCAACAAAATCCTCTTATCTTCTTCTGCTGATGAGACGGGATGCAGGGTGAAATTTAGGAACTTCCTTCTTATTCCAAACCATGAATCCATCAGAAACACTGACACGGAAACTAATAGTGAATCATTGTTTGTCAAACAGGTGCAGTTGATAGACAATCAGGGAACCAACTGATTTCCAACACCTGTGGGTGCAGCTCTTAAAGGGCCAGCGCTCAGAATAAGGGCTATCAGACCTTTACTATGTGACGTGTTTCACACATTTCTATCTTGTCATCTGAGGCTGCATGACGTTTGAAGCTTGCATAAAGTAGTTCACTGGGGGAAGATGAAAGGCTGTCATATTTTACAAGCTGTCAAGAAATCAAACCAAGCTTAAGGCTGAATCCTACTACAAAAAGTTCACTGGTTCACTCAGAGTTTCTCAGGCAGTAAAACAACTTGTAAACGGAGTCCTTGCTCACAGCTGGAATATGTAGGAAAGATTGCATAACTTTGACCAAAGGGAAATGCATTATGTAAACAAATGCAAGCAAAAACAAAGGAGGTTATTTGTGGGTTTGTATTATTTGGTATGTGCTGTTATGTCTGTTAGTCATTTAGCTACTTGGCTAAAATACAGAGCTCCTGAAGCCCTGAAATAAATATTTTTGATATTTTGGACAGCAGCAGGTTATAAGGCATTCAACGTGAATTAAGAACTAATAATAATAAATGTATATATGGATTATTTATAGAATACACAATAAATAAATACAAAGAAAAAGTCACAGACCAAAATACTGCTTCTGGATACTATAAACATTATACAAATGTGCAAAGTATCCATTTAAATGTGAAGATAAGGTATATCAGGTTTGCCCAAATGATAAGAGCCATCTTGAGTGCAGAAGATTAAAGCAATATAGTCTTTCAGGACTCCAGGGTAATATGCATACTCAATGTGCAAAAACAATGACAGCTAAAGAAATCGAAATCTTTTGTTTTGTTTTTTTGTATCCAGGGACGCCTCATCGACAGAACTTCATTCCTCGCCGCTGCACGCCCGTCAGGACTCCCCCTGCAACAACATCCTGTTACTGAGCCAGAAGAAGATCACCAAGAAGAGGAACCGGCGAATCCTCGACAACTGGATCACCATCCAGGAGCTGCTGGCTCACGGCTCCAGGTCTCCGGACGGGAAGAAAATATACAACCCTCTTCTCTCCGTGACCACGGTGTGACCGGAGGACAGAGAGGATTAAAGACGGAATATACTGACGATACAAGCTGGGAAATATGATATCTAAGCTTGAACTTTATATGAGCTGGAAGACAGAAAGAAGATTTGACAGGGTTGGATTTAAAGAGGAGATTTAAAACGTTGAACATTTTGGTGTACGGGAAAGATCTGCTAAAAACTGTTCCATGAACTGTCTTTGATACCGACTACAAGTGGAATTACAAACGGGAGAATAAAAGGGAATATACAAGTTAACAAGAGGATGGAGTATAAGGACAAGTGCAGCAGGAGATGCCTAAAATGTCACCCAAAAAAAGGACAGTTTACGTTTCATAGAATAAGTGGCAAAAATATCACAGAAATCAGGATTAACAGGTACTGAAAGGAGAAGCCTTAGAGTCTGGATCTGGAAGGTACATCTACTACAATTGCATACAAACTCAAATGAAAAGACTGAAATGGACATTAAGAGACACTATTTGGTGCAAACTGAGATAAATATGCGTCTGTGGGACATTTTGAGAACTTTGGAAAGAAATTGGGAAGATTGGAGGAAAATTGTTTAAAAGAATGGAGGTTGTTTCTGATTCATCAGAAGCTCAGCTGAACATCTGTTACTGGCTATAGCTTACCGTTATCTTACATTATAATGTGAGGCAACAATAGGATTTACTTTATGTCCGAGGAAACTTAAAGCAAGGTAAGGAAATGTCACTTGCTCATCTTCTCTGGATAAAATGTAATTCTGCATTATGATAAAAGGTTTCCCAGCGTATGGAGTGCGGACACTGAGATGCTGAACACAGTGTGGAGATGGGACGACAACCTTTAAGAGAATAACTTTTTGAACTTTTCATATTTAGTTTCGATATAAAAGGAACATATCTGAGGAGTCAGAGAAAGTCAGGTGAGATTTCTTTTTCAGATCTTCTGAGCTTCACGTCTCAGAATCGAAGCCTCTTAATCTCTAAATGTACAGAAATATATGGTGCAGAAAAATATTGACACAATAGTCATAAAATAATAATAAAATACTTTTATTTCTGCACACTGAGGGAGATTCTACTATTGATGAACAATCAGTAGTCAACCATTATGTGCATTAAAGGATCCCGGTCTCCTAAAAATTAAGTTTCCATGCAACTGAACACAAGACTGTAACCAAAACTCAACAATTACTTCTTCTACATTTACATTTTATAAATAAAACAAACATACAGTTGACGTTTTAAGCCAAAATATGATTTTCTTTTTACCAAACCTGAGAAGTAGTTTTGTTGTCTGAAGTTTTGTACTGATTTCTTTTTTTTCTTTTTCGTTTTTTTACAAGAGAGTGCAGTTTCGTTGTATAGGAACATATACTGTTTAGAAGACAGGGGGGACTTCTCTTTTGCCTTCATCCAACTGGTGCATCATTTTGTAAAATCACTTTCCCAGAATGCCTTTTACAAACTCCTGAGGGGAAACGAAGACGCCTAACATTTGTTCTTTTGTTGTTGTTGTTTTTTACCTTAATACACATTATCTTGTTCATATATCGACGACTATATTTAGTTGCTTATGGGTTTTTCCCCTGCAGCAGAACGGTTCTCAGTGTGGGCGGGGCTTCATTGTGTTGGACCTGTGTATAATAAGACATTAATATTGAATAATGAAATGCATGAATTAAGTATTAAACATTGTGGGTTATTGGACATAATTCTTGAATCTAAAGTGGTGTCGTGTAAAAAGCCATGTGCAGAACGTTTTAGTAGTGAAAGTGCAAAAAAAGGAGAGTTGATTAAATTAAAATGAAGTGAAATAAAAAACGTTTTCCCTGGTCTTTCTTCCTTTGTTTACTTCCGTAACAAAGTGACATCACTATGTAACACTCACACTTTTGTTGGCTAGCGATCCAACACATTGTACGTGATAGGCTAAGGGGCGGGACCAATGACAATCAGATCAGACCGGGCTCTGGTTTCAGACAGAGGGTGGAAAGAGGTTCTGCAGCACAGGCAGTGTGAGAAAAATAAAGAGCTTTTTGAACATTAAAGCATGAAGACATGTCACAGTAGAGACACTACATACTAATATACACCTGAAAATGAAGCATGAATAAATTAATAAAATATAGAGGAGGGAGATGGGGGGTAATGTGAAATAATAAAGACGTCAGTCAATAAAATAAAGTCAAAAAGACAGAGAGAAACAACATGTAGTCGGTTTACAGAGGTGAGAGCTGCGTGTCTCCATTCATCCATCACACAGACTTATTAACTGTGTGCAGACAGGCCAGCAGAAGCTTCTTCCATGATATACTGTGTGTGTGTGTGTGTGTGTGTGTGTGTGTGTGTGTGTGTGTGTGTGTGTGTGTGTGTGTGTGTGTGTGTGTGTGTGTGTGTGTGTGTGTGTGTGTGTGTGTGTGTGTGTGTGTGTGTGTGTGTGTGTGTGTGTGTGTGTGTGTGCATCTCAAATAATGAGTTTTTTTCCCCTCATGCCTTCAACAGAAATACTTATTTCCCACACACACACACACACACATACCATGTATACATCACTTCAGGGGACATTACATTGACTTACATGCATTTCCTGGAGACTTATCCTAACCTTAACCATAACCAACACATGCCTAACCCTAACCAAGTCTTCACCCTAAAATTAACGATTCCCCTTATGGGGACCTCCATTATGTCCCCATAAGGGGGGTGAGTCCCCACACGTGACTGTGTAAACAGATTTAGGTCCCCACAAGGATGGTAATGCTAGGCCACACACACGTTACTGTAAACATTCATACTGACATAGAACAACCAAACAACATTTATTAATATGTGGCATTAAAAATCTGATTGTTTTATTAACACATCCTTTTATTTAATCGGAAACACAAATATAGTTACCACAATGTTGAATGTTAAGTACATTTACTCAAGTACAATACTCTAGTACAATTTTGAAGTACTTGTACTTCACTTTACTACATTTTTGAGGCAATGTTTTGCTTTTGAATCACCTACATTCATTTGACAAACTAGCTAATTTGCAGTTATGGATTTATAATACAGAATATAAATCTACTTATGAATGTGTTATTTTACTTTAAACTCCACCTTTACCAAGTGCAACACTCATATTAATGCATTTATAATTATACTACAATAATGTAATATTATTAGAGCTGATATGGGCCATACTGGAAAATGTGTAGTTATACTGTCTGCACTTTAAGTGTATTTTGTTGCCAATACTTTTGTACTTTTACTTGAGTACAATTTGGAATGCAGTATTTCAAAATGCAACACCTCTGCTTACAATGTGCCGTACTGTCGCCAAGTTGTCTGTGACTCGTAAAGCTTCTTAGCTAAAATAAGAGATGCAGTCAACAGGCCAACTTGTCAATGTCAATAGGCACGAAGCTGAGAGAAAATAGCAGTCTGAGTTATTTGTAAAAAATATGTTGCTTCAGTTCTGCTGGAGACCACAAACTGATCATGACAAATACAACTTCCTCTGTAACTGGAAAGTTCTTAAATTATCTTTAATGTTCATCAGGTGAACTTCAAGACCGCATTCAAATGTCAAATGAGGACATTATTGTGTCCTGCTTGAATATTAAACAAGCAATACCTTGGTTGTCTCTTCATGTTACACAATAAACACAACGACAGGATGTATCTGCTAATCCCAATATGGTGTCAGACCAAGGATTCATACATGGATAGTTACTACAACCCATGATTATCCAGCATTACAATTATAAGAGGAAGATAACCACATACTACTAAAGGGCAGTCTGAAAATGTTTGTCTACCTCTGTCCATTGTATGTCTGTAGTAGTATAAAAGTTTCTAATATCATCAATACAAAATTGCTTAATAAATGTTCAGTTTGGTTTTAAATGTTGCCTTATTTTTTTTGTTTTTTCAGTTTATTATGATTATTTTTTATGAATTAAGATACAGAGTGGGGATATAGAAAGGTGCTTCGTCTACAGAGAGTGTAGGCAAATCACATTAGACACTATGAAAACCAACAAATATACCAATAAAAAGGTATGAAGCCTAGAAATATGACGTATCGAATAGTTTGTATTTCAGTATGGATCAAAGTGAACGACAGATGTTGAGCTGTCCAAAAGTATGGTGGAAAATTACATTAAAGAGGCCAGAGAAACAGGGAATTCTCCTCCATTCACTGCAAACATTAACTTATCTTTGCTGCCCCCATGTGTAGTGTCAGTAAATGGCATGACTCTTTGAAGCAAACAAGCAATCTACAATGTAGTGAGAGCGACACCTAGCGTTCCCAGAACTAACTGCACTTCAATGTAAACAGCACAAGACACATTACATTACATTACATGTCATTTGTTAGACGCTTTTATCCGAAGCGACTTACATACATTCAATACTGTGGGCAATCCCCACAGGAGCAATTTGGGGTGAAGTGTCTTCAGGGACACAACGACATGCTGACTGCAGTGGGACTCGAACTGGAAATCAACTTTTTGATCGACTACATTTATTTAACCGGTGAAGTGAGGATTTGACACAGCTATTTTACGAGTATATAACCAGCAGCATTCTATTCACATTGTATTTCCGGTTCCACACTTGTGTTTTTCAATGCACACACAAATGTGTTCCGTTTCATATACATGTAAATAAAATCCAAATACAGGAAAATGTTTTACATAATGTATTTTTGATCCACACATATTTGTTTTCCGTTTTTTGAGACTCCCCTGACGGTCACCCGATTCGTACTTGTAATTTCTTCTATCTATAGAGAGGCGAAGTCCCGCCCATCTACTTCCGACCCATGGGACCTTATTTCGGAGTCAATGGAGAGAGAAAGATTATCTTTCGATCCCGTTTGAATTGTGCAACGAATTACACATATGATGTTTGTCAATCGTAAAAAATCATTTCCATGTCAAAAAAGTCACAGTTTGTCGTAAAACTGTTGAAATATAAGACTATGAAAAATATGCAACTAGAAAGACTACAAATCCCAGAATCCCGGTCCCGCATGCTGGCTCTTACGGAACCGACTAACTCCCCTTGTGTGTATGTACAGCTCTCAACATGCCCAGACTTGTAGTGATTTTCACCTCTTTTAATACTTTTCTCCTCATTCTGCAAGAAAGAAGTGAAAAGTGCAACGTGACTCCAGCTTGGTGTGTGGTGCGAGACGGGAGATGTAGTTCATTCGGCGGTTTCACACAATACTAAGTGTTACATCACAGTTTTACCACACATTTCCTTTTTTTGACTTGCAAAATTATCAAAAGATAATCTTTCTCTCTCCATTGACTTCAAAACATACTTTTTTCAAAATTGGGGTTGCGGTCGGATAATCCAAAAATCAGCTCCTAAATTCTAACCCTATCTCCTATTCCTTGACCTCTGAGTGAAACGTCATGGGGTTAAGGGATAGTGGATAGGAGAATTCAAAAGGACTTAGGAGAAGAGACTGCGGTACTTTAGAGAATCCGAATGCACTTTCACTATCCGACGTGTTTATGATGCGCCAGCGGACGTCATGAATGTGCATCTGCTGCTGTGGGGAAACTATGGAAACTACAGTTTTCTATACAGCGGACTACAACATGGATGTATAATAAGAACGACGGACTACTGTAAACTCATCTAGAGACTCTGCACCGTGCTCTGATGCTGTTGTGTTATGCGTTATGAACGTGGACAACAGAGAAACATATTCTTCATGACCAAAGTTGGAATTGAAATAAAAAAGGAAAGTGAAACTTCTGCTCGTCACCCTCTCCCTCCGGTCCACATTAATACAAATTATCCCAAAGATTGTATGAACTATGAAAAGATCTTAAAATCAATACAAATGCATTTATTATAAACGTTAGTCCTTAACATCTATCCCTGTGTATATCACCATTCAAACATCTTTTAAAAGTTGAACAAACTCCACACAGCTCAGTAAAGACTGTGAAATGTTGACTTTATTTGATCATTTCAGTAAAAACTAACGTTCATATTTCTCTCTTTGAGTATAATACTGATGAACGTTCAAAACAAAGCACTTTGGCAACTTATACGTTTTAAAATGCTTAATAAGCACCGTAACTTTCATGATATCATTTCTCGGTCATAATCGGTTGTTTCCGTGAACGGCCGACTGTTGTGTAACGGCAAACGCTGCGGCTGCAATGCATTGTGGGGCAGCATTTTCTCCTCTCCTTTCGGTGAGGGAGGTCCAGTGGTTCCTAAGCTAAAGGAGGTTATAAAGGAAGTTTGAAACCTCCTTTCCTTTCATCTAGAGAATTCGAACGGCACTTATCATGGCTGCCACTGAGGGCCAATCAGATGTCTCCTCCATTCTAAGCCAATCACATGAGCACGCCCCCACGATGGTATGATTTCTGAGAGGTCTGCCTGCAGGCCTCCACTCTCAGGACAGTTCCGGTTTAGGCTCCATTCTCAGTACAGGAAGTGACGATTCTGACAAACACGTTTTTTTTCCCGCCCCCCGACGGACTCGTCTGATGGAAGTTTTCAAATCACAATGGAGAATGCTTGGTGGACGGAGGTGATGAGTCCGCTCACCATGCACTTTGGGTCGGCCTTGGTCAAGCCCTTAGGCGCTTTCACACCGCAGTACTTTTCCCACTTTAGTTCCGATATAATTCCAAAATGTTGCGTTCACACCAAAAATATCCGGAACTAAAATGTGTTCATCAGAACCTTTTTACCCCCTTTTCCGTCCCTGCTAGAGAGCAAGGACTTTCGTGGGAGAAAAAGGTTCCTATTTCTGATTGGCTGGGCCGCCATTTTATTATCCTCGCATTAGCATTATTAGCATTAGCATTAGCCCAGCGCACAAACGCAGAGAGACTAACTTATGGCAACACAAAATAAAACATGGGAGCGGTGGAGATGAGGAGGTGTCGGCGTTCTGGCGATTTACTCGGAAGGCTTCAGTAGAAGCTGCTGGGAGTCCCAGCAGCTTCTACTGAAGCCAGTCCCCAACTCCGGGGACTTCCGGCCGGGGACTTTGGGCGGCAGTATACGCCGTGAAGTGGTTTGCGGCCTGCCAGTAAACCCAATGCAGAAGAAGAAGAAGTGACGTCAGCGGCTTCATTTTCCTAATCCTCCCCCAGGGACTTATTCCGGTGTGAACGCGATCTGTACTTAGTTCATGAGAACTAAAGAGTTCTCATGAACTAAGTACTCATGAACCTTTGTGGGAAAAGTACTGCGGTGTGAAAGCGCCTCTTTTGACCCCCCCAGTCTGGTTCTCGTAAAAGTTTACTTAGCCATTTTTCGCTCAAATGACACCATGGAGGAATGTAACGGGAGTTGACAGGGGACTCTGCCCGCCTCACGAGTGCCTGTTTTTTTGGCTATTTCACCCGGTTCCTTCTACCGGGGACACTGCCCGGTCTCGGGTGTCCCCCCACGGCCTGTGTCCCCAATCATCCATATATTAACGGATTTTGACCATTTTTGTTGCATTTTTACTGATCGAATGGCAAACGCGACTGTTACGTCCCCAGCTCGTTTAGGGTAAAAGGGAAGCAACACGAAACCAGGTGTTCTTGGTAAGAGGCTGATTTTATTAATAAACTCAAAATAAAGATGATATAACCAAAAATACAGGCTCTTAAAACCAGCTATCTGTTCACAATAACGCTACACAAAACAAAGGCCACAGATTATCACAGTCATAGCACACTATAGGCACTTAAGGCTAAAATAGTGAGGCGTCTCGCACAAGTTCGACGCCGTCACAAATCACAGAATACACACAAAACACACTTAAGCACACACCCTAACTAACCACTGTAGCAGAACTAGCACAGAGCTACACAGAGCTACACAGAGCTGACACAGAACGTAAGGAGAGCACTGAGAGACGTCTGACACAGATTCAGACCTCTCCTGTCTAACTGAGATGCACACACTCTTGTAAGAGTCCCCGGAAGGTGTGGGCAGGGATTGGTGAGTCGGGCCCGACCTGCTCCAATCCAGATCTTCGGTCACGCCTACCGGAGGAGGGACAGGAAACTGGCATCCAATGGCGTCCGGGCAACGGCACATCTCATATACATATAACATACACAGCTGAAAACAATCCCAGACAGGTTAACGAGCAGACAGCAGCCGTGTCCCCCCCCTTAAGACACAAACTCACAGTTTTGTTAACCATGCCTACCAATAAACCTACCTAATAATTCTGAAGGACTAAAAGACTCGAAGGAAATCTCTACACACAATACACATAACGACCAGGGTCGTAACAGCGACCCACCATCGCAGGGCCTCGAGGCCGGGCCGGTGCTCTGGCGGTCGGTTCCTCCGAACTGTGGGTTCGACTCTGATGGCCGGGAGGGTGTGCTGCGTTTGGGTGGGGGACTTCCCCCACTCTGCGTGTCTCTTCCTTCCCGGGCCGGCCGATATGAAGCATGACCAAGACGCACCGTCTGACTCAGGGGTCCCACCACGGGTCCCGCAGCAGGGTGGAGGTTCCCAGCTGGAACCTCCCCACCTCCGCCACGGTGCACCCTGCAAACACGGTTGTTTTTCGAACCCTCCACTGTTGTCTAGCGGGTGTACTAAAATACAAGATGTCGTTATTTATATATATAAATATATATATATATCTATATATAGATATAATAAGTGTCAGTGCGAATTTATTTTGTATTAGTGTGCATTTACTGTTCGGAAAGTGATGTACTGAGAGTAAACAATACAAGGTGTCCCTATTTTTATATATATACATATGTATATAATAAGTGTCAGTACGACTTTATTTTGCATTTGCATGCATTTCCTGTTCGGAAAGTGGCGCTGTACTGATAGTGGCGATTTTATTTTGTAATTCTTAGCGTGCATGCACTTCCTGTCCTGAGAGTGGAGGTGTCCTGAGACTGGCACCTGCAGGCAGGCTCCCATGGGATTTCTTGCATTCATGACGTAGCACTTCATATACGCATCTTGCGCTCTCCGGAGCCGACAGGTCCATGGCGCTAATCTCAGGACCGAAGGACCGTAGTATCGTCGTCTTTATTTTTACGTCATTATTCAAAGATAAATAAGGAAGTGTGTGTTATATGAGATGGCAGAGAGGTTTCATCTCCGATTATTAAATCAAAGAGGCTTAATGTTTTCTATTATATTATTTCACTATAGCTATGTGGACGGTGTCAAGGTCCAATGTTGACTAAATTAATCAATAGCGGGTGTAACTAAAATACAAGATGTCTTTATTTATATATATATTATTATTATTAATAATAATAATATTAAATATTGTATTTGCGTGCATTTCCTGTTCGGAAAGTGGCGCTGTACTGAGAGTGGCGATTTTATTTTGTAATTATATAATACTTGTAATAATGATGCTTTCACACCGGACACGATGCGAATAATCGCTCAAGTTTCACGGTGGCTGTCAGCTGTGTTTACTCGCCGTATCTGGCCGTGCAAGATTTATAGTCAAATACTGTATGCCGATGTTACAGTATGTTATTTTAAACAACACATTAAGTTTACGAAACACTCAAATGTAAAATGTAATTAAAGTCAGATCCACTTGTGTCTTAGACGGGGCAGTGATATCATAAACCTGTACGCATTCAAACACTCGGTCGTTTTCTGTTACCAGCTGTATTCACCTTGCAGGTGCAGCTATGTTGCTTTATCCTGGAATAAGTGTTTAAGTCATGGATGTTTAAAGTTTAACTTCTTCATATTTGATTTCATTCATTAAGTATGACGCTGCGCTGTCAGTACGCTTGTCCCTGTTTGTGATTGGTCAAAGGTTGCTCACCCCGTCCTTTTCACGTGAACGCGCTCTCGGCCGGACAGAGAAACCCTGGGTTGATTTACTGAGTTGATAACCAGCGTCGTAGGACCGCTTAGCTGGATCTCGCTTGTTAGGGTTAGTTAAGCCAGATAACTCAGAGATATCCAGGGTCTGTAGAACTGGCTTCGTAGTAAAGGCCACTGATCGATTTGGCTAAGCTAACCTGTAGCTGCTCCTACTCCACACTCAACAACTTCAGACATAAATAAAGCAGCTGTATTCGCCATATATGAAACACACATTTAAAACGGTTTTACCTGCCGTTTTTGTGTACACAAGCATTCATTAATGGTTCGGAAAGTGGCGCTGTACCTTAATAATATAAAAGATTGTATTTGCGTACATTTCCTGTTCGGAAAGTGGCAATGTACTGAGAGTGGACATGAAGCGCTACGTCATGAACGCAAGAAATCATACCCTCGTGGGGGCGCGCTCATCTGATTGGCTTAGAATGGAGGAGACATCTGATTGGCTATAGATAGAAAAAATTACAAGTAGGGAGACCAGGGACAGTTGTATCACGGGACAGTTTTAACGCCTTCAATATCTCCAATCACAAACAAGCTAGAGTGATGAAACTCACTCTGTAAATGCTCAGATATGGAAAGATTGCTGTGAAAAAAAGGAGCCACGTTTAAATCTGTCTCGAAAGATATCAGCAAAGGTGTGTTTCTGAGTTAAAACATTAACAACAATGATATGATGTATTTCTTGGATACTGTCTTGAGGTCAAATGACTAGGAATCCAAACTAGTATTATTAGAATCACTGTTTTGTAAGCTAAACATATAACAATCAGGCAGGTTCACAGGGGGTGAAAACATGGTGGTCCTGGGACATTGTAACATGGCACATTTACAATGATGGCTCATTTGCTCGAATGATCAATATTGTTGATTGGTGTGCATTGTCCCCTATGTAAAGTGTGTGTGTGTGTTTACAGTATGCCATATATCAGAAAGAGGAAGACAGACAGGGGAGTGTCACTTGCTCTGCTGCAGAGGGCCTCAAATGAAGTTCAGGAGGGCAAATCAGTCAGGGCAGTGGCAAAGTCCCATGATATGTCACATTGTACCGGTTCCATAAAAAGAGGCTGAGGTTGGAGAGTCAGGGATCAAAATCACCCCAAAGAGTAGGCTACTGGACACCCAAGAAGGTGTTCTCAACAGAGCAAGAGATGCTTTTGAGAGACCTGAGGAAGCTGATGTATACCATGGTCTCAGCTCAAAGGAGGCAGGTCTACACATAATTAAGGTAGAATAGGCTATCTATACAGATGGAAGTGACTTTTACACCTGCCACAACTGTGAATCAGATTAATTCCATCTGGTGTTCTGTTTTAAGTTCTGTTCATTGTTCATTGTTTGTTGGAGGATGTGTGAAACCCCATTCAAATCTTGTTGCCTTAGAATTTGACAGCTTTCCCTCTTTTTTGTCATGTAGTGTGAAAAAGGTAACCGTTATTAACATGTTACAACCGTCCCTGGCATGTGTTACAACCATAGACTGTATGGTTACAAAATTTTTAAAAAAAATACAGTTTCCAACCTGTACTTATTTCATAGAAACATCTTAAATACATTGTTTCAGTAGTTGACACATTGAGAATGTATAATATAGCAAAATGGCTATCCTAGTGTAAATGTTTTTTTACTTATTGGGGAAAACCCAAAAAGTGTTACAACTGTCCTTGGTCTCCCCTAGGAATCGGGTGACCGTCAGGGGAGTCTCAAAAAACCCACACACGAATGCACAGCGATCCATGCACAGAAAGTGGGTTGTGTTTGCAGGTGCAGCGGTTTTAAACAGAAAACAAATATGTGTGGATCAAAAATACATTATGTAAAACATGTTTCTGTATTTGGACACACATTTGTGTGTGCATTGAAAAACACAAGGGTGGAACCGGAAATACAAGTTTGAATCCTTCTGTGTGCATGTGTGTATTATGAGACTGTTCTGAGACCATAGCATTCAAAGTATCTCAAATTGGCTGTATATAAACTACAACAATAAAATTAAATGATCATTAAACCAAATATTCTATGATAACACTATCACAGTATTTTCAATGGAGTATTTTTAGACCATAGTGTTCCTGCGTTGGGGAGGAGAGTAGAGCTGTGTTGTGTTTGGAGGAGGGACTTCATCATTTAAAGAAGTTACAAGCTCCTGGTTAGCCAGTAAAGAAAGACAGTCAGTGGTAAACCATCAGAGTCTCAGCATGGAAGTCTCTCACACTTTGATCTGCTTCTTCCTCCTCTTCTGTGAGTACTTCACTTTATTTTCATGTTAGTCATTTTTTTTTTCTTCTTTTTCTGTTATTCTTGAGTTAATGCAAGGCTCCAGCAGTACGAGTTATTCTCATATTCCAAAATTAGGCTTTTTAGTATCTTTGCAACCAATGACATATGTTTCACTTCCTCAAACAAACACATCATCATTAAACTCAGTTATTATCTGCTCACTGAATGAATAAAACTGAGTCATTATGACAGTTTTTTTTAAATAAAATAATGTCTAGGATTGTTTTCATTTTCTTGATTTATTTATTAATCTTTTTATTTGTATTATTACAATATATACATGCTGCAAATGTTATTTTAAACTTTTTATTATATTTGTATCTTATTGTATCTTTTAAACATTTATAACTCGCGTACGGCTTGACACTGCTGCTGGAACAAAAACAATTTCACAATTTGGGATAAATAAAGTTTATATCTATCGAAGTGTTTTGTCCAAAAACGTCATAAATAAAAAAAGGTAGTGTTGACATAAAACACTTTTTAGGTTATGTACTTTAAGGATTTGCGTTAAAGGGAAATGGAAACACTTTTCAAACTGCTTTCCATGTGACAATATTCCCATTAGGAAATGTATTTATCTAGTCTATTTCCAATGTAAACGATCGAGATACGCAAATGTATTTTTTGAAATACGTGCCTAATGACCATGGGCGCTTCCATAGCTCCGGGACTTTCCCAGTGACGTCACTGTGTGGGTACGGCTTCCTGGGTCAAAGCTCAATAACAAACAACATGGCGTGCAATGCACCAGTAGTTTACAACAAAAGAAAACGGTCGTCGTCAGGAGCGTATTGTATTGCCCCAGGCTGCACAAATGGATTTTATACGAAGAAGGAAGAAGTACATTTCCATAGGCTGCCACTAAAGGATGAGAAGCTGCTCAAAGCATGGGTTATTTCCATGAAACGGTCCGATCCGCCGCTGAATCAGTACGCACGTGTGTGCAGCGAACACTTTAAAAATGACGATTATGTCCACAAAATGAGGTTTGATGAGTCTGGATGCCTGGTTCAATACAAAACATCGGATTTGAAGCCAGGATCTGTTCCCACAATATTCGATTTCTCAACGTATGCAGTCGGGAACACCGACCGTCCCAGCACGTCTGCCGCTCAAGACAATGACAGTGTCAACAAACGTGAAGTTCGAGCCACCAAACGAGTTGCTTCAGCTGCCGAGAGAGAGGTAAATATTGCAGCACTACCAGATTACTAGCTCACACATGTATTTACTGACACAGTGTGACCTTATTAATTAACGCAATCGCGTCCAAACTAAATGGTAGCTATTATTATGACGTACAATGGAGAATTGGGGGTGTTCTCTAGCTCAACTAATTAAACTGGCATACACACGCTCATCTGTCGAAAACAGCCCTAAAAAGGCTAGTATTGCTGGACTAGGTGTTCAATGGATGGTATTGCCAAGATGTATGAGGTGTTGGAAAATAATACAAAATATATGTCAACTGACCACTGGTACATGTGGATAAAACCAAGGTAATGTTTCGGCGGATTCCGGATCGTATGCCACTCTAATATTTGACCGAATCGGTTCATAAGCATAGGCCATGGGATGCCTGGTAACTGTAGATGCTTCCACATCAATGTCATCTCCCGACGAATAGTCAAATTCATCGTTCAAAACGCCGATCTCATTACAAAATTCCTCCATCGCTGCCATATCTGCTACGTTGTGTTGACTTCCGGTATGGATACCCGGAGCGAGGACCCACACAGTGACGTCACCATTTGGGACTCCCCTAATGGCAGCGGCCTGGTCCCGGAATTCCCCACCCGGCCGGCGGATAGACACCCAGGAGGATCTAATTTCTCTCATCAGGACTTCTTTGTGTCGGCTTGTTTTTGTTCACAGCTCTGACCACATCATCCGTCTCATCAGCATCCTCAACAACAACAATCCAAAGTAAAAGTTCCACAACTACACCAGCCTCCTCTAAAACCACCAAGCAGCCTGAAGAAACTAAAGGTACATCCACACACTGTGTTTACTAGATAAAGTTTCAACAACTAATGAAGCATAATAAAGCATTGGAATGTCCATCACATTATTCCATCATATTGTTCTTGGCCTTTTCTAGACTCACAGCCTGTACATTTCAATTAGCATCTTTCAAAACACATTTCAAAAGTTGATTCTAAAAGGCTGAACCTAAAAATCAGGTTCCCAGAATACTAAAGATTTACTAAATGTTTACAGTATATGGCAAATACTGTTGACCTGTTGTCTTCCCCTAAAGATAACCTGTCCCCCTCTTGAAAAAACTAAATGGATTATGGGTACTCTAAGTGTTAGATGAAATATGTAACTCTTCAAACAACGACAGGTGTGGTCCTGTATGTGTCTCTGACTCTGGTCGTCCTGGTCATCGTGTCATCACTGTCTGTGCTGGTATTCTGCAGGAAGAGGATTTGTAAAGCCAAAAGTGAGGAACCAGGTAACACACACACTCTCTCACACTCTCTCTCACACTCTCTCACTCACTCTCACACACACACACACACACACACACACACACACACACACACACACACACACACACACACACACACACACACACACACACACACACACACACACACACACACACAAACACACAGAAACCATTTCTCACTGAAAAGTTGTCTGATTTCTCTTGACCTATATTAACTTTAAAAGCAGACGCACAATTCTAAAATAACTTTCTCACACAAAATGTCCATCCCCCAACACCAGATTGGGTGTACGGATATTGTCACACTCCTAGGTTTATGTCACGGTTTTAGTGTTGTCTGTCTGGTTATGGGTTTTGTAAGTCTGTTCATTCGGTGTTTTGTCTTCCTCCTTGTGTTTTGTCTGGTCCTCCTCCCTGTCGTTAGTTTCCCTGGTGTGTCTGATTGCCTCATTGTGTTCACCTGTTGCCCTTGTGTTTCTCCCTCCCCTGCCCAGCTGTGTCTTGTCCTGTGATTACCCTTCTGTGTATTTAGTCTAGTCTTCCCCTGTGTTCCATGTCAGTTCATTGTTTCCCCTCCATGTTTCCACGGTCCGTGTTCCTTATGCTGCTTGTTTGTTTTTGGATATTTTGGATACTGCCTTTTTGCCACAGCTTTTATGATTTAATAAAGCTCGCTTTTTGTTTCATTCTGCATTTGGGTCCTACCTTTTCCACGCACCCTGACAGATATTCATTTACAGCATTAAGAATAATCCAACTGCTGCTCAGTCTAAAGGTTTTGTTATCAGTGGTTCTTGTAGAGTGACAATCCTTCAGTTGTTGCAGAGGAAACGGGTGCTAGATTTATGCTTTGTCAGTTGAAAAATCACGAACATCGAACATATAGTCTAGTAGTATCTATGCAACTACACAATAATACAATATATATCTTTTTTAAAACACACATTTAAATCTATTTCACACCTGACTGCAAATCAGGCTGCCTATAAGATTCATGCCATTTATAAAAAGAAGCTTTTCACAAACACATACAAATAGAGAGAGCTGAGAGGATAGCTTCCTCTATTATTGAGTGAAGTCAGATGAGAGGCCTTTTTTGTTGTTAAAGCCATAACTTCTTGTTTCTTAATTGAAATTTGGCAGGATGCTTAATGATTAAATATACTGTATATTCTGTTTTTCACAAACTCAAAACACATTTATTTTTCTTGTTTTACTCTGATTTTAATGGTTGGCCTAAATATTGGTTCAAATGGGGAATGTGTGATGTCATGTTTGAAAATCTGTTCTGAGTCTTTTTCTCAAAGGTCTGTTGTGTTTTTCAGAACCTCATGTGGAAACACAATGTGCTTCAGAGGTGAGTTTGAGAAAAATATGAGCGTCATATTAATTCATTCTTCTGTAGATCAACAAAGTGTACGAGGATCTATGTGAGGTCTCCTGAGGAAATCGCTTCAATTTACCCTTACGCCAAATAAACACAACCAAATTGAGACAAAACCAATGATCACTACAACGTTGTCGCTGCAGGTAGTTTACAAAATACACCATAAAAGTTATACAATTTTAACTTTGGGATCACAAAACCTTCTCTAGGTAGGGCTAAAAAAAAATCCCACCTGTTACTGCGTTCTATTGATATTTACTGAAATTCAAGATTTGATTCATTTCGGACATTGTCTGCAGTAATATAATATGTGTAAATATGAATAAAATACCTAAACAAACACAACTTTTTTTGTTTTGATGACGTAACTTCACAACCAAGTCCAGTTGCTTGTTTTGTTCTGTTGTTAAAGACACATTTAATCAAGCAATGTTTTTTCCTCCAGGCTGAAGACGACCCGAGTCAACCCGCCTACTCTGAGATCAAATTTGTCAGCGTCGGCTCGTCCCAAAGCGGTTTCCACGGTGACGCTGAGTGTGTTATCTACTCTGTTCCTCGGGTGGAAGCTAGCTCTGATGAGCCCCCTCTGTACTCTACTGAAGCTGGTGTGGATTAAGCAGTCGTGAAAATATTCTGAAACTAAGAGATGTTTGTGGGAATATGTACAATTATTTAACCATTTACTTATTTCAAACCTGCTCTGAATGACCTGCTCATGTGATGATAAGTCCAGCTCTGCTCTAGTTTATAAACGTGCCGCTTCAACAGTTTGCTTCAGGTCAAAGCTGGTTGCACTTATTGTAAATCCCTTTAGATAAAAGTGTCATCTAAATGATATGTAGTTTAATGTAAAAAGCTCTTTTACAGCTTCCATGTATTTGTTAAGTTGATTTTATTACAAGTGATATGCTATGAAAGTAATTTTTGTAAGATAAACTGTTCTAGTAAAGTTAGCAGATTAGCATGAGGTATTTTTGCTTCAAATTACAGTTGACTATTTTGGTTAAAGACTTGATTTACAGAAATGTTTAATTATAGCGGAATATAAATAAATATATGAAACTATATTACTTCAACCGGGTGATGTGGTCAGTACGGGATACAAGATGCCACTCGCACATAATATGTTTTATACGACGGAGTATTAGGGCCACACTTAGAAAAAAAAAACAGAGAGATTTCGAGAATAAAGTCGTAACATTACGAGAATAAAATCGTAATGTTACGAGAATAAAGTAATAATTACGAGATTAAAGTCATAGTTTCATAAGTGACTTGAGAAGCGGACTTGGAGGAGATTGTCTCCTTTCTGCAGGAGGAAATGGCTGGTTCTGGCCGATTACATTATATTACATTTAGCTGACGCTTTTATCCAAAGCGACTTACAATAAGTGCGTTCGACCAACAAGATACAAACTTGAAGAAAACAGAATCATATAAGTACATCAGGTTTCATAGAGCCAAAACATTTCAAGTGCTACTCAACTGGCTTTAGATAAGCCAGTCCTTTATTAGTATATAAGTGCTTTGTTAGTAATTCTATCGCTCGAAGTGGAGTCGAAAGAGATGAGTTTTTAGTCTGCGCCGGAAGATGTGAAAGCTATCTGCTGTCCTGATTTCAATGGGGAGCTCATTCCGATTCCACTACAAGGCTATCGTTCGACTCCTTCTGGATCCAAAGCCTTGATTACAAGTCTCATCGTTTCTTGTGAAACAACAAATCCCCTTTGAACAGCTCGTAGATGTAACCAACGATAGCCTTGTAGTCGGCCAGAACCAGCTATTTCCTCCTGCAGAAAGGAGACAATCTCCTCCAAGTCCGTTTGGTTCTTTCTTCGAAATAATAGACATAGTTTCTTGCACAACTTTTTCAAAGTTCTAATACTTATGATAAGATAATCTGATGCTGATGTGTCAAAAGATTAAGTATTTCGTTATTTGAGAAACCTAAACTAAAGTACTGCTTCACAAGATGCTCCACATTCCTCATTTTATTGCAGGACGCTGCTGTTGTCTCCTTCTCAAGTCACTTATGAAACTACGACTTTAATCTCGTAATTATGACTTTATTCTCGTAATATTACGACATTATCCCGCTTATTACATGGCCATATTCTCAACAAAGTAACGATATGTCTCCCAATATTAATTGAAATGCTTTTATGGATTTAGAAAATGATTTTATTGATTTAAAAAATAGTCCACGAGCACGACGGCATCTGCGATCCCTCGCTCTACCCCTCGCTATCGCGTGAAGGGTCTGCTTTATGCGCTCCGAACAGTAACCCTGCTGCGAGGCATACAGTGAACAGCAACCAGTTCATGAGCGTGCTCACTAGCGCACCTCCCCCCCCCCCCGTTCATAAAGTCAAGTACCCCTCAAAAGGTCTGGTTTATTTCATTTTAAGGATGCGCACCAAGCAACATCTCCAGGTGCTCCTTTGAGAACCAGGGCAGAAAAGTGATGTGCACCCCGGTCTATAAGAATAAAACACGGAGGACGGAGATCTCTTTTTCTCCCCCTCTTCTGACAGCCCAGCAGCTGATCTCAGAGCATGCTCCCCTCTCCTGCAGGGGGGTGTGGTCAGCTGCAGCTCACAGAATCAGCCCCCGGCAAAAACAGCGCTGGAAAGAGCAAATAGAGCGAAATGAGGCATGGCTAAAATGCAGGATCTATTTGGTGTTTTGAAAAAAAAACTATATTTATATACTTTATATACAGTGGGGCAAAAAAGTATTTAGTCAGCCACCAATTGTGCAAGTTCTCCCACTTAAAAAGATGAGAGAGGCCTGTAATTGTCATCCTAGGTACACTTCAACTATGAGAGACAAAATGAGAAAAAAAAATCCAGAAAATCACATTGTCTGATTTTGAAAGAATTTTTTTGCAAATCATCTCAATACTTTGTTATATACCCTTTGTTGGCAATGACAGAGGTCAAACGTTTTCTGTAAGTCTTCACAAGGTTTTCACACACTGTTGCTGGTATTTTGGCCCATTCCTCCATGCAGATCTCCTCTAGAGCAATGATGTTTTGGGGCTGTCGCTGGGCAACACAGACTTTCAACTCCCTCCAAAGATTTTCTATGGGGTTGAGATCTGGAGATTGGCTAGGCCACTCCAGGACCTTGAAATGCTTCTTACGAAGCCACTCCTTCGTTGCCCGGGCGGTGTGTTTGGGATCATTGTCATGCTGAAATACCCAGCCACGTTTCATCTGCAATGCCCTTGCTGATGGAAGGAGGTTGTCACTCAAAATCTCACGATACATGGCCCCATTCATTCTTTCCTTACACGGATCAGTCGTCCTGGTCCCTTTGCAGAAAAACAGCCCCAAAGCATGATGTTTCCACCCCCATGTTTCACAGTAGGTATGGTGTTCTTTGGATGCAACTCAGCATTCTTTCTCCTCCAAACACGTCTAGTTGAGTTTTTACCAAAAAGTTCTATTTTGGTTTCATCTGACCATATGACATTCTCCCAATCCTCTTCTGGATCATCTAAATGCTCTCTAGCAAACTTCAGACGGGCCTTGACATGTACTGGCTTAAGCAGGGGGACACGTCTGGCACTGCAGGATTTGAGTCCCTGGCGGCGTAGTGTGTTACTGATGGTAGCCTTTGTTACTTTGGTCCCAGCTCTCTGCAGGTCATTGACTAGGTCCCCCCGTGTGGTTCTGGTATTTTTGCTCACCGTTCTTGTGATCATTTTGACCCCACGGGGTGAGATCTTGCGTGGAGCCCCAGATCGAGGGAGATTATCAGTGGTCTTGTATGTCTTCCATTTTCTAATAATTGCTCCCACAGTTGATTTCTTCACACCAAGCTGCTTACCTATTGCAGATTCAGTCTTCCCAGCCTGGTGCAGGTCTACAATTTTGTTTCTGGTGTCCTTTGACAGCTCTTTGGTCTTGGCCATAGTGGAGTTTGGAGTGTGACTGTTTGAGGTTGTGGACAGGTGTCTTTTATACTGATAACGAGTTCAAACAGGTGCCATTAATACAGTTAACGCGTGGAGGACAGAGGAGGCTCTTAAAGAAGAAGTTACAGGTCTGTGAGAGCCAGAAATCTTGTTTGTTTGTAGGTGACCAAATACTTATTTTACCGAGGAATTTACCAATTAATTCATTAAAAATCCTACAATGTGATTTCCTGGATTCTTTCCCCCCATTCTGTCTCTCATAGTTGAAGTGTACCTAGGATGAAAATTACAGGCCTCTCTCATCTTTTTAAGTGGGAGAACTTGCACAATTGGTGGCTGACTAAATACTTTTTTGCCCCACTGTATGAAGCATCGAGTAGTTTGTATTTCAATATATAAATTGACATTAAAGAGGCCAGAGAAACAGGGAATTCTACTCCATTCACTGTAAACATTAACTTATCTTTGCTGCCACCATGTGTAGTGTCAGTAAATGGCATGACTCTTTGAAGCACACAAGAAATCTACAATGTAGTGAGAGCGACACTTAGCGTTCACAGAACTAACTGCACTTCAATTTAAACAGCACATTAACAGAGACAGAGAAGATACCAGGCAGAGGTCACATTTGAACTCAATTACCTAAGTGCAATGATGACATACCTTACTTATACTCTGCTTGTGTATTCAAATGTAATACTAATACATTTTATATTTCCAATCGACTTGACTTACAAGAAAATATTTTACTTTTTGATCGACTACATTTATTTAACAGGTGAAGTGAGGATTTGACACTGAGGCTACATACGTGTTGATCTACAAAACATGATGATCGGATGCAGAAAGCTATTTTACGAGTATATAACCAGCAGCATTCAAAGTATCTCAAATTGGCTCTATATAAACTACAACAATAAAAAAACTGAAATGATCATTAAACCAAATATTCTATGATAACACTTTGAAATGTGCTTTTATGCATAGTGATTATTTTATACATTTTTCTATACTTGATACTTTTGTGCTTTTACCCAACTAACATTTTGAATTCAGTATTTTTAATAGAGTATTTTTAGACCATAGTGTTTCTGCGTTGGGGAGGAGAGGAGAGCTGTGTTGTGTTTGGAGGAGGGACTTCATCATTTAAAGAAGTTACAAGCTCCTGGTTAGCCAGTAAAGAAAGACAGTCAGTGGTAAACCATCAGAGTCTCAGCATGGAAGTCTCTCACACTTTGATCTGCTTCTTCCTCCTCTTCTGTGAGTACTTCACTTTATTTTCATGTCAATAATTGAATAATTTTCCTTTAAAGTATTTATTGAGTTAATGCAAGGCTCCAGCAGTACGAGTTATTCAAATATTTCAAAGTGAGGCTTTTTAGTAGCTTTGCAACATATGACCTACAGTAAGCTTCACTTCCTCAAACAAACTGTAAATTAAACATCATTAAACTCAGTTATTATCTGCTCACTGAACGAGTAACATGTAGTCATTACGACAGTTTTTTTCTGTGAAATAATGAATATGATTGTTTTCATAATCATTTAATCTGCAAAATATTTTCTTGATTCATTTATTAATGTTTTGATTTGTATTCTTACTATATAATATAATACATGCCGCTAATGTTAATTTACACTTTTTATTATATTTGTATCTTATTGTATCTTTTAAACATTTACACCTCGCATACGGCTTGACACTGCTGCTGGAACAAAAACGATTTCACAATTTGGGATAAATAATGTATCTATCTATCGAAGTGTTTTGTCCAAAAATGTCATAAATAAAAAAAAGTGGTGTTGACATGAAACACTTTTTAGGTTATGTACTTTAAGGATTTGCATTAATGTAACTCTTAAAATAAGAGATGGAGACTTCATGTAGTCTTTGTGTCTAAAGGATAAAGGTCTCAGACCAAACGGTAACATTAACCTGTAGTGATGGTGATCTTCAGTCACAGGCTGTGGTTTAACTCTGAGGATCTGTGTTCATGTGAAACAGGAAGTGTTGTGATCAGACTGCAGCATCTTACAGGAAGTACAGCCCACTAGTAGTGACTAATGATGGTTCATCTTTTGTTCATCTTTTGTTCAGCTCTGCAGGATGGAAGCACCGGTCTCGTCAGTGCCCAACTCTCTGTCTATTCAGGAATTGAATGGAAAAAAATCAGATTTCAATGCTCCTTTACTTCTTATAGAGGCAGGAAGTTATTCTGTAAGGAACCATGTGAACAAGAAGACATTCTCATTGAAACAACTGATTTCTCAGCTCAGAGTGGCAGATACAGGATTGATCATAAACAGCGAGAGTTGTTTGTGAGCATCACTCAGCTGACCAAGTCTGACTCAGGAAAGTACTGGTGTGGTGCGGGTGCATACGAGAATATTGAAATCATTGTTGTTGATGGTGAGTTTCTACAAAAAAACTGAATGTTCTTTCTTGTCCAGAAATTGTTTTATCTTCTCACCTTTACTTCATTTAAATCCAACATGTCTTCTGAAAGTAACCGGTAAACTGAAATAGGCACGACTACACAAGTGTATTTGAATATTATTGTATAGAACACACTTAGTGTTGTTTCAAGGGATATTTTAGTTAAGGATAATTTAATACCAGGGGCACGAGCATATTGGTCTGTTGTGTGTTTTCCATTGAATGAAGTAGAGTCTATGAGACAGCTTTCTGTTCTGTTGAAAAGTAAGACAATGAAGGAATTAAATGAATACTTTACCCACCAAATATACAATTTTTAGATTAATTAATTACTCATCCTGTGTTACCTTGAATTTGTGAAGAAAACTTTTTCTAGCATGACTCCACGGTGAACAAAGAATCCCAAAATGGAGAAAAGTCTTGGTGAATTAAAACATCCGTTAACTAAATTTCACACAACCTGTTGCAGTATAATCCAAATGTCATGTGTTGTGTGCGCACTACTTCCCTAAAACATGCATTGCTTAAACCTCACCATTTAAAACACTTCTGCATAAAGAGACAAGCTCCTCTTTTCTCAAGAACAGTTCATGCAGAAGTATTTAGTTAAGTAATGTTTTAGGGAAGTTATGAGCATGTTAATTCAAGGTAACTCAGGGTATGTAATAAAATAAAAATGATAATTTCAAGGGGTAAATAAATCCTTTCAAAACATTTTCAACAGATCTCCTGCCCAAAGTTCACATTTAATGATCAGTAAGGCTCAATGAGGCACTATTTGTAATTTAAAATACAAAGCCTGCGATTTTATTAAAGCATTCAAATATAATATAAATCCAAAGTATAATGAAACCAAATCAAACTGAAATAAAATAATAAAGAATTTCAATTTTCATTAAATCGTCACACCTCAGTCAATCAATCAATCAATGTTTATTTATATAGCCCAATATCACAAATGTTACATTTGTCTCAGTGGACTTCACAGTTTGTACAAAATATCAGTATGACAATACAACACCCTCTGTCCTTAGACCCTCACATCGTACAAGGAAAAACTTCCAGAGAAAACCCACAGTTTTAAAGGGAAAAATGGGAGAAACCTCAGGGAGAGCAACAGAGGAGGGATCCCTCTCCCAGGACGGACAGACGTGCAATAGATCCTGTGTGTAAATTGCAAAGATAATACATTTGCAACATAGGTAGTGCAAATGTTTGGAAATGCATGTGTGTATAATAGGAAGATGAATCCACGAGGATATCCATCTAGGACCTATGATCCAGGACCACAGCCACGACTCAAGATCCAGGGCTCGCGATGCAGGACACAGGACCGCAGGATCATCCATGACTCCGGATCCCAGCGTATATAGACACCAAAAAGAAAGAAATTTGGGGAACCTGGGTTAATCGGAACATGAGAGGACACAGGTATAGACAGAGAGAAGGGAGAAGTAAGATGTCCCCCGACAAACTAAGCCTATATCAGCAAAACTAGGGGCTGAATCTAATCAGCCCTAACTATAAGCTTTATCAAAAAGGAAGGTCTTAAGCGCACTCTTAAAAACGGATAGGGTGCCTGCCGCCCGAACACAAACTGGAAGCTGATTCCACAAATGTGGAGTTTGATAAGAAAAGGCTCTGGCTCCCATTGTACTTTTAGAGACTCTAGGAACAACCAACAACCCTGCATTCTTGGAACGCAATGCCCTAGTAGGACAGTAGGGTATAATGAGTTCTTTAAGGTAAGATGGCGCCTGCCCATTAAGGGCTTTGTAGGCGAGAAGAAGAATTTTAAATTCTATCCTGTGTTCTATAGGGAGCCAGTGTAAGGCAGCCAGAACAGGAGTAATGTGGTCCCTTTTCCTAACTCTGGTTAGTACACGAGCTGCAGCATTTCGAATCAGCTGAAGCGACTTGACTGACTTCTTGGTACACCCTGATAATAAAGAGTTACAATAATCCAGCCTTGAAGTAACAAATGCATGGACTAGTTTCTCTGCATCGTTTTGAGGCAAGATATGCCTGATTTTTGCAATGTTACGTAGACAGAAGTAGGCGGTCCTTGAAATTGATTTTATGTGGGCGTTAAAGGATAAATCCTGATCAAATATAACACCAAGATTCCTTACAGTCTCACTGGAGGCCAAATTAATTCCATCCATAGTTAGTATATCTTTAGATAATTTGTTTCGTAGATTCTTCGGGCCAAGTACAATAACTTCAGTTTTGGTCGTGTTTAACATCAAAAAGTTTAAGGTCATCCACGTTTTTAAGTCCTTGAGGCAGTCTTGAATTTTATTTAGATGATTAATTTCATCAGGCTTGATTGATAAATATAGTTGAGTAACATCTGCATAACAATGAAAATTTACAGAATGATTCCTTATAATATTGCCTAACGGAAGCATATATAATGTGAACAAAATAGGTCTGAGCACTGAGCCCTGTGGCACTCCATGGCTAACTTTGGTTTGCGTGGAAGATTCATCATTGACACGTACAAACTGAGAGCGTTCAGATAGATAGGACCTAAACCAACCTAAAGCAGTTCCCTGTATGCCAACTAAGTGCTCTAGTCTTTGCAATAAGATATCATGATCGATAGTATCAAATGCAGCACTGAGATCGAGCAAAACAAGAATAGAGACAAGTCCCTTGTCTGAGGCTATTAGAATGTCATTTGTGACTTTAATCAGAGCTGTCTCTGTGCTATGATGTGTTCTAAAGCCAGACTGAAAATCTTCAAATAAATCATTGTTTTTTAAGTAATCACACGGCTGTTTTGCGACTGCTTTCTCAAGAATTTTTGACAGGAACGGAAGATTAGAAATAGGTCTATAATTGGCTAAAACCTCTGGATCGAGGTTGTGCTTTTTAAGAAGCGGTTTTATCACTGCTACTTTGAGTGATTGTGGAACATAGCCTGATAATAAAGACATATTCATAATATTTAATAAAGAAGTGCTAATTAATGGAAAAACTTCCTTCAACAGCTTAGTTGGAATTGGGTCTAACATACACGTTGATGGTTTAGAAGAGAGAATCATTGAATTTAATTGTTCAAGGTTAATGGCTGAAAAGCATTCTAGTTTACTATCTAGTGTAATATTAGAACTTACGTTTCCGGGAGCTGTTGATAACACTATACTGGTCAAAGGCAAGAGGTCATTAATTTTGTTTCTAAGAGTAACAATTTTATCGTTAAAAAAGCACATAAAATCATTACTACTGAGTGCTATGGGAATAGAAGGCTCAATCGAGCTGTGGCTCTCTGTCAGCCTGGCTACAGTGCTGAAAAGAAATCTTGCATTATTCTTATTCTCATCTATTAATGAAGAGTAGTAGGCTGCTCTCGCTTTACGCAGTGCTTTCTTATATTCATTGAGAGTAATATGCCAAATTAAACGAGATTCTTCAAGTTTAGTGGAACGCCATATCCTTTCAAGTTGTCTCGACTTTTGCTTTATTTTGCGGGTTTCGGCATTATGCCATGGAGCTAATCTATGTTGTTTTATTTTCTTCATTTTCAAAGGAGCAACAGAGTCTAATTTTATTCGCAGCGCATCTGTAGCACTATCAACAACATGATCAATTTGGGGTGGTGTACATTTTGTATAAGTTTCCTCCCCTACATGCAGACATGCTATCGAGTTAAGTATTGGTGGAATCTCTTCCTTAAATTTGGCTATAGCACTAACAGATTGACTAATGCTTTGTAGTCTAGTAACAGTACTTCAAAAGTTACTAAGAAATGGTCGGATAAAGCAGGATTATGCAGTTCGACTAATAGTTGCTCAATTTCAATACCATAAGTCAGAACAAGGTCGAGAGTGTGATTATAGCAGTGGGTTGGTTTATTTACACTCTGACAGAAACCAACAGAATCTAATATAGAGTTAAATGCAACAGTAAGGCTATTTTTATCATCGTCAACATGAATATTAAAGTCACCTACGATAATTACTTTATCTGTTTTAAGTACCAAAGTTGATAAAAACTCAGAGAATTCTGATAAGAATTCTGAATAAGGACCTGGTGCACGGTACACTGTAACAAATAAGATTGGCTGCAAAGTTTTCCAGGTCGGATGCGTAAGACTAAAAACGAGACTTTCAAAGGAGGTATAATTTAATTTTGGTTTAGTATTGATAAGTAAACTTGAGTCAAAGATTGCTGCAACTCCACCTCCTCGGCCCACGCCTCGGGCAATATGAGTATTGATATGGCTGGGTGGAGTGGCCTCATTTATGCTGACATATTCTTCATGTCTCAACCAAGTTTCAGTGAGACAGCATATATCAATATTATAATCTGATATTAAATCATTTACCAATATTGCTTTAGATGCTAGAGATCTTATGTTTAAGAGACCACATTTAATATTCCTGTTTTGTTGCACCGTAGTAGTTGTTACATTTACTTTTATTAGGTTATTATGTATGACACCTCTATTAGGTTTTACCTTAAATTGTCCTTTGGCAGACACACACACCGCTAATATTGGGTATTTTATTGGGTTCGGGATTCCTATGGATGACTGCCTAGGAGGGAGCGCAGAGAAGCGTGTAAGACTGCGACTCCGCCTCCTGGTCTCAACTCCAGTTTGTCATGGATTAAGTCCACAAAGCCCTGAAATGTTTGCCGAAATGAGATCTGCACCTTCCAAAGTAGGATGAATGCCGTCTCTCTTAATCAGACCAGGTTTTCCCCAGAAGGCTGTCCAATTATTTACGAAGCCCACATTGTTTGCTGGGCACCACCAAGACAACCAGCACTGAAATGATGACATGCGGCTATACATGTCATCATTGATCAGATTGGGGAGGGGACCAGAGAAGATTACGGTGTCCGACATTGTTTTAGCATAACTACAAACCGACTCCACATTAAGTTTGGTGCATTCTGATTGGCGTAAACGAACATCATTACCACCGACGTGAATAACAATCCTACTGTATTTACGTTTATTTTTAGCCAGCAGTTTAAGATGCGCCTCAACGTCGCCCGCTCTGGCCCCCGGAATGCATGTGACTGTGGAGGCTTTGGTCTCTAAATTCACGTGTCTCATAATAGAGCTACCAATAACCAGAGTTGGCTTCTCAGCGGGGGTGGGGAATATCTGACTGGATCACGTCTGAAAATATACAAAGTTTAAAATATTGAAACTACAATTTGTAAACTACACATAGTAACTATTGATTGGTTTTTTTTCAACAGCAAAACTTGTTGGTGGTCCTTCTGCAGAAAAAACAATCGATGCTAGAACTGGGGGAAATATTGTAGTTCAATGCTCCTTTACTCGCTCTGGGACCAATATGTACTTCTGCAAGGAGGAATGTGAAAGAGACATTCTTGTTGGACCGACTTACAATTATTTGAAAAAAGGAAGATACAGCATCAGATATCTTGAAGGATCTCTAAAAGAAGGATTTGTGTTTGTGAGCATCGACCAGCTGACCCAGTCTGACTCAGGATGGTACAGGTGTGGTCTGGACAGACCTGACTCTAATTATCTATACCAGAGGTTTAGGCTCATCGTCACTGATGGTGAGTTTCTGCTTAATAAAGAAAATGTGGCCAGAAAAGCTCTGACCACTTCTACTCCATCATCATCCGTCCCATCAGCCTCGACACCAACAGCAAACCAAAGTGAAAGCTCCACATCTTCACCAGCTTCCCCTAAAACCACAGAGCAACCTGAATCAACAACTACTACCGGTACATCCACACACTTTGTTTACTAGATAACGTTTAAACAACTTGTGAAACATAAAGGAGCATGAGAGTGGCCATCACATTCTTCCATCATAATGTTCTATGCTTTTTCTACAATCACAATCTCTACATTTCTGTTGGCATCGAGTACAAATTACAAATCAGATTTTAAAATGCTTCACCTTAAATCCTATTCCCAGCTTTTAAAAGATGTACTCTATTTCTACAGTAGGTATATGGCAAATACTGTTGACCTGTTGTCTTCCCTTAAAGATAAGCTAATAACCAAATGGATGATGGGCTCTCTTGGTGTTGATGTTATAGTTTACTAGTAACTGTAACTTGTACCACAGCTGTGATCCTGTATGTGTCTCTGACTCTGGTCGTCCTGGTCATCGTGTCATCACTGTCTGTGCTGGTATTCTGCAGGAAGAGGATTTGTAAAGCCAAAGGTGAGGAACTAGGTAACACACACACTCTCACACACACACACATACACACACACACACACACACACGCACACACACAAACACACACACACACACACACACACACACACACACACACAAACACTCACACAGAAACCATTTTTCACAACAAAAATTGTAGCAACTGTTTTCTCTTGACTTGTAAGATTGACTTTAAACACAGATGCAAGATTCTATTTGTTTCTCACACAAGAAAGTCCATCCATGACACCAGATAGAAGGGCAGCTGTGATATAGATTTAAATGTGTTTTATTGTATAATGGTGTAGTTGCATAGATACTACTAGACTATATGTTCTATGTTCGTGATGTTGCGACTTACAAAGCATAATTGTAGCACCTGTTTCCTCTGCAACAACTGAAGGATTATCGCTCTGCCAGTTCCAGTTATAACAAAACCTTTGGTCAATTATAAAAACACACGCAAAATAATAGAGGTAGCTAAGAGGATAGCTTCCTCTATTTTGGAGTGAAGTCAGCTCATAGGCTTTTACATTTTATTAAGTAATTACAATTTGACAGGTTTCTAAATGACAACATATGTTCTGTTGTTTACAAACTCAAAACACGTCTATTTATCTTGTTGTTTAATGGTTGGCCCAAATATTGGTTCAAATGGGGAATGTGTGAAAGTCTTTTTCTCAAAGTACTGTTGTGTTTTTCAGAACCTCGTGTGGAAACACAAAATGCTTCTGCACCAGAGGTGAGTTTGAGAAAAGTTGTACTAACACATTAGCTCGGTATGGCTACAGTTGTTGCACCTGTTGCTGCTTCCTATCCATATTTACTGAAATGCCGGATTTGGCTTTGATTCATTCCAGTTGCTTGTTTTGTTCTGTTGTTAAAGACACATTTAATCAAGCAATGTTTTTTCCTCCAGGCTGAAGACGACCCGAGTCAACCCGCCTACTCTGAGATCAAATTTGTCAGCGTCGGCTCGTCCCACAGCGGTTTCCACGGTGACGCTGAGTGTGTTATCTACTCTGTTCCTCGGGTGGAAGCTAGCTCTGATGAGCCCCCTCTGTACTCTACTGTTAACAACCCCCAATAACTCTCACAGTCTGGCAGAAAAAGCTGGTGTGAATTAAGCAGCCGTGTAAATATTCTATAGAGAGAGATGTTTGTGGGAATATATACGATTATTTAACCATTTACTTATTTCAAACCTGCTCTGAATGACCTGCTCATCTGATGATAAGTCCAGCTCGACTCTAGTTCACAAACGTGCCGCTTCAACAGTTTGCTTCAGGTCAAAGCTGGTTGCACTTATTGTACGTCCCTTTGGATAAAAGCGTCAGCTAAATGATATTTAATGTAAAAAGCTCTTTTTACAGCTTCAATGTATTTATTAAGTTGATTTTATTACAAGTTATATGCTATTAAACGTATTTTTGTAAGATAAACTGTTCTAGTAAAGTTAGCAGATTAGCATTAGGTATTTTGCTTCAAATTACGGTTGACTGCATAAGTGTTTTTTTTTGGACCCGGTGAGGTGGTTTTCTTGAAGTATCTTTGTAATTACATTTTTTTATCATTTCATATTCCAGCTATTCCTCAAAAAACATGTTTTGGATATCATGCCATTCACATTTTAAATTGACATTTTAAGAAATTGTAGTTGTTTTTTTTCTACCCCAAGCTTCCAGAAGTGGGTCAAAAATGACCCGCATGCATTTTCTATGGGATCCTCTGGGAACCTTTGATTCTTATCACCTGTTGCTGTCAGGAATACATTCACTGTAGACCACACAGACTACATCACAAGTGACACCTCTCAGCAAGATTATTTTACACAGCAAGATCTGATACCCGTCAGTATAATAATAATACATTATATTTTTATAGGGCTTTTCAAGGACTCAAAATCGCTTTACAATATAAGGGAAGGTTAGGGTGGGGGGTATAGGACTATCAAACTTGATCACTGGACTGGAATACTGTGAGGGTCTCAGAATAGCGGAGATCTTTGCATCAATATGTTCAAAACGGGTTTTTTCAAAATATAAAAAAGATTTCTAAAATTATTGGTATCAGTAAAATGTTTAATCTACAATAAAATCTTGTTTAAAATTGTTTTACGATGTCTAAAGTTACTGATAAGTCACATGTTTCCTGCCTGGCCGCAGCGTGTATCATTAGATTCATTACCCTCTCTCGTCCGGGCGGTAAGAAAGGAGCCCTCAGCCAGAGCAGCAGCAGCCAACACATTGTAGCTATCTGTAAACTATGCAGCCGAAACATAATTTCAGCCAATCAGCGCCGTCAGATCTGATGGTCACAGGGCGGCAATTTCAGCGCCCGATGCAGTCTGTGAGTTGTTTGGAATCGTATCCAAGGTGACGCTACAGTCAGTAGTTGAGGATGGCTGCGTCTGCAGCTGGAGACTCCGGGTGCTAGTGGATCGCCGTAGCTGTAGATTAACATTTACATGCTTATTGTAGTTGTAAGTGCAATGTCTGTAGCACCATGGAGCATATGTGTGGGCTGGACCTGTATTTTCAACACACTCTCACTCCCTAAACGTCCAGGAGCGACGCTTGGTCAGGGTCCCGTCCCGTGGCGTGCAGTTGGGACGCGCCGAGGCTCCTTCATCATAAACGCAAAGAGCTTTCAACTGATTGCAATGTATTCCCATCGGCGGCGGTATTTGACGCTCATGGAAGCACCGCATCCATTTATGTCGGCAGCTGTTAAAGGCAATGTGAGCGTCCATTCCCATTGGATAACGGAGAATTGTATACCCGGAAGTAAGTATTCTCCTTACTGTCGATTGATTTGACAGTGATATCTCCACTACTCATCAACTCAAAAACACCATATTATCTTTGTTAATTAAACGACATTGATAGGTTTAAATTGTGTGCAATGCTTTTGTGTTTTTCCCCTTCAATTCTGAGAAACAACTTGTTTTCTCTGAAATGTGGAGCGCCAAAGAGACTGCACTACCCCACAATCCCCAGCTATTGTTGTGACGACGCCTGTCCGCTTTGCGACAAACCTCTTGATAAGTCAACAAGCTCTGTGATTGGATGAAACATAAATTCATACAAAAAAAATCCAACCCTGTCTCCTAAGAAAATTACGTTCCGACAGAACTAAACTGCATTCTCAATTTACTGTTAGCTAGAAACGCATTTTCTCCCACGTTACGTTTGTTATGAAGGTATCTTAAATACGTTTATTTTCTACATATCTTTGCCATTTATTGTCTTGCTTATAATAATGATAATAGTCATTTATAAGTATCATTTTAGAGCACACATTTGAAATCGAGAATCGGGCTCGATATATTAAAATCAGTAGGCGAGGCTGTAATTTCGCCAGCTGTTACTCTCATGAGCGAGGCCAAAAAGCTGCTGTGTCGTTTATTGCACCTCAAACATCAAAACAAATCCAGAGTTACGTGTTTCTGTACTTCCTCTAAGAAGAAAGGACAGTAACAGAAGATCTCTGTGGCTTCAGGCTTGATCGCCGTTCAAATGACAGCGTTGGTTTCCCCAAAAGTGGGCGGGGCTGTAAAGTGACGTAGATTTTACTCTCATCTATTATTCAAAACCATTCTATTTATTCTAACGTAAATTACATGCCATGCAGCTGTGACACAACCATTCTCCTGGGTATCAATAAAGTTTGATCTTATCCAAAGTTTTTGGGAAATGGTGTAAAGAATGTATGTTTGGCTTGCAGTTTACCACGGTTTGATCTTCTTGGTTTTTTAGTGAGTACCCTTTGTATTTCTGTCATTTTCTATATAAAGTAATTTCCCTTTTTATATTTACAGCCAGGGACGTGCACAGGTACTGGCTAATGTTGCCTGGGCAACGGCCCATATGCCCTTTTTGGCTGACCTGCCCCTCTGGAGAGAGGGAGAGTTTTTTTTTTTTTTTCTGTTGTGGCCGAATAAACATGATAAACCCACAATTAGTATTGTAGCGTTTTGCTGCGGGAAACACACTTTGTCAGCGCTGTCATCTGCCCCCAGTCACGTGACAGATTGTTTACAATCTGACAGCTGACAGCAAAGGAAAGCTCTCCGGCCTCATATGGCTACCCTGCTGAAAAAACCAGCATGAATTCCATGCTGGTCTATGCTGGTAAAGCTGGTATTTATGCTGGTCTACCAGCAGTCTTGCTGGTGAAGCTGTATCACCAGCAAGACCATTTCAGGTGAGGGTTGGCCTCCGCCAGGGCTGCGCTTTGTCACCAATCCTGTTTGTAATATACATGGATAGGATTTCGACGTGTAGAGGAGAGGCCCAAGGACTGTCAGAACGGCGGACGATGCCCAGGCGTTCCATGGTTGAAAACTCCGCCCTCACTACGGCAAGCTTAGAAGGGTTCAACCGTCGGGCCCTGGCGTAGACTGGGGGACCTTCGGTGGTGACGTGGTGCTCCACCCCATGCTTGGTGGTGAGCGTGGAGAAGGTGGGCAGCGTCAGGTCTGGAAAGTCAGCCAACAGCCTGAGAAAAATTTCCGCTCCCGACAGCCCGTCGTACGCTGCCTTGCCAAGTGTACACACGAGGGAGGAAAACGTCAAGGCATCAACCAAGCGTTTATTTTTAACGTCCACAAGGAGTCCGTGAGCACATAAAAAATCCGCCCCAAGGAGGGGAAAAGAAATGTCTGCCGTCACAAAATCCCAGTTGAACCGCTGTCCTCCAATACACAAACACATAGGCCTCATGCTGTATGTGCGAATGGGGCCGCCATTAGCCGTCGTCAACCGCGATCCATGTCCCCCACGAGCGACGTCTTCCCTCGAAGCAGGAACTACACTCCGTTGAGCTCCCGTGTCACACAGAAACAAGCTTCCCGAGACTCTGTCGCTGACGAAGAGAAGCCTGCTCGTGCCGCCAACGCTCAGGGCCACTACCGAGCGCTGGCTCCTCCGTTTCCCGGAGGCTTGTAGCTGCAGGGAGCGACACACTTCTTCGCGCTGGTCCCGAACCGTGCGTAGTAAAAACACTCTCCTGTGTCTCCACGCCGGCTTGCTGCTGTCGCGTCCAGTCTCCCCCAAGCTTTCTTAACTGTTGCGGGGGCGCTGAGTGTCAAAGCTAGCGCCTCTGCACCGGGCTGCTGGGTAGCCAAGAAGAAAAGGTCGGCCTCTTCAGCCAATGCACGGGGCTCTGTAATGGGCTCTCTGGCTTGCTATCCCCTAGGCCTTGAATTTCAAGTATCTGGCGGGCCCTCTCCTTAGCAGATAAGCTAAATGTCTTAAGGAGAAAGGCTTTAATCACCTCATATTTGCCATGGTGTGGGGGGTCAGCGATAAATCCCACCAACCTGGATGACGTGGAGCTTCCCAGCGCTGCTACTACATGGTAGTATTTCAAATACATTGGATCACAAGAGATGAGTACACTTGCTGCTACTGCATATCATGCTAGCCAGAATGAACAACAACCCCGGTGCCCTCACTAACGGGTCCGGGTTGCAACACACACCAAACACACGGTGAATGATATCCTATCACGTGGCACCACATCATGTAGTGTTTTATAATGACTAATAAAGAGCCGATATACTGCTAATATGCATGTTCATTAACAACTAGTTGATGGTTAAAACTTTATTTTAAATAGTTTGAGCAATACATAATATACAAAAGTTAATTTAATAATACACAAAACACACAATTCATAAATATATACTGTGGTGACACCATGTGGGACCATAATTCACCTTGCTTATTGTGTTGCCACACGGACCCTTTAGTGGGGAACACCTGTAGCTTTAGCTGCCATTCCTGCTAGCTCATCAGGCAGAGCAGTGCATGTGTTAACCTCTCTGATATAAATGGATAATAAAGATTGGAACTCCATTCTTAATACACCACCTCCGACTCTCTTTTCACGGCACTACAATACATAACATAAACAGAGGGTGTACCAGCTTCACCAGCAAGACCATGCTGGTAGACCAGCAAGACCAGGGTGTTAAGCATATTTGCATAATAACAAAGTCATGTTGTATAACATCATCAGAGCGTGCCTGAGTGTGAAAGAAACATGGTGATGCTAATGAGCATGCGCAGATACAAATAAACGGTCAGTTCTCCAGGCCAAACTCAGTGTGATGTGGTCGTGTGTTTTTTCTGTCCGTTACAACTAGTTAAAGATGATGCTTACAAACTACTTTGGTTGACTGCAAACGTGGAGACTTCTGCTGAATATAATGTCTCACGCAACGATGAGAAACAAGGTCTCATTATGTTATAGCTGGTGAAGTTAACAACAAACAAAAAAGTTACGTTGTTACATACAGTTACGGCATTTCCTGTTTCTGCCGGAGAGAGGAGAGTTTGTCCCAAAGCTTGCCGCTGTATTTACTCCCTCCATCTGACAGGAGGGAGCCTCATTAGCTGCGAGTGTCACTCTATTATACATCCATGGGGCCCTTCTCACTTCTCTTATTTTTCATTTCCTCGCTCCTCGGTCTCACCGGAAGTTGATTTGTCTGCTCCATCTTGAGTAGCGTCCCAATGGCCTTATTTTTGCCGGAGGAGCGAGGAGCGATAATCAGTGTTGGGCAAGTTACTTCCAAAATGTAATATATTACATATAACTTATTACTCTCTTTTGAAAGTAATAAGTTACATTACAATATTACTGTCTCTGAAATGTAATGAGTTACACTACTTTAGTTACTTTTTTAAGTTACTTTCACCAAAATAACCGCAAAAGAATTTTAAATGCTAAAATGTAGTTTAGTGCAGCTCATTATACATCCAGTGAAGGGCGATGTGGTATAGCGTAACAACTGTGTAGGCCCTTAAGGCTACTAACAACTTGTATTACACGGCTTAGTTGAATACTGGATTCTGATTGTAACTTCTTAACATGTGACACGTTGTTAATACAGTACAGACCACTGTCAATGACTATAATGCAGGTTGCTAAGGAGGATCAAGAAAGAGAAAGGAAAAGAGGTTAAAAGACGCAGCGCTGGACGTCAGATAAATCACCAGAAGAAGGCAGACAGGAAGTAAACAATAACAGGACACGGAATGGGCTCTATAGTGTGTTTAGTATATGGCCGTGTACAGGCCCGGTTCCAGAACAAAATGACTCAAGGTGCCTCTGAGATTACAGGGGGCGCAGCAGTAGCAGGTTTACATGAGCAATAGTGGCCGGCAACAGCAATGAAAAATAGCATTGATGGTCCCAATGAACAGATTATGGCATTTGTTATGTTTTGAAACCAAGCAAGTGAGAACATTTCAAGTGAGTTAAAAGTGCAATCCTGAAATATTTCATCCAGTCCAAAGTGGACTATGGCAAAGAAAAGCACAAAAGCTTCAAAGCTACTGATAAAACCAATGAGAACATATTGTAAATCAAGGCAAATATTATTTAAACCAGCTCATGGTTTGAAATGGCAAACATTGAAAAGCAAAAGTATTATTAAAACCATGTACTAAATCATCACCTTGGTCCCATCATATACTCTGGGAAGAGAATATTTACTGTGCTTGAAAACTGGATCACATCATCATGTGAGGTTGACTTTGTGACCTGGAGAACATTTCAGCTGCAACATCAGCTTGTTGATAAGCTTGGGATATGAGATCTTTTTGTAGCCATTCGTGGTGAAGGCATCTGTGCTATTGTATGCATTATTTTTGACCCAACATTTCTACAGACATGGCAGAATATGAATCTATTTTCACATGAATATTACCTTGTCTATTTGTATACCACGAGCTGCAACATGACCGCCTAACCCCACTGTACAGGCGGGTACTTGTTTAGAAATACCTGGGCAGGCTCTGTTTTTCCGTGGTATCCTGGCACCTGCGGGCCGCAGAGGGGCTGCGTAGTTTCTGGCAACGAAGAGTGCTGCTCCGGGGGCGAGGGCGGCGAGTCAGGCGGGAGTAAGCTAGTGTCCACAACGGAGGGTAACGTGATGCAGTGTTGCTGGCGTTTAGTGATGGTTGCTTTAACCATTTCCGTATAAATGATTATCCACAGATGTGTGTCACTGCTGTGGAAGCACTTTGGAAATGATGCACGCGCAGCGCAGCAGGTCACGCGCACCTGACACAATTTGTTGTTTGTATTTTTCGCTCCGTTCTCTTTTTTGAATAGAGGGTGCATAACATTCAACTGCCCGAATATCCCGACGCGAAGCCTGAAAGGTAAACACACCAGGTTTACTAATCTACCCGCACAATTTGACTGGTGTCGGAATGTCTCGCTATGTTAGTACATTCTTAAAAAACAAAACACCATTTCATTTCGGGTTAAAATGTGTTGTAACTGCGTTACTGAGCATTGTAACGGGTAATATATTACCCACATTTCATTAGTAATGCGTTACATTACTTCGTTACAGCAACAAGTAATATATTACTGTAACTCCGTTACTTTTGTAACGCGTTACACCCAACACTGGCGATAATGGAGGAGCTATAACCGAGGAACCACCAGACCATCCTTCGATGAAATCCTCAGACACTCGCCCCGCCCCCTTACTGTGTATCGCTCACTGATTGGACGATGCAGTGCATGCACTGATCTGATGCTTCTTGACATGAGAGCAGTTTCCCAGCGGAGTGAAGAAAATACATGAACCTCACGGGAGTCACTCCTCAGTTTATACCGTGTTTTGTTTCAATTCATGTCTCATTTAGTTACAAATATGTGATATATCTGAACAACAAAGTGGTCAAAAATCATTTTATTCATTTTTTGGAAACATTTTCATGATCGCTTTTTTCGTTTTACATTTTCATTTATTGTCATTTCCATTCAGTCAGTCATTAAGTGCTATTAAAATGTTAATGTGCTACATATCCAAACAAACAAACAAAGTGTGCAATCCAATGAATGTTAATCTAACTGGGTTTTGATAGATAACATATCTCTTTTTCTTCTCTCAATTATTTTATTTCTTTTGTGCACTCTAATCAATATTAATCAAACTATTGTTCGTTTATACATTTTAAGAATGGCGTTTATCTTTTTTGAGAATTAGTTCTTATTTTATTTTATTTATTTGGGTCTACAACAGATGATACAAATGTTTGTGTCAGTAAATGTGCACTAACAGAGGCGGGGGTGTGTGTGGAAATAACGGGGAGAGAGCTGGCTGCTGTCAGACGATCAGCTGTGCAGCGTCATCACAAACGGACGTCGCTTCACGTGACGCTCCGGAGGAAAGGACGTCCCATTGCTCTTAAAACTCATTTCCCTGCTTCTCGTGGTTTCCTTGCATCTCTCCATGCTTCCCTGGTGGGAGGGACTAGTCGCAGGGAAACGACGCAAGTGAGGGACGCAAGGAATCAATTTAACCGAAGTGAGAAGGGCCCATGGTGTCACTCCACGGAGTTCACTCCGTCACGGAGGGGGAGTGTGTAGGGTGTAGGGCGTGGTTTGGGATTGGGCCATACTGTGACAGACAGAGAGGGCGGGACACGGAGGAACTGTGAGACAGCAGTGGTTGTGTAACGGACGCCTGTGCGGTGAGCAAAGTCGCTCTTATTTACCTCCCGCGGAGCCCTGCACAATTCTCGCTGGGAGCTCACAGCAGGTACTGTACATTAGACGCTCCTGTCGAATAAATGCTTTATTAAGCTCTGTCCTATCTGCCACTTTCCGCTTTCTTTACAAAAAGTCGCTATTTGTCTTTAGTTTATTGCTCAGTGATAACTAGTATTGTATTTGAAAGGAAAGTGTATTATCCGGGTTAGGCAACCCTTCAGAACACACAGCGCATGATTTTGACAATCCAGCGTCTTAATTCGCACGCGATATTATTCCACAAAAAACAACAACATGCAAATAGCTAAAGCTTGTGCTGAAGTCATTCATTGAGGTTGCACTTTACTTGAGCATTTCAAATATTTGCTACTTTGTACTTCTACTCCAATACAGTTCAGAGGTAAATGGTGTACTTTTACTCCACTACATTTATTTAATACCTTTAGTTACTTTTCAGATTTGGATGAATGATGTGAAATATAATCAATACTTAAATCAGACTTTAGTTCCACCTGGAGTAAATTCACAAGCTACCCTGCAGCATACAAAGTCATTCAAACTAGCTGCACCTTTACCAGCTTTGAGAACACTTTCATGATCAATCATTATAAACCATATCATATATATTATTCTGAAATGGACCAATCTGCACAATCACTGCTTTTACTTTTGGTACTTTAACTATATTTTGATCCTAATACTTTTCCACTTTTACTTGAGTAACATTTTGAATGCAGGAATTTTACTTGTCGGCGAGTATTCCTACACTCTGGTACTTCTACTTGTACTCAAGTTCAAGATCTGAGTACTTCTTCCACCGCTGAAAGTTACAATACACCAAACAAACCCATTTTTGTTGAGATTAATTTGAGTTTTATTCATCTTAAAAGTGAATGGATTCATTATCCATAATTTAGTAGATTTTAATTTGAATGTAAAATATTTGTTAAAAAGCATGCAAATAGTTACATCTCGTGCTAAAGTGATACATGTATAAATAGATTAACATAACAATTCCAAACATGCACCTCCACTTAGTTAGAAAGTAAATGTCATTTTAAATAATAGCTGTCCTCATTGACCATTAGAGACACACATAGACCCTTTTTTGTACCTCACATTCGACAGTTTAAAGTGTATAAGTGCTTAAAGCAGGATGGTTATAAATGAGGACCATTCCCAGGCTCTATTTTGTGTCATTCCAATTGATGTTTAAGTGAAAACATGCCGGTTAGTGTTTCTCTTCATCTACAGTATGTAAATATGGGTTCAGGTAATCATAATCAACAGCAATGTTTGGATTGGCATTTTTTTATTTTTTATTTGGTGCCACATTTAAGCATTGTTGAATTCATTTAAATTGTAAAAAATCCCTCCAAAATGCCCCTTTAGGACACAGTTTCCCACATGTGGCCGATCTATTGATCCATTCAGGGTGAGTGCACTCACAGGTTCTGGCAAGTGGGGTAAAATATGTGGGCTCGTGTTTCTACAATGCTCAGATAATGTCAGCTTTTGGAAACTAACCGTTTTAACTCTTCTCATTTTACTTTAAATGTTGCCAAATTCAGTGTAGTCCACACACGCTTGCCTACCTCAAACTTCCTGTGAAAACCACACAGACCAGAGATCTTTGTCTATATGTGCCATAACTCACAACAGGGCAGTTTCTCTGCTGCAAAACATTCGAAAAGAAACACTTTCACATATTGATCTCTGACAAAAAAGCATATCTAAACCTTGGACTTGGGTTTAGCCTGCTATCTCATTATGTAATGTATGTTCTCTGTATTTTCCTTCTTAGATCCATCATGAATTTCATCCTGGAAACCCTCCAAGTCCTCCTGATGTCCATCTGGTACAATCTGGAGTCCTTCGTCCACCTGTTTGTGCCCAGGAAGAGGAAGAACATAGAAGGAGAGGTGGTCCTGATCTCTGGGGCGGGCAGTGGGATCGGTCGCCTCATGGCTCAGGAGTTTGCGGCTCTCAACACTGTGCTAGTGTTGTGGGATATTAACCAGGAGGGGATGAAGGAAACGGCAAGACTGGCTAAAGAGAGCGGAGCCAGCAGAGTGCACTACTATGTGTGTGACTGCAGCAACAAGAACGAGGTTTACAGAGTGGCAGACCAGGTAAGGTTCCTGAAAACTATTGCACACACACACACACATACACACATACCATGTATACATCACTTCAGGGGACATTACATTGACTTACATGCATTTCCTGGAGACTTATCATAACCTTAAGCATAACCAACACATGCCTAACCCTAACCCTTAACCTTACCCTAACCAAGTCTTCACCCTAAAATTAATGATTCCCCTCATGGGGACCTCCAATTTGTCCCCATAAGGGAGGCGAGTCCCCACACGTGACTGTGTAAACAGATTTAGGTCCCCACAAGTATAGTAATGCTAGGCCACACACACACACACACACACACACACACACACACACACACACACACACACACACACACACACACACACACACACTGGAAGTCGGGGTCGGAACTGGGAATAAGTCACACCCCAGTTCCAGTAGCAGTCATCTCGGGTTACCCATTGTTAGCAATATACCGGTTGATAACTACTTTATTTTGTGAATACAAACGTCATAGCAACATATCCACGGATAAAAGATGAGCAGAACCATATGTACAGTTGATTTAATGTGAAACAAATAACACAGAAGAGCTATAAATGGCATATTATCAAAGGGTTCTCTGCATGTTCAAACAGTATGCAAAGAATCCATTTTAAATCATGATCTCGGGTATGGCGAGCTATCTCCAGGTTTCCAAGTAGGGAATCCCACCTCAGAGGGCGTGGCAGTTGGCATTTCTGACTGGGAACTCGGATACTCCCACTTCCCTGTACAACTGGAACACAGCATATCTCCATTGTACCATCTGACCATGCTGGCTAGTTACAGCCTGTTAGCCTTTTAGCTTATTGTAGCCTGTTGGGGTATGCTAGCTGACGGAAAGATTTATCGACCAATATTTAGTATCAGTTACAAAAATAGTTGTACTCACATCAAGTCTGATGCTGCAAAAAAAACATCGAAATCAGAATATCAGGTTAGCTAGATTATCTAAAGAGCTTTTAGGGATACTGACATTGATATTATGGATACTGAAATCTATAGGGTTTGGTGATATTTCAAATATTATATCACTGTTTTTTTTGGCTAAATGGCGATGTACAATATCATTTCAAATTTAAAAAAGAATCCCTGTGAATGCTCCTTCAGGTTTTTTCAACTCATGCTAAACTAAATACACCAATATGCAAAAGTAAGAACTGGCTGAGCTGGTTTGAAAATAAACAGCCGCAGATTATCTCGACATGGAAATGAACATAACTAGCTTGAAACCCAACAGGTGTCTGGTCTGAGGGGATCCATTTTCACACAGCTACGCTCACTAGAAGCTTAAGGGATACTGATTTAAAAAAGGAAATATTCTGCTCATTTTCAGATTCTTTGCAGATCATTTAAATCCACACAAATCTATAGAACACACAAAGGAAAGGGGAAACACCCACGAGCAGAATGGGGTCTCTTTTAAGTAGACGACAAGTTGTTGTGTTAAAAAGGGAGGACATACTAGGTAACTAAATATTCTAATGATGAAGCAGGAAGTATACTCTGCTACATACTGATATGAACCTGAAAACAGGCTTAACCTGTCCTCTTTAGATAACTTAACATGAATACAAAGAATAGTAAACAGTGACATGACCTTTCTTTGCTAATCTTTTAATCTGTCATGACAACATAAATATTAAACAGAGCTCTTTCACTTGCATCAGAAGGAGGTTTGTGGAGTTGTAGCATTTGTTTATCGGAAACCACACACACACACACACACACACACACACACACACACACACACACACACACACACACACACACACACACGCACACACACACTACTAGTTGTCAAAAAAGGTATTGTAAGCACACGTATGTAATGTATGTATGTATTGTTTGTGTGACGTCCATGCTGGTAGCTTTTGTAAAACCTGGCTCGACAAGTAGACAGGGGAATATTCCCTTATTACATGCGAACCACTGCAGTGGGTTTAAATGTGGGAATGTGTCTAGGAGTAATCCTGTAGCTCAACTGCAATGTTGACGCCTCTCTCTTATTTAATGATTTCGTAATGATTTCCAAGCAGCTGTTTGAAGTGACTTTGTAGTCTGGCATTCTCACCATTATTTATTATTAAACCTTTATTCAACCAGGTGGTCCTGTCCAACATGGCAGCAAGTAGGTTACAACGTGAACAGAAAACAGATAACATAAAAGAGTATCAATTATCATTGCACCTATCCGAGCTTTGAAAACAGGCAGTGGAACCAATTTGCTTATTTCCAAATATTTTTGAAGACTGTTCCATGTAAGAGGAGCTGCGTACATAAAAGCTTTCTTACCTAAGTCAGTCCTTGCACTTGGCACATGTAACAAAACCACATCATGTGATCTCAGGCAATAGCTACCTGCAACTCTCTGTGTGATCAGAGAGCAGATGTAAGATGGGAGTTTACCCAACATGGCTTTATAAACGAACATGTACTAGTGACTGAGCCTACGTAAAGTAAGTGAAGGCCAACCTGCCCTGGCATACAGGGTACAGTGATGAGTAAGTGCTTTACAATTTGTAACAAATCTCAGTGCACTGTGATACGCAGCATCTAACTTGATCAGGTAATGGGCAGGTGCATTCATATAAAGCAGATCACCATAGTCCAGCACAGGTAAAAAGGTCACAGAGCCTTTTCCTGGCCTCAAGTGAGAAACAGGACTTGTTTATGAAAAAGAAACCTAACTTCAACCTCAGTTTTTTAAGCAGGTTATTGACCTGAAGTTTAAAAGAGAGGAAATCGTCAAGCCAGATACCAAGGTATTTATAACAGGAAACCACTTCAAGTACTTTTCCTTGCGCAGTAACAATATCCAAAGTGGTCTCTGGTGTTACAACCCGGCTCGTGGGCTGTAACATAAAGCAGGGAGGCGAGACGAGAGGTAAGAATATACGTTTATTTGTTAAACACGTCAACTAAATAGACACCAGCATCAGGTCCCCGAAACTGGCGCCAAGAAAGTGCCCAGAGGAGTGAGACCGACGTAACCGGCTGGGCTCCTCCTATATCCTGTTTGATCAGGTGCGCCTCATCAGACAGCTGCAGCTGGAACCTGCAATCACACACAAAACACACACACACACACACACACACAACCAGACGGCACCCCACGTGGTGTGGAGGGGTCGTCACACTGGTGTCTTTTTAGCTTTTGAAAATAGCATTACCTTAGTTTTATCAACATTTAAAAGAAGCTTTAGTTCAGAGAGCTGCGTCTGGATAATATTAAAAACAGCCTGCAATTTAACAACAGCCTCCTTAATAGGGATGGGTATCTTAACGTTTTTAACGGTAGGCTACTACTACTTTTATCGATACCGCTTATCGGTCCGGTCTTTTAACGGTACTTTTATCGGTTCTTTTGGAGAAAAAAATTAACTAAACAAATTGTGAACAAAAATAACATTGCTTTTTATTTAAATTAAATACATAATATTTCACATCAAAAGAAACAACAAAGTTTTAACAAATCGTATTAAATAATCTGATGACAGAACTGCAAACAGAATAGCTGAAACTTTAACAAAATAAATAACTCAGATACTCAGAAGACAGTCAAAAACGGTGCATTCCTCCGTCTGGATGTGGAGCACTTTTGCTAAATGTTTAGACAAATTGCTCGTGTTACCGCCCTTACATGCTAAACACTTATTGCACTTTAGGCAACGAGCATGGAGACGGGTAAAGTTTAACCATACCTCGGAGCGCGTTCTCTCCGCCATCTTCTCCGTGTGTGTGTGTGTGTTGCTGCATGTAGCAGCTGCGTGTGTGTAAACTGCCCCGCCCCCTCGCAAGCAGAGAGATCGAAAATACAAAAAATAATCATAGACGCATTTTGCAGTCTTTTTGCATGTTAGAAACGGAGTTGGCGACACTAAAACTGCAATATAATGTTTGTGTAGCAATAATACACGTGACATATATTTTGTACATGTCTCCAGTAGGCCTACCGATAAAAAGACCGCTAACGTCGGAGCTTAACGGTACCATGCACGGTCTTTAATAATTTAGCCCCGGGGCCCGTTTAATACCGGGGCTCGGTACCTATCCCTACTCCTTAATGGAGGGACCTGCACAATACATCACGGTATCGTCCGCATACAAATTTAAAGTTGCTCCATCCACATTTTGACCTAAGCTGTTGATGTAGATGGAGAATAATAGTGGACCTAAAACAGAACCTTGTGGTACATCATTTGTAATGTTTAACCACTCAGAAGTGAGCCCATCAAATTGAACACATTGGGACCTTTCAGAGAGTAGTTCACAAACCACCCCACTCTGCATGGTTGGATATACCAATGCAGGCCAGCCTCTGCTTCAGGCTATGATGGTTGACGGTATCGAACGCTTTGGAAAGATCAATAAACAGAGCTGCACAACTCTGCTTATTGTCTAAGATACCCGCAATATCATTCACCACTTTCATTGTCGCAGTGATGGTGCTATGTTGCTTTCTGAAACCTGACTGATGTTTACATAAAAACTCCTTTACCTGTTCACTCACCAGGCTTTCAAGAACCTTAACCAGAACTGACAATTTAGAGGTGGGTCTATACTTATTTAATAAAGTAGCATCCCCTCCTTTTAGTAAAGGCAGGACATAAGCTGAGTTTCATACTTTTGGAATTGTGTTAGTGCTGAGGGAGAGGTTAAAAAGAGTAGTGAGAGGTGGAGCTATAAAATCTGCAGCTATCTTTAAAAAGAAAGGTTCTACGTTGTCTGGACCAGAGCCCTAGAGAGATAAGAGTTACGACACTCTTTGATGTCACCGCCAGCCGGTCACGTGGTTTATGTATGCCGGGATAGTTCCAAACGCACTTCCGTGGCAATGCTTCTCTATGGCAAAAACAGCACAAACATGCTCAAAATAGTCATAGATTAAACCAACGCTGTTATTTTTTAAAGATTGCTTTCATATTTACATGATGTGGTTACACTTTGTATGGATTGGCACTATTTCCAAGTTTCGTTATTTAACGATATTTTGAGGGGAAAGTGTGGTAGCACAAGCAGGCTATGTTGCTGTCACTGCCAGGGCAGTCACGTCCGTAGTATAGTTGCGCTGCGCTGTCATGTTCTTCTCATAGACTGTATATATAAGGTTCTTCTATGGGACAGACAGACAGCAGCGATTGCGTTATTGAATGGTAAATATATATTAAAAAAACACACACACCCAAGTACTTTTTCAGCTGTAATAGCATTATTGCATACTTTTTATTGACAGTTTTGCATTTGGAGAGGCAGGGTGACAACGGAAAGCTTGGTAGCCTATTAGTAATAATAATAATATAATTAATAGGCTATTACTTAGATACGTTTTACATTTTTGGAGGGAAACGCTTGTGTTCATGTTAGCATGGGTAGCATGATCATGTTAAGACTATGAATATAATTTTACCACAACAGTGGATGAACAATTGATATGTGTTTGAACAAGAACAACAGGAAGAACAAAGTAAAAGGGACGAACAAATGTGTGAACAAGTATTAAGAACAGTGTATGGAAAAAGTGATGTGTGTTAGAACAAAACAAAGTAAAATGAATGAGAAGGAGAACAAAGAGGGTTAGGGTTAAACAGAAAAAGATGAATTTAGCCAAAAAACACAATTTGATTAATCTAAAGTGTAAAACAATCTTCAACACAGACCAAATTAGTGCCCTTGGACAACAAAACATATGGTGGGGCAAAGAAACGATAAATTAAATTGAGACAGAGTGGGAGACTGAAAATGATTACTATGATAAATATTCAAACTATTTACAAAACTATTTACAGAAGCTCCTGTTGAACCATGGTTCAACAGAGCAACAAAAACAGGTTTGTCAATGATGAGGCCACTTTGCCAGGGGGAGGTGATCCAGCGACGAGACAATAAAAAAAAAAAAGAGAAACTGAAAAAAGCAATTCATATTAGGTTCTGTTGAGGCACTACATGATATAAAACCTTCCAAGCCATGACCTCTGCCTGAAATCAGGACCACTCAGAGGAGAGTGCAGCACATCAAACTGGAGTCAGGAGTGTGAATAACACATTTTGGCCAAAACAAATTGTTGCTTACCAAACAGTGGCTGAACAATGGACACCAAAAAGTGAAAAACAGAAGCATAATTGTGTGAACAACAATTGTGGGGGGGGGGGGCATTTTACAAATATTTACAAACAATCAACTATTTATAAAAAAGAAATATTATTTACAAAAAAGGGTTAGGGTAAGCAACTATTTACAAAAAAGCAATACAGAACTCTAAGGCATCCAGGAGCCTGACTGAAGAGACATCCTCTTCATCCGTTTCCTGGGCCCTAAAAAGCAGAGCAAGAATAGGAACAGTGGTGAATAAGGGGAGAGAATACAGTTGGGAGCAGACTGAACAGAGGACATAGCAATATTCATGTTAAAATGTTTGCACAACGACAACAAATATTATGGCACTTTCGTTTATATTGCATTTTAATAGATCAGTTGTCATACCATGGTTGGATGTGCAGCATTTGGATGCTCTAATCGATCCGAGAAGGGGTTCCGGATGTATGGCTTCCCTAAGGACGTAGAGCCAAGGAAGAGATGGATGGCAATGGTCAACAGACAAAACCTGTGTCTGACAGAGGACAACAACAGCAGAAAACACGTCATGTAAGTAATGTTCACAGAGGTGACTTGTTAACATTTTAAAGGGCATCATATTTCCAAGTGTAGAGAATTATGACTCTTCAATGACATTTGAAGTGTGCAGTGGAAACTGATCAAACCTACCTACCTACAGGTACACTTTGAAGACGACCAATATATTGGCAACAAATCAGGAGGAAATTTGAGGTTGAGGCCAGATGCTGTTCCAACAGGAAATCCACGTCAAGGAGTTTGCCTCCAGCTGTTAATGTCAGGAATGATGACCACACCTATTATGGCACATCAAACATTGGTATGATATATGAAGCTAACAATGTTTCCCATGTTATATAATTCAAGGATAGACTACACTCCTAATGCAACCTTCAGATTATACAGCTTCAAAACTACCAGGGTTCAGGGATTCTCTGAAGACTCATATACCATATGTAGATAATCTACAGATTTCTTCATACTTTAACATTGCCAATAGACGAACTTAGATGCATGTCACTATAGGAGTGTAGTGTACCCTTAAATGACAATAGGTGCACATGTAAAGGCAGCATACACATATAACAGCAAGATTGCCTTGTTATTGTTACAGAGATTCAGGGAGATATTGAGGAGGAGTTCCAAGGGAATGAAAGGGACATAACAGACAGAGAGAGTGAGACAGATGTCAGCAGACTGCCAGGGGCCAGTATGTCAGGGGCCGACAATCAAGAGGCCACCTTACCAGAGATCAGTGTGCCAGGAGCCAGTCAGTCAGGGGTCAGCTATGAAGAGACCAGTTTGCCAGGGTCAGGTGCTCCAGGGACCAGACTGCCAAGGGCCAGTTGTGACCGGGCTCACGTGGAGGATCTAATGAGGCAACTGAGAAGCGAGAGATTACTAAGAAAGAGAGCAGAGAGGGCTCTGGTAAACCGGAAAAGGATTAATTCGGCATTAAAAAAAAAAAATCTTCAACACAAACCAAATTAGAGCCAGATTACCGTCCATCTGATGAGGTTTTCACCCTTGTTCAGAACGTGGAGCAGCTGTTCCGTGTGAGGACGAGCGATTCCCTCATGGAGTCCTCAAATGCAGTGTCACAGCTGGAACAAGAAGCCATGTTGCTGGACAGCAACCTTCCCTCATGCCATGACCTGAAGAAAAAAATCCTCTCAACATACATCAGGCTGAGGTTAAGGATTGCATCAAAGTGCATCAGGGCTGAGAGGAAGGATAAACATAAAGGGTATCTTGGCAGCAAGAGTCAGAGTAAGAAGGCAAAGAAGACCCAACAGACCTCTGCACCGAAGGTCATAACATCTAGGCCACTGCCAAACACCTTACTCGTTGCCATCGATGTACTTGGCATCTCCATTCCCGGTCCAGCACCAGCCTCCTTCAGCAGCAGCACCCTCATTCAGCAGCACCCTCCTCCAGCAGCAGCAGCACCCTCCTTCAGCAGTAGCACCCTCCAGCAGCAGCACCCTCCTCCAGCAGCAGCACCCTCCAGCAGCAGCACCCTCCTTCAGCAGCAGCAGCCTCCTCTTCTTTCAGCAGTCATCACCTGCAGCCATTGCCAGCACCAGCCTCCTTCAGCAGCAGCACCCTCCTCCAGCAGCAACACCCTCCTCCAGCAGCAGCACCCTCCTTCAGCAGTAGCACCCTCCAGCAGCAGCACCCTCCTCCAGCAGCAGCAGCAGAAGCAACAACCATGGCTGACATATAAGGCTGAATAAAAAAAAGTGCTAATTATTTTTAAGTGTTTATTTTGTTAAAAATAAACATGTTGGATGCATGACCATGTTTTAGGCTCATCCTTCATTCACTGCTGTAGAGTAGCCTGTTCAGTGGGCTATTATTTTTTTAATACTGAATAATACCTTTGATGAACAATCATTAAACTAGTGTGTATTACAATACAAAGGAATCTATCCTAGCATGCCATCAAGCATTAAAAAGTAGCGCTAGGCTAGTTGTACAGTACAGATGAGTTAACACGGAACAGTACCAAAAAAAAACTAAGTACAGTCAACATGTCACATAATGAAATGTTAGTATATCCCAAAATTCAATTAAATATTAAATGAAATATTTATCACAAACGCCACCTCATTTCTACTAGTGCTAGCAGTTAAGTCATATCATACAGAAAAAGCCGACTAAGGATGGCTGACACGGTCAGGTTCAGCAGATAAAAACCAAAATAACAATAAAAAGACATAATCAATCTAAATCCTGCTTGTTAGTTACCCAGCATCATTGATATATAAGCTGCTAGCGATTCATTACTGAAATCTTACCTTCAAAGCTGACGAAGTCGCGCTAGCTAACTAGCAGGCAATGCTAGCAAAATTGGTTGTAACAACCAAGATAAAATATAGATAATTACGCTGTGCATATACAAATGAAGACCAGTATAAGCATCATAAAGGGCCTCTGAAACAATATAGACAGTTGACAATTCAAAAGAGTTCGATATTTCAGCAACTTACCTCTGGGACTAATCGACGCGCCGTAATGTAAGTGAATGAGGTCCAACGCCCAAATGACAATATTTTGAACTATTTCGATGTCCATACCCCGGAAGTAGGCGCCGCCATTTTTTACAACGGAGGTCTATGGGAGTGTCGTAACTCTTATCTCTCTAGGGCTCTGGTCTGGACCAGCCGGTTTCTTAGGATCTAACTTGGTTAAGGCTTCATAAACAACATCAACAGTAAAAGGAGAAAAACTTAAGGGCTTTTCCAAACCACATTGTTCAGAGTCACAGACTGTGGTGTTCACAGAAACAGAGTTCGAAACAGAATCAAACAGAGAGCCACATATCGATTTAATGGCTTTCCAACATGTTCTAGGATTGTTCAGGTTTTTAGTGGTAACTAACAGAACTACTTAGACTTAGCTATTTTGATTTTACCCTTTTGGACCTTTGTGTCCCTAATTGTGGCTACTACACAGTGGTCACTCACATCATTAGCAAATACTCCCACAGATGAGTATTTATGGGGAACATTAGTTAAAATTAGATAAATTAAGGAGGATTTACTAGGGGACTTTATATTAGGACGAGTGGGACTGTCTACTATCTGAGTAACATTTAATTAAATTGACAGAGACTCCTTGACTGCTGAGGGAGGTCTGTAACAGCCCACCACCATGACCTGTTGGCCCTTTGCCACTTCAATATTCAAGGCTAAAACTTATTTTTCACATAAATGACAACGCCACCACCTTTCGTAGGTCGGTCGGTACGATATACATTGTAACCATTTAAGGAGATGTCAGAGGCCGAAATAGATTTTTTTTAGCCACGTCTCTGATAAAACAATGACATCAGTGTCAGTCGAGTTTGCCAGGATGCGGACAAAATCTAGTTTAGATTTATATAAAAGACTGCGCACATTCAAATGGATGAAACCCAACCCAGACCTAGATTTAAAATCAGCAGGAGTAGCGATCTGACTACCACTACTGGGAGGTCCAGGGTTTGGTTGCACATTTCCTGATAGCAATAATAACAAGAAAACCAGGCATCTTTTCCTCTTAATCGACACACATAAATTGTCACCTACTTTAAAATCACCAGCAAAGTCTGCGAAAGTGTGGTTAGAGCTCAAGAAGCAGTCCTGAAGAACCATCATGGAAGACAAGCTAAAAAGACAAACATAGTTTGCCGAACTGATGGGCTGAGACAAGGCGACTGGAAATCGTTTGCGAAACACACCCGATCCTTTGCAGGGGATGCCAACTGCGGGCGGCAGAACAGACCGGAATCCAATCGACTTCTCAGGATGACGAGAGAACTTCTCACTGTCCAAGACAGCCAACAGGCACAGCAGAATCATGATAGGGGCCATTTTCCCACGCCAGCACAGCAGCGCAGGGCAGATGGAAGCAGGTCTCAGCTACAGCACAGCAGCAAAGCAGGGCAGATGGAAGCAGGCCTCAGCTAGCAGCACAGCAGCGCAGGGCAGATGGAAGCAGGCCTCAGCTACAGCAGAAAAGCAGGGCAGATGGAAGCAGGCCTCAGCTAGCAGCACAGCAGCGCAGGGCAGATGGAAGCAGGTCTCAGCTAGCAGCACAGCAGCGCAGAGCAGATGGAAGCAGGCCTCAGCTACAGCAGCAAAGCAGGGCAGATGGAAGCAGGTCTCAGCTACAGCAGCAAAGCAGGTCAGATGGAAGCAGGCCTCAGCTACAGCAGCAAAGCAGGTCAGATGGAAGCAGGCCTCAGCTACAGCAGCAAAGCAGGGCAGATGGAAGCAGGTCTCAGCTACAGCAGCAAAGCAGGGCAGATGGAAGCAGGCCTCAGCTAGCAGCACAGCAGCGCAGAGCAGATGGAAGCAGGTCTCAGCTACAGCAGCAAAGCAGGTCAGATGGAAGCAGGCCTCAGCTACAGCAGCAAAGCAGGTCAGATGGAAGCAGGCCTCAGCTACAGCAGCAAAGCAGGGCAGATGGAAGCAGGTCTCAGCTACAGCAGCAAAGCAGGGCAGATGGAAGCAGGCCTCAGCTAGCAGCACAGCAGCGCAGAGCAGATGGAAGCAGGTCTCAGCTACAGCAGCAAAGCAGGTCAGATGGAAGCAGGCCTCAGCTACAGCAGCAAAGCAGGGCAGATGGAAGCAGGCCTCAGCTACAGCAGCAAAGCTGGGCAGATGGAAGCAGGCCTCAGCTACAGCAGCAAAGCTGGGCAGATGGAAGCAGGCCTCAGCTACAGCAGCAAAGCTGGGCAGATGGAAGCAGGCCTCAGCTACAGCAGCAGCGCAGGGCAGATGGAAGCAGGCCTCAGCTACAGCAGCAAAGCAGGGCAGATGGAAGCAGGCCTCAGCTACAGCAGCAAAGCAGGGCAGATGGAAGCAGGCCTCAGCTACAGCAGCAGCGCAGGGCAGATGGAAGCAGGCCTCAGCTACAGCAGCAAAGCAGGGCAGATGGAAGCAGGCCTCAGCTACAGCAGCAAAGCAGGGCACCCTGAAAAAGAGATCTTTTGATCTCAAGGGGCTTTCACCTGGTTAAATAAAGGCTACAAACAAACAAGGTCTTTTCATTTATCAGTTATTCCTCACGTGCTGCTTTCTCTCTGAGACCAGACCGACATTTTCTTTGTTTCCTCGTCACCGGCGCGCATATGCCATATGGCCCCTCCATCTCATCATTGTCCTCCACTATGCTTTCCACATCATGTTACCTAGATAAATGGCAAAAACTGAGATTAACTACTTGGCTGCTATTAGCAACCCAATCCAATTAGCAACAAGGCTATGGAATATTCATTGTTGTTGTTGCTCCAAGTTAGCTAACACCTGTTAGTTATAATAAACCCATGTTAACCTATGGCGTCAGGCTCCTATTCCCCTGTTGTTTTCTCACGTGTGTGTGAGTGTGTGTGTCTTTAAAGCAGGGCAGGGATGAGTGTTGTGTAAACATTCAGTGTTTTGACTAAATGCAGGGAGTGGTGAGTCATGTACATGATTATTTAGCGTAAATGTAAAATGCATATGTCTTATATGGAAACGCTGTAAAAAAAGAAAAGTGTGTGTGTGGTTTCCGATAAACAAATGCTACAACTCCACAAACCTCCTTCTGATGCAAGTGAAAGAGCTCTGTTTAATATTTATGTTGTCATGACAGATTGAAAGATTAGGAAAGAAAGGTTATGTCACTGTTTACTATTCTTTGTATTCATGTTAAGTTATTTAAAGAGGACAGATTAAGCCTATTTTCAGGTTCATATCAGTATGTAGTGTCTCTACTGGGACATGTCTCCATGGTTTAATGTTCAAAAAGCTCTTTATTTCTCTCATACTGCCTGTGCTGCAGCACCTCTTTTCACCCTCTGTCTGAAACCAGAGCCCAGTCTGCTCTGATTGGTGGCTGGCTCTGTTGTGATTGGTCAACCGCTTAGAGATGACCCGCCCCTTAGCCTATCACGTACAATGTGTTGGAGCGCTAGCCAATAGAAGTGCAAGTGTTCCTTAGGGATGTCATTTACGGAAGTAAACAAAGAAGTCCAATGGAGGCTTTCAGGCAGGGGGGGGACCAGACCAGTTACATGCACATAAACCTATACAGGTGCATCTCAATAAATTTGAATATTGTGGAAAAGTTAATTTACTGTTACTCATATTATATGGATCATTACACACAAAGTGAAATATTTCAAGCCTTTATTTGTTTTAATCTTGATGATTACAGCTAATGAAAACCCAAAAATCAGTATCTCAGAACATTTGAATATTACATAAGACCAAGAAACCTTTCCACGATATTCTAATTTGGGACCCCCTTGAAAACGAGATGGTGCATCTCAAGGGGTTTATCCCAATGAATAACATTTCTAATACATTTCTAATTGAGATGCACCTGTATAACACCCTACATAGGAAAGGAAAACCCAAAGTGCATAATAGTGCTCTTTAAAGTATTGTTGTAACATATACTATTGTATCATCAACTTGGTAATGGACCTGGCAAGATGTATTTGGATGGAAATATCTACTAAGTAGCCCAGGAAATTCATATCTGGAATTTCTTCATGCATGGACCTGAATTTCCCCTCTGGGATTAATACAAATGAATTATATTATTAATCCTAATCTTTAAAAGTATATTTTTACAAAATTGGATCACTGACCTTTTTCTGTGCTGCATGCAGGTGAAGCGGGAGGTGGGAGACGTCAGCATTCTGGTGAACAATGCTGGTATTGTGACGGGGAAGAAGTTCATGGAGGCTCCTGATTCCCTGATTGAGAAGACGATGGAGGTCAACACCATGGCTCACTTCTGGGTCAGTCAGACACAACATACCCACACAGCTTACCTCTGGGTCCAAATTATTTCTTACAGAGACTTAACCTGATTGATGATGAAGAGACAGATCAGTCAATATTGTAGAGATATGTTCATTTTTTTAATCATTTAGCATTTCTTTCTAATAATGTTCTAAATGTAGGCAGGGCAAGGAACTCCAACACCATTTACTATACAATTACATTTGATTGAATCATCAATACATTCCAGAAAGATTAAATCCAGTTAAGTGTTAAAGTTTGGTCCACTAATTTGTTTCTTCCACGACTACATATCAGATAACTGAAATTCGCTCATGTGTCTTCTATAAGCACATTTCGTCTCTTCATGAAGAACCAAAGATCAAGTTAAAAGTTCAACGTTGAAGCTTTGAATTTAATTTTGATTCATCAAAAATAATCCTGTATTTAAGTGATGTACTGTGAAAGTCAATTGTCCTCTGAGCTCTACAATCAAATCCCTGTTCAGGTTTCTATATTAAATATCATGCTTAATTTGTGTCTCTCTCTGCTCAGACCTACAAGGCTTTCCTTCCCGCCATGATTGCCAACAATCACGGCCATCTTGTCAGCATTGCTAGTTCTGCTGGACTCATATCCTGCAATGGATTGGCAGGTATGGATGTTTCTGATTTCCCCATTGTTACATTTAAATGATCCATCCTTAACATTTTCCAGTTCCAATCTTTCTTTGTCTAGTGGGCGGGGTGTTTTGGCTCGACCCTTTTCAACTCAAATGTTCTCATTTTGCAACTCAAAGGTTTATTAGAAAAATGTTCTGACAAAATGTGACGGCTTAAAAGTTCACAGTATTTGATCAGTGCTGATCAAATACGAATCAAGTGAACTTTGTAGTGCTGAAACAATCTCACTATTTGATGGGACTTCAAAGCAGTGACATTGCTTCAGGGAGTGTGAGAATAGTTTTATCTAGAAAGTGCTTCTCTAGTGGTCCGTGAGTATATTGGTAAAATGTCACATTTGAAATAAGTTTTCCTCACTCTCGCGGGAATATCTCCGCAATGCAGCAAGCTTAAGTTTCGATTGCATGATATAGCCCAGCGCAACACCTTCGTCACACATGTTGCCACTTGTTTGTACTATTTTCAGGCGATTTGTAATCTGTTCTAGAAAAACGATGTGTTTTTATTTTTTATTTCAAGAAGCGTATTTAACAAACAATGGATGTCTTTTATGAACATTTATCCATGCTGGAAGTAGATTTAGATGTGTCAGATAGAGATTATTATCTAATATATGCATCTAATTAAGCATTGCATGAAGTCTGTTGATGATCAGAGGCTGTTGTTGGGGCTGCAAAACGTTTTTTTATTTTTGTTTTGTAGGCAGACCATGCAGGCCAGCCCGATGGTCACCAAGGTTCATGTTTTAATAGCATTTTTACAACAAAAAAAGCCCATGCGAGCCGAACACGTGAACAAATGGCTTAGACCTCAGAGAGTTAAACTTGGGCCTGCGACCATAGTTTTTCTGTATTTTGTTTTGAAAATCCACAGCGGAGGTTTGTGTCAAACTACATGCGGTGTATTTTGCATATCTCTCAGTAGCCAACGATCTGTGAGTCTGTTGGCTCGGACATAAACTCCGTACTAAATGTAGTCTACATTTCATAAGAGGTGTAAAACCTGATCATTTTAGATCGCATTTGAACGAAATGCTTATATAATCTGTAGTTGTATTTTTGATGTAATGTGTGAACGAGGCGATACAGAGAAGGTTAAGCTGTCATTGCTAGGCTGTCATTTGTTATATACTGTTGGAGTGGTAAGCAGGCCTATTGTTTTTGGATATTTGTGGAGTTAGGTGGTCCGCGAGTGTTTTTTTATTGGTTAAGTGTTCCTTGGTATGAACAAGTTTGAGAAACACTGCTCTAGAACTAGATAAATACTTGGGACTGGGTGAGAAAGCTTCAGATGTGGCCAGGCAGGAGCTGTGTCACTTTTGTTGCTGCGGCGAATGTCTTTGTCAATTCTCCTGCCGTAACTTCCAATATTCAGTGTCTGACTTCCAGTTGCCTCTCAATGAAACGTCAAACCTATTTACGTATTTTGTGCTGCATCCTGTAATTAAAGTGTAGACAGTATGATGTTTTTAAGTTAATGTTCCAGATCTGTACAAATGTTAGAGTGAACCGTCTATCCACATATTTTCATTGACTTTATATGTAAAGCGACGAGCGAAAAATTGCATCACGTCCAGTATGAACACCCCTTAAAACTGCTTCTGTGTCTGTCGTGGTTTTAACAAGCACACTCAGTAGTTTGTTTTTCTATCTGTTATCTTTTTATTATAGTTCTAGTACTAGTCACCATGAACTGTGTCTGAGTCTAAACATAGATAGGTGATTGTCCCAACTCCAGGGCTGTGTTGGAAGTAATACAATTATCATAAATGACAAAACAGTAGTTAAGTTCCATTCAGGTTACTTAATCTGCTCATAGTTTAAAAAGGTTATTCACAGTGTGTCATGAAGTCAATGTGAACATATTACAACATGAATATTGTTCTGGGCCCTAGCAGTGCTTAACTCCCTCACACAACTGTGTCTCAGGGCTTCTTAACATTTAACAACCTATTAATGTGTCATACCCACTTAACGGGAAGAAACTCAGCTAACTGACGATTTGAACAATTTTTACCGAAACAAAACACAAGTCTCACAAGAATCGTCTAATGGCGCATTTCCACTGCAGCGCGTAGCACGGTTTAAGCGTGCCGTGCCAAACCCGGCCCGTTTTTTGTTGCGTTTTCACTAGGGATAGTTCCGGCTAAAGGGGACTGTTTCACAGTTTTTCTGGCCCTCCAAAATCCAGGTTCTTTCCGGGCCAACAACCGGGCTGAGTATGCTAAACTAGAGAGAGAATCGCTGGCAAGGGGGCTACAACTACAACAAAATGAACATATTTGACCGTGATTTAATTGTAATACACGTTTCAAAATGATGCCGAAGTAACAACATACTGATACCGGTTAGTAAAAACCATGAATTAATGCTTTGACAAGTCTGCAGACAGACAGCAGGCGAAAAACCCTTTTAAAATGCGTGTTTTCTGAATGGAGATTGGCTAAGCTAACGCAGTATATGCTCCGACCGTCCACACTCACAACAACGGCCTATACAGACTGTTACGGCTGCTGTTTCTGCCTGCTCGGTAACCTGTCTGGGATTGTCTGCAGCTGTGTGTGTGATTATGTAAATGAGCTGTGTGGTTGCCCCAACGTCATTGGCTGTCATCTCCTGGTCCACTTCCGAGGACACTGATTGGAGCACGCCGGGCCCGGCGTTCTCCAATCCCTGTGCAAGCCCAGCGCACACCTGCTGGAGAGGACTACAAAGCCTGGGAACAATTGTCACTCAGGAGGCTCTGCTGCGATCAGACGCCTCATATCTTTTGCTCTTGTGTCATGGACACTACAGACTGTGTTTGGTGTGACATATGTGTTTAGTGACGAGTGTCAACATATGTGCTTAATGTCGAGTGACGATGTATGTGCTTAGTGTCGAGTGATGTTGAAGCAAACACAGTAGTGGTGGCTTAAAGCCCACCTCTGCTCCGCGCCGTTCGTTAGATGAGCCTGGTCAGATTAATAAGAGAAGGAGTTCAAAACACCGGCATAAAAGTTATAACAATAATCTGATTTTAATGGTAAAAAACACCAATACAAATTACAGAGTACTCCGGGCTCCCAGCTCTACTGCTGTGCGATACAGGTATCGGGACCAGCCAGTCAGAAACAAGGGGGCCTTTTGCATGAATAAACAACAGTATATATGGACATTTTTGGGGCGGAGATGTGGGTCGGCTCTTCCATCCCATTTTACTCCTAAGTGAAGCGTGAGAGCCTCGGAACTAGTCAAGGTCAGAATCACTTTTTATCTTCCACCTAACTTCACTCCTTTACTTTCCCAGGGAAGATTTCACACAAACTATTCTTTCCCAAAACAATCAAACATTGTACACAGATATATTGGTGCTTGAGATTATACTGGCCCCAGGAAGAACCTTGAATAAGAACATGTGCATGTGCTGGTGGGGGGGAAAGTGTATGTGTGTGTGTGTGTGCTGATATCTGGGTCAGTGAGTGTATGTGTGTGTGCTGGAGACAGGAGGTGTAAGTGTGTGTGTGTCAGGGTATCTGGGTCATTGAGTGTAAGTGAAAAGGGTTATATATATATAGGATTACTTTAAAACAGTCCCAAATAATACATGTTCACTTCAATACAGTTCAAGATAATACCTGTTTACTTTAATACAGTTTAGAACAATATCTGTTTGCTTTAACCCCTCTTTTGATCTCACCTTCAGAGATCAACTTATACACAGCATTTGAAACATAACCACTGTCATTCTTTTCTACTGTCTGTCCCCCAACATTTATATAAATCCATCAGAAGCTGGGATTTAAACCTTTAGGAACAGTCCACCATAACAACTTCTTATGACAGTGGAGGGAGACCAAAATATGTTAAAAAAATTGTCCTTGTCGGCTGAGTCATCGTGCTCGTCCTCCTCCGACGCGTAAGCCAACAAGGGCATTTGGTACAAAGGGGAAGGGGCAGCTTCTCCCTCAGAAAATGGGATATTAAAACAAAGTTCCTCAAAAAATGGGATATTAAAACAAAGTTCCTCAAAAAATGGGAAAAACAAAGTTCCTCAAAAAATGGGAAAAACAAAGTTCCTCAAAAATAGGATATTAAAACAAACTCCACACCGGCTATATCAACCTGTTTCAGCGGAAAGTGTAGTCCCCTGTGCCGTCCTGGCTTGCCGTGTCTTTGTCCCCCCGATCCGCTGACGGCGGCTTCTGGGCTGCCTGCTAGAGAGATGTCTTCTGGATCCTCCTCCTCCGGCCCGCTGATGGCGGCTTCCGGGTCGATGCTGGAGAGATGTCTTCCCGATCCTCCGTCTCCGGTCCGCTGATGACGCCTCCCGGGTCGACTGCTGGAGAGATGTCCTCCCGATCCTGCTCCTCCAGTCCGCTGTTGGCTGCTTCCGAGTCGACCTCCTCGTCGAGGGCCACGTCCGTCCTGATGTCGTCCACGGTCCTAGCAGGTGGTTTCCCCGCCGCACACTGGCTCCAGCTGTCCCCCTTTCCTCCTAGACGGACGGCATGAGAGATCCGCTGGGTCACTCGGTCGGGGCCGGAGAGCCTGGGGTTGAGCCACTTTGTCCTGATGACCTTCAGTCAGACGAACTCCGCTGTGTCGGCCTCCTGGGTCCCTCTTTGGCGTCACCAACCTGTGTGGAGAAATCTGATACAAATCCCTCAAGCCTACGCTCAGGGCTCCTGGGTCCTCCGCTGTTTGACCCACCACTGCGTAGGCCGCTTGGAGCCTGTTGGTGGGGTGTCTTAAAACAACAGCCGTCTGTGAACAGGTTTTCTAAATTGATTGTAGACCTCCTGTCTGCCAGTGCAGCTTCAGAATCTTAATACTTGGACTGTGGCAACAAAACAAAACTCCAACATCTCTAGGTGAACCAAATAACATATTTCAATAGCTCTGAATTTCTGACAAGCATCTGTGTTTATTTTTAAATGAAATCCTTGAGATCCCATTTAAAATCTAAATATAATATGAACTGCTAATGTTTCTGGTAAAAAAAAAAACACTAATGTTATGGATTCAAAAACAACCAAAATCATGATGCTGACAAAATGAATGATTTCCTGGTGATACTGCTTTTACCTGTCAGTGCTGAGATATTATCAAGATCTCTCACAGTAGCCTCTTGGCCACTGATGATACCTGTTATAACTCAATCAATATTAGAAACATGTCAACATTCATCAAACAGTATCTTATCCCCAGATATGGAGCAGGTCAATTCTAAAACTGTCAATCAATGGTCAGATTGAACATCCAAGTTGGGGCAGCAGGTTCCTTTCAGTCCCTAAATGAAAAATGTACATTGTGAATTTTACACTCCCCCTTTTTACACATGAACCTCATGTGTAACCATGGATTATAAGAAAATACCAAACATTTTCCCAAATGTACATCCATCATTTCCACAGTAAACACTTCAGTGAAATGAAGTGTTTCTCTCCATCCTTCAGTCCTAAAAGAAACAGAATCTTCATGTTTTAGTTTGAGTTTCACATTCTGCAAACTGCCACCTCCTGTGGGAGTAAAATATCATCAAGTGGACTAGAAACGGGTAATAATATGTTTGTCCAAAAACATGCTTGGTTAGTTATTGTTTTAGAACCATGCAGTTACACTGATCACATGCAGACATACACTCACATTCACACTCACACTGTCAGGTTGTAAAGTCAAGTTTGGTCAGGTTCGCCCCAGAGTCAGTCATTGACAGTGCCTTCTCAAGTTACACTGTCGGTCAGGGTCAAAGGTCAGTTGGTCTCAGTCTTTTTGGCCATGTGTCGTGCTCTGCAGAGACTTTGATATTTCAGCATAGGCCAGTATCCTTTGTCTACAAAAATCTGTAATATATGGAGCGCCATCATTAATTAATTCACAATTACAACTATACTTTTCAAGATATCTCTAACTTTTCATTGGGACAGCTGTTTCCCACATTTCCTGAAATGTGTTAGCCAAAAATGTCACTTCCTTATAGTACTACTACTGCAGTTTATTAACACCTAATCTATATTAAAATGTCTAATAGATCTATTTCAGAAACTTGTGCATATAATTATTATCTTGAGTCAAAACATTATTAGGATCTGTAAAGTTCTGCCATGTATTTCATAACTCATATTAATTTATCTTCAATTCTGGTCCACTTAAAGAACAATGTTAACCTCTTTAACAGTGAGTGGAACCTTGGGTGTACGAACATGTAACAATCACTCCTTCCTTTATTAAGGATTTAAAAACAGAAGTAATTTCATCAATGGTTTGTAGTTGAATTTAGGAATTATCACTTATGCTAGGTATGTTTTTACTTTTTAACATCTCTAAATGTCAGCCAATTACCAATTAAATAGATGTCCATTAGGAGGTGGTGACGCTTGTCTTTTAAACTCATAATCTGGTGCCGTGCGCTCCCTGTGAAGCTGCAACTAAGATTTTAAAAACCACTGCAGGGTGGGTCAAGTGACCCATTCTCCCTATTGGTCGTCAATAATATGCACCTTTACAATGGGTGATCCAAGGCCCCACATTTGTTTACTCCCAATTATATTGCTTTTTCAAAATTAAATTAGCTGTTTTTAATTTTAATTTAATTTTAAACTCTACATTTTGGACGACAAACAACAGTTATTTCCCCAGAAAAAGTTCTCCTGTAGTAATATATGCCACAATGGTGAAGCCAATACCTCAAATTGAAATACTATATTTTGTTTAGAACTAACTTTCCCTTCAACATGGCCTATATAAATAAATATTTGTCTGATCTTATAGAGATGTTACTAAAACTCTCCCTTTGAACTGATCAATACTGTAACAAATTAAAACACTACCAAATTCACACAATAAAAACTCTTAAAGAATCATTTGTAAACATGATAAAAATATTGAAGAATATGGTTCTACACTGTACTCCTAACTCCCAAACACCCACTACTTAAAGTCTAGTGCATACTTCCATCACGCCTCCCCCCTTTTCCATCAGTGTGTTTTAGGATGATTCTCATTTTACTTTAATAGTTTCCCTCTTTACTGCTATTTTTAATTTACCAATTGATTAATTCATGGTTAATACATCTTCTTATCTTCACTTATTTATCAAGTCAATTCAAGTTCTTTAAATTTGGTTCTTTAAAATACATTAGTAGATACCTTGTGGAGTATTCACAATAACTAATCCTCTCTAGGATATGAAATCCGTTCATCTTTAAGCAGATACTATTTCCTTATTTATCTTTTGTTCATGATAACAATGGTATAACAACCACACGTTTTACCCATAGCTAGTTTCTATGTCAAGATTATTATGTGTGACATAATAATCAGATGTCTTGTTTGCTAAACAAGAATAATAAACTTTATTATTTTCAGTATTCCAGACCATCATTTAAACAAGCAGCCTCTTATCTAAACACTAAGCATTAAGGTTTCTACACCACCCCCTGGGAAACTCTTGCACAATTATGCTGTAAAATCATTGCATCATTCCTTCAGAGTCTGAACCATCTGAGACAAGCATGTCTCAAGATCTTGTCATAATGAGCACTGTCAGTGATGCAGCTGTAGTCAGTGGCAGGGTCCCCAAAAAAGCTAGGACCGGCCCTGGTCAGTGGCCTTCAAGGAAACTCCCTGGCATTGGGATGAGGGAAGGAATCACTTGGCAGACACACGTTGTCCTCTGTACAGCAGAAATCCCCCCAAACCGCAGTACCTCTTCACACCACTGTTGCCTTGACAACGAGGCACAAGCATAATGTCAATACCTCCTCAGAGATGCGTTCTTTGCACACTTCTTCTGTTTGCAGTGAGCAACTCTTCACCAACACACTGATTCAGAGAACCCAAAAGGTGGTGCACAGCTATCCAATGCTGCTGTAATCACAGCCATTCAGCTACTGAGAAAAACTCAATTTAAATCTCTCTCCCAACGGGTTACAAAATAAAACGGCTGAGGTCAGGAATGCTGAAACAGGTGAATGTTAAAACAAACTAATGATAGTAGTCTGCCTATTCTTTATTACTTCAGTTCTAAGTTAATAGGCAAAACAAGGAAACTTTCCCTAACCACAGATTAATCTTTTATCTACTTGGTTATTCTATTCATTTTCAAATTGTTTATCTAAGTTGTGTTACAAGCATGGTGAGGTTGTAACAGAATACACAAATAACTGTATTCAATCCGCGCCGTATTTGAAAACTGTAACTGAATTAAAATCAATGTTTAACGACGTAATATAAGTTAAATATATTGTTAAGCTAATTACTGTTTTATTGTGAAGGCATCTCTGGTGAACAGCGGCCTGTGGCTTTTATTTTGAAAGGCCGTTCCGGAAATATACTCCGTAATGTGAACAGTGAGCTTGACTTCTAGAAACACGGAAAGTTACGATAACAATCGTTCTAATGCATTAAATAAAGTCATGAAAGAGACAAGGAGGGGAAAAGGCGTGTGGAAGTAAGCAATGAACTGAAAATGCCACCAATCCTCCGTTTTAACCATGGTTTTAACGTGATGGCGGACATTGAAAACCGAAGCGGGCATAAGCACCCCTGTCATACACACACAAGATTCCTTCTGACCGACAAGAGCTCAAAAACCCTTCTGCTTATCACTTACTACTCTTTGTTTTATTCATAACCTAAAAATACAATTGTGGTGAATAGCTTGCGTCTTCCTACTCTCAAAACTTCTCATAAAACCACAAAGTGACGTAACTGTGTCCCACAAAAACGGCTAAAAACACAAATTATAGTTTCTTATTTATTTCAATATCTACTTCCTCAAATCACACATTGATGAATTTATTTTCAATGTATTCACTCCAACTTCAGATCACTCGATCTTTCACTTCTTCCATGATTGACTTCGTATCTTTTATCTGACTGGGTTGGTCTGTGTTCACTTTGTATTTATCAATACACTGGAGAAATCTTGTCGTTACTCTTAATGTCCTTATTGTTATTTATTTGAATGTCCTGTTAATTCAGACGTGCACACAGCATATGGTTGTACACCCTGTTCGCCTCCAGAGGGCAGCAGCTGACCACGAATGAACTTCCTCTGTCTGATGAAGCTCCCAGCTTCTGCAAACCTTGTCCTGTCACTATGTTTCTGCTCTCTCTTCTCAATTATTACACAGATTCGACGTAAAAAATGACACAGAGTTTATTCCCTTATACATTCTGTCCAGCTTTTTTTGTGCGATGTATTATTTCAACAGATAATCCTGGCTTTTTGAGAGCGCTTCGACACCTCTCTTTAGAGATGTGACTCTCACATGGAGATTAAACCCAAGCCAAAAAAAATCCTTTATCGTCACGTTTAGCTGTTCAGATCAACCACACAGCAAGAGTTTGTGAAATCCGGTCCTTCCAAATTGATTTTGAAATTTGCGTATTTCCTCTTGGATATACCCACATATAATATCGACTTCAGCTTTCTGTCAGCCTATAGTCTACAGAATTTCCCCAGCGAGTCAGCCGTGCAGGACTAGGCTACCTCACGGAGACCTCACTGGTTCACTTTGCTAGGTCAAGAATGCTCTACTTGACTCTACACAAATATAACTCGATGCCTCAGGTCTGGAATGCCCAACCGGACTCTGAGCACCGACTTTGCTATTAGTGAGCTAAGGACTGGAATGTAATACCAGACTCTTACACACCCTTAGTGTCCTATAGGCCAGGAATATACACCTGACTCTTATACACACTTAGTGTCCTATAGGCCAGGAATATACACCTGACTCTTATACAAACACTTTCTTAAGTATTGTATTTTTTACCGTGACTAAGAACACTAAGAAAGCAGATGACAACTCTAAAATTTTGTAGCAAAGCCAAATCACAGATTTTGGTAATCAACAGGTATCTGTTTTACCTTTGTATTATGTAGGACGTCCTGGTTTAGTTGTCAACGGTGTCCCGGGTGTCCTCCCCTGGACAGAAATTCGTCCGCTGGCTGTCGGTGGTCCTTCTAGAGACCAGCACTCATCACGTCGGGGTCACCAGATTGTTGAAGCAAACACAGTAGTGGTGGCTTAAAGCCCACCTCTGCTCCGCGCCGTTCGTTAGATGAGCCTGGTCAGATTAATAAGAGAAGGAGTTCAAAACACCGGCATAAAAGTTATAACAATAATCTGATTTTAATGGTAAAAAACACCAATACAAATTACAGAGTACTCCGGGCTCCCAGCTCTACTGCTGTGCGATACAGGTATCGGGACCAGCCAGTCAGAAACAAGGGGGCCTTTTGCATGAATAAACAACAGTATATATGGACATTTTTGGGGCGGAGATGTGGGTCGGCTCTTCCATCCCATTTTACTCCTATGTGAAGCGTGAGAGCCTCGGAACTAGTCAAGGTCAGAATCACTTTTTATCTTCCACCTAACTTCACTCCTTTACTTTCCCAGGGAAGATTTCACACAAACTATTCTTTCCCAAAACAATCAAACATTGTACACAGATATATTGGTGCTTGAGATTATACTGGCCCCAGGAAGAACCTTGAATAAGAACATGTGCATGTGCTGGTGGGGGGGAAAGTGTATGTGTGTGTGTGTGTGCTGATATCTGGGTCAGTGAGTGTATGTGTGTGTGCTGGAGACAGGAGGTGTAAGTGTGTGTGTGTCAGGGTATCTGGGTCATTGAGTGTAAGTGAAAAGGGTTATATATATAGGATTACTTTAAAACAGTCCCAAATAATACATGTTCACTTCAATACAGTTCAAGATAATACCTGTTTACTTTAATACAGTTTAGAACAATATCTGTTTGCTTTAACGACGATATATGTGTCGAGTGACAACTTGTGCTTAGTGACGAGTGTCGAGAGATGTGCTTAGTGTTGAGTGTGGATATATGTGTTTAGCGTAGGGTGCTTAGTTTCCCTCCTTCAGCTGTGTTTTCTTACAGCTTCCTTTCTTTAGACTGTACCACTTTGACGGTGAGGGTTATTTTGGTTATTAGCTATATTTCTTTGTATTTAAGTAGGCTCCTTTTTTTAGAGTCCTCCTTTTGTTAGGTTGGTTATCAACCTGTGCCCTTTTGGCCCTTTTGTTTGTTCAGGCTGCACGCCTTCCATTTTGTTACACCCTGTTCTGTAATAAAACTATTTATAATTATTACCAATTACATACTGGTGTGTGTTGCATTCCTCTTCCCCTAGTTGCGACGTAACACAGACGTAAATAAAGCAGCGACTGTATTCGCCATGACACAGACAGTCTGTGGTTTGTACTTGTTTAACTTTTGTCTAGTTTCTGAACAGATATGAGGAGCTGTGAGCTGTGAGCTCTGAGGGCTAACAGCTAACGGCTGATGTTGGTTTTCTGTGTTTCACATTGAAGATGACGTCACGGCTCCGCCTACACTGCGTTGCTATAGTTACTGCCCCAGCTACTAAACTGTAATGGAAACGCAGCATAAAGTGATCCTGGCCTACCAAGGCCTAACTATAGGCCTACCGTACTAAGCCGTGCGAGGCCCTGCAGTGGAAATGCGCCATTAATGAGCCTGGTAAAATAAAATAAATCTATATTCATTCTGACTTTTCTACATCCAACAGGTTTATCATTGCTTTGAGAAAAAAGATGATTAATTTACCCCTTTTAGAAGTGAAGTTATAGTCATTTGTTCTGGGCATGTCATTTTCGAGCCTGAGACCTGAAAAACAGGCTCAGGGCTAAACAGGTTAAGTCTTTTTTTAAATGTATTTTCTTTAAGCCAGAATTACATTTATAGAAGAAACGACGATAGAGTGTGCGACAACTCTTTTATAAAATAACTGAGTGTGTATTTTTTATTGTGGGTCAAATTCTGTCCCTTATATGTTGATCATGTGGCCAGGTGTCACACATAGCACCTATTATTTTAATCATGGCTGTGTGAAAGTGTCACATTTTCATTTAATTACCAATAATATGTGATATTTTGTATAAATTCAACATCAGGGAGTTTATATCTAAATGCTCAGAACAGAACCCGAACGTTGGTGGTGTTTAAACACATTTGATTATCAGATTATTTTCAGTGCAGCTGTATGACCATGTTGAGGCTGAACTAATCACAAATCACAGTCGAACATCGGAAACCAAACCTTTTTTCATACTGTCAATTACACACAAACAAACACACACTCGCACACACACACTCCTTTCCTATCTCCATGTCAATTGCACTTGGTGGGGTTACATCAAGCTCCCAGGAAGTGGGCCAAGTGTTGAAGCAAATTATCAACAGTGGCCAAACGGTGGTACTACAACTTCTGTGTCAGTCAATCGTCGTCATTGGTCCCTTAAAGACTTTTCCCATTTACTTGCATCGGGAGAAAGACATCTGTAAATCAGTGTCATGGTTTTGTTTGGTAAGCCAACTTCACAGTGTTGCATTTGAATAACCTTTTAACATTTGAATAATTATAAAATGCTCTGATAGCTGATTTCAGGGATATTTTCCCTCTCACTAAGCCGAGCCCAGACATGACATAGTGGATTGGAGGCGGGGCTTAGGGAGAACACTAGTGTGCATGCTCTATGGCCCAATGGATGCGTTAGTTCGCTGGAAGAACCAGGTGCCATGTGTTCTGGAGTTAGATCACTTTGGCTTCATTCTCCACTGAGCAACTTTCATAGGACTGAACGGGGCCCCGCCTCCAACGCTGTATCTAGTTCTCTTTATACCTCCATGGGTTACACACACATAACCTGTTCATAAAGTCTTAAGAGGTTTGCTACTTGTAAAACACAGTACTGTTGTGCACCAAGGTGCAGAGCCTCACACACTTGGAGAGGTGACTCATTTGATGTTCACATGCAGAGCCTTCAGGCTATTCAAAACAGTAAGAATATTTCTCCATAATCTAAACAGGCTGGCTTAATGTGTCAAAGTTGATGACACATGACGTCATCTGGATTCGTTCACTGTTATATTGAATTGGCATGGAGAATTGTGAGATTTCACTAAACATTGACTACTACATTTCTACATTGTTTAAATTGTGTTGATTTAATTTGTGAAGATATTCTACCTCAGTGTGCTTTTTATTTAAACCAAAAAATAAAAAATTCCAGTCACCCATCCCCCTATGTTCTGAGGGTTCAGTGTGGAAGATCTTTATGAGTATGATATAAAACATTAGTATGAATGCACAGTGTTCTTACATTTTTACCTGAGTGTTTTTGTTCTTAATGACTTTAAAGGGAACATGTGATTGTGTGGAGTGAGTGTGAATTAGCAGTATTTCTGAGTTTTACGGTTGCTTTTAAAATGCTCATGCTTTCCTCCTCTTCTCTCTGCAGACTACTGTGCCAGTAAGTTTGGAGCAGTAGGTTTTGCGGAGTCCGTGGGTCTGGAGCTGTTGGCCACTGGGAAAGATGGCGTGAAGACAACCATTGTGTGCCCATACTTCATCAACACAGGGATGTTCGATGGATGTCAATCTAAGTAGGTCTCTTTACAGGATTTCTTTTTTTGTCTGTTCATTTAATGTCTACAGACCTGCAAGGGGTTTATAACAGCAAGTACTTTGGCCATATTAGCTATTATTTGTTCAGGTTGCCCGGGAGTAGCCTACATCAATTTGTTAGTAGTAGATACTATGCTTGCTCTCGCCTCCTCTTACTTTCTTCTGCTGATTTTTCTATTGTTCTTATCTGAAAACTTTGAGCAGCGGCTCCGGGACCTTTATTAATCACTGGGACTGTTATTCTTTGTAGATGGACAGAGGACTCTTGTCATATTTTAAAATGTTGACAACAACCTCAGTCCTGCAGTAGCATGGCCTACCTACAGCTAAAGCCTAGACTGCATGCTACTTAGCTAAAGCTAGTTAGCAACAAAAGGCCTCTCCATCTCTACTGATGACTTCCATAAACTTCTTCTGAAGATTGCTGTGTTGCAAACTAAAATGGACCAGTTGGAAGTTAAAGGCCCCATGTTTTAGCCATTTCTACTGATCATAATTCCATTGTTGAGGTCTACTAGAATATATTTACATTGTTCAATGTTCCCAAATCACATTGGTTTCTCATACAGCATCTCTGTAAAGTATGTGTATTCACTCTCTGTCCTACACGCCTTGTTTGAGCTCCTGCCCCCCCCTCCCTGTGAGCCCAGTGTGCTCTGATTGGTCAGCTCACCGCCTCTGTTCTGATTAGTCAACCACCAGAGAGGCTCCCCCCTGTCTAACAGAGTGCTTTCCCAGGTTGCAGTCGAATAGTCCAAAAATCAGCTCCTATCGTCTATCCCTATCATCTATTCCTTGACCTCTGAGTGAAACGTCACAGGGTTAAGGGATAGTGGATAGGAGAATTCAAAAGGACTAAGGAGAAGAGACTGCGGTGCTTTGAGAATCCGACTGCGCTTTCACTATCCGACAGTTTTCTATACAGCGGAATACAACATGGATGTAGGCTATAATAAGAACAGACAGAGAAACATATTTTTCATGACCAAAGTTGGAATTGAAATAAAAAAGGAAAGTGAAACTTATGCTCGTCACCCTCTCCCTCCGGTCCACATTAATACAAAATGATCCCAATACATATTTTTTATCAATGCACACATCCCACATAGTGCCATGACCACCCTTGTTGTTAATTCAGTGTACCAGCCTTTAACCTTGATCTAATGACTCACACAAACGGACGCATGGACAAGAAGAGCGACGAGCCTCAGGTCTCTCCGGGGACACTTTAACTGGCAGACATTGGACTGACGGTGCCTTTCTTTGTTCACCCGCACACACACACACACACACACACACACACACACACACACACACACACACACAGGTACACTCCTAGAAGTCCTGGGGTCAGGTTTTGAATGTGCTTGTGTAACCGGTGTGGTTAAGCGGTCTCTGCGTTGTGTTGTTAATGGACGAGACCCGAGCCAGCGTAGAGTTGAGACGATCTCTGTTTAATAACTGACAACAGATAAAACGATCAGTTTCACATGAATTTCCCTCACAGTGACTCCTCTCACGTGGAACGTTTACAAAAAGGTCAGAGGAAACGTGAGGGACACGATATATAGAGGGGAAAGTCCTCACAACAATAAACTCCTGAGCACAGCGACCACACTTTAGAGGTTCCGCCCACTGATCTCCGTCCTTGCCAGGTAACACAGAATAAAATAATATAAAACACAGAATTTGTGTGATTATACAAAATTAAATTAAATAAACCCCACTGCATATTTACATCTGTTACACTTGCAGACTATAGTGTCCATCTGTATTTCTGTCTCTCTGCATTCCTCCATCAAACAGCCCCTGAAGGCACCAGGACACATGCTTCACGCCTGACCTGTCACTTCTTACTTCTCACACACTTTTAAAACAGCATCTAAAAAAGTACCTGCTCAAAGGATCAACATTTTGTGATATCCATTTATTGCTGTATTATTTTGTCTAAATCCTTTTTCTTGCTTTCACCAGGTGGCCAACGGTGCTGCCAATCCTGGATCCAAACTATGTAGCCAAGAAGATCATCACGGCTGTGCTCACAGACCAGGTGTTCCTGCTCCTGCCCAGGACCATGTACCTCTTCGCTGCTCTCAAGACGTGAGTGTCTACCTTTTTACTTCCCTTCACTGAAACCCTTTCTCCATACACCTTTCACTGTACATATCTACAGAGTCAATAGCGGACCTAAAGTGTGTTCAGCAATTCGACTTTCTTATAGTCTCCTGACCTTTATGCTAAGCCTTGAAGTGAACCGCCAGTTATTTTCACTAGGCCATGCTCATCCACATGTAGATTTATTCAGAAAGGATGCTAACATGTCTAACGTGGCTGCACCACATTACTGTTGTCAGATTCTAAAAGCTTAAAGAGGCCCTATTATACTTTTTGGGTGTTTTCCCTTCCCTGTAGTGTGTTCTATAGGTTTTAGTGCATTTAAATGGTCTGCAGAGGCTATAATCACTTTGTTCTCTCCAGAGGGAATTTCTCTCCTACACTCCCCCCCCCCCCCTTGCCTAAAACGCCTCCATTGGACTCCTTTGTTTATTTCCCGAACATAATGACATCACTATGTCACACTTGTGCTCCTATTGGTTGGCGTCCTCCTAAACATTGTATGTGACAGGCTATGGGGCGGGACATCTCTAAGCAGTTGACCAATCACAACAGAGGCGGCCAGCTAACCAATCAAAGCAGACTGGGCTCTGGTTTCAGACAGAGGGTGAAAAGAGGCGCTGCAATCTCAAGGGCCACGCTCTATGGTTCCAGATAAGGGCACTTTTGCTCTCGAGAGGCTGGCCATTTTTGCTTCATGCTCCACTGAGAAACGTTCATAGGAATGTATAAGGTCCCGTCTCCAATGCTGTATCCAGTTCTCTTTATACATCCAATCTGCAGCACAGGTTGTATGATAAAAATAGATAATGTCACAGTAGAAGCAAAATACAATAGGAAACTGAATCCCCTGACTGATCTCAGCCTGCTTATAATTGCTCTTTCAAAAATAGTCAGAAATACAATACAGTTGATGTCACTGACTCATCTGTTTTTGTTTCAGACTAGAGACAATAGTTTGTGGATTGAAGGTCATAATTGCTACCTGTCATCCAAAGGTATCAGTGTTCACTGAGCTGGCAGTCAAATCACTCTGTACCACAAAAATGATTAGGGGTGTCACGATTTAATTTAAATAAAAATAAATTAGATCAAATGAACTCTCCATTTCACGCATTTCATTCTGCCGTCTCTTTTGTTTTGTGTTGGTCACTATTTGTTATCTGTTGAAAAAACGCATGTTATTACTTTTTAAAGAAGTATTTTTAATTTGACCATATCTCCTTGGCGTGGTACATTTCCCATAAAACATACAGCGGATATATCAGCTTCAATCAATCTTCCCATCTTGGCTTTGCTTAAGAATATATTAGACACTAATGCCATTGGCTATAAATCCTTTTGGCTTTGGAGTCTGTCATGAGAACAATAGTGTGTTAGGTGTTGCCAGCACAGCTGACAGTCTGACGTGTTAGTCTGTGGAGCATGTAGATGTTGGCATCGTCTACACTGGTGATAATGTGTGAATGCAAACTGCAGGGGGTCCAGGGAGTTGCACACAAGGGGCTTGAGATGCTGCAGGATAAGTCTTAGAGACCCCCTTTTCCACAGAAGCATGTCCAGGGCCGGTTCAGAGTTTGGGGCAGAGGCATGCTTAAAACATTAAAGATAAAAATAGAAATTACATAAATTACAATTTACAAAAATACACAGTATTTAAAAAAGCAAATGATGCATGTATAAAGTAGTGACAACATCCCGGGGATAGTAGTAAAAGCGGAAGTATATATTGCACAGTTATTTACAGATGTATTACAGTAGTAGCAGCCAGTAATAATTATACAGAGGTATATTTATATACGTATATTGCACATATGGTGCATCAGAGGTGTTATAGTCTTGGTTGATGCTACAATGACAGCAAACAAGTCCTACTCATTCACAATATTTAGAGTGAATATGTAATATGCCATACGTATGTCTGGTTAATGTTCCATGACGTGTTTACATAATGTGTGATCACATCCCAGAAATAATACAAGTGCTTATAATGACAATAATTAGCTTTGGTGGCAAGGTTAATGTATTCCATGTAATTCAAGATAAACACATCCTTTTAATTACTGCGCTATATTTGTGCACACACACTCACACACACACCTGGAGCTGTTGGCTTTGAGCCTACCTTTTCAGTTTTTCTTTGGAGCTGACCCTAATGTACTCTGTATTTCACTGTTAAAGTGAATCGATATGGTCGCTGTGGACCCTCTGAACCAGGTCCCTGTCTGTTGACCTGTAGCACTCCCTCAGCTCTTCCTCAACTTGAACTGATCAATGATGAAGAGTCTTGGGGGGGGGGGGGGGGCAGCTGCTTTCTCTCAACAGAGAAACACTTTCAAAAACAATGCAAATATCAAAACACAAATGTGCCAAAACATGCAAATGAAGAAACATCTTCACCAACTTAATGAAAGATGCACAGTGTTTACTAAAAGCGCTGCATACACAAAGCGCCATTGTTTCTCCTTGCCTTGTTGAGGAAACAGAGATCAGTCCATAGTCCCAGGTTTTGTGACATTTGCCAGAGTTTTTTCTTTTTTAATCGCTTTAAAGTGAATAAGATTTGAAGCTACACTACATACAAGACTCATAAGAAACCCCTGACTCATAAAGAAAAATCAAAAGAGGATATCCAAACACACAAGGTAACCGCAGTGAAATAATGAACGTACACTGTGCAGGTCAGCAGTTTATGGTAGCTACCTGCGGTCTAATATATGTAAGTCCTTAACTTGCATAGTTTGTGCAAACAAATCAACCTATAGAAAAACCTAGGATTCATATTTGCAAGCTAATAGTTTCAATAGAAATGTTGATATTTTTTTTAGGGTTAAATGAACATTATGGGAATCTAAACTACCTCTAAGCATCGCTGTAAGTGTCCCACATTGTCCCTCACAAACCTACTCTTTGCCCAACATGTGACTTGGCCACTGGTCACCCTCCCTGGGAACCCGGGGCATTTCCCTGACTGCTTATCCAGCCTTGGATGTGAAGAAATACAGCAGTCTATATATTAAATGAAAGGATATATAAAAGGAAATCTTTCAGGGGTGGGTGAAAGAACCAAGGATCGTGTCTTCTTCTGTTCTCCAGTGATTCACACATCACAGAATTGGTTCTTTGGCATCATCAAAGAGAGAGAGGGTGAGTCAGCGAGACGTCACCTTGCAGCTGGAGAGACGTTTCACACTGAATGCAACTCTGGCTGCTGTAAGGGAAACTTCTGCAGCAATGGAGAGTCAGGAGTCAGAGAGACACGAGGAGAGTTGGAGCTTTGATGTCAAACACTGATAGTTTATTACAAGTCAACGGCCGGAGAATTCATATCACAAGTCACAGCAGCAAAAGGTTCTGACTGCACGGGTGGGTTGTCATGTCAATTCTGATCAGCCTATCTCTCGATAGACCTTTTAACTAGTTTACAGAGAGTTAATCAGCATATTCGGGGAGGCGTAAACATCTGTGGAGCTAGAGGAGATATCCCCCAACTAGAAATACTCAATCACTTGTCAGTGGTGTTTAGAAGCCAGCATTCTCAGAGTCGTAAACCCCCCCCCTATCAGGCCATAAAACTGACACTTAAGTGCTGGAGCACATCCCTTAAAGGAGATAACAGAATATTGGTTGGTTATTAACGTCAACAGGCAATAAGGTTAAATATCTAGGAGTAAAGACAAAATGATTCCCTCACAGCTGCAATATTTATAATGGTTAATGCAAAGCTGGCCAGGGATACGGAAATGACCAAGGTACAGGTTTAAATTGTTTTATTGATGTTTTAAATACATAATAAAATGTTCTTAACACATATCCAAAATAATCTGAATAAATGAACATTTTTTAAATTTGGGATGTGATTTGTCCTTTACAGCTTAAATGTAATTTGTGTTCAGTTCATGGCTGACTCAGTCCTACTCATACAACTTGCTGCAAGGTTAAGATAAAGTGTTTTTGGAGTAAAACAAAATATGAACTCCCACACTGCAGTACAACACTCAGATTAGGTTAAGAAAAACCAATTGGAGTTTGTTGGACAGAGGATTCTGCGGTGGCTGCGGTTGTAAGGTCGGTAACAGCTCAAAGCTTTCTGGAAGCAATTCTGTAGATTTCTCCCCAGTCCCAAGTACTGAGCTAGTTCTGAGAAAATAATCAACCTTCTGCATGACATGACGTAACAAACAAAGCACTTTGACTCCTTGCTAAGAGAATATGTGCCAAAGGGGAACACGTCCCCGATAAGATGCACTACCAGATGTCCCTAGTAGTGGCAGAATGTCCTGACCCATAACAGGCACTAATAAGGAGACTGTGGCACTCCATGGTCTCATGTCTGTGCTCTGAGAGAGGGGAGTAGTAAGTGACGTCACTATGTAACATGCTTAGTGCTGCTATCGGCTAGCGCTCTAACACATTGTACCTGATAGGCTAAGAGGCGGGACATCTCTAAGCGATTCACCAATCACAACAGAGCCGTCTAGCTAACCAATCAGAGCAGACTGGGCTCTGGTTTCAGACAGAGGGTGAAAAGAGGTGCTGCAGCACAGGCAGTATGAGAAAAATAAAGGGCTTTTTGAACGTTAAAGCTCTGAGACATGTCACAGTAGAGACACTACATACAAATATGAACCTGAAAAGTAGCATAATAGGGCCCTTTTTAGGATTTTTCGGATGTGTGAAGTCTTAATAACAGGAATAGGTTTGGTGCCTACATTTCCCATAACGCAGCAGTAGTGTGAATGACTCCCATCACTTGCCCCAGGTGATAAAAGATGAGCATTGTCTTGATCCCTCACTGGTCTTTCCGCAGTCTTCTGTCCTTTCTCTGGTCCATTTGTCTCAGAACGGAGCTATTATTTAATATTAATAAATGATTCTCATTAGAAAGATGTTCCTCTCTGGAACTCGGCTCACACAAATGGAGATAGCGCTTTTCCTGTCCCCTCTGCTGGTTTTACATAAAAGCCTTTGTATTCCGTCTTTAATAACGCGTTGTTGTATTATCCAGCCTTGCCTCTGCTCCGTCTTCGGAGCTAAAAGAGTAATTGTTAGTCATCGAGAAGCTGCTAACACAAATATTTTTTACAAGGGATGCAACGCCAAATTTACTTGCCGACCCCTGCCCTTTCCCTCTGCACAAATATGTGTCTGCAGCACATAGAAAGTCTGGGCACATACCATCATTGATCATCCCTTTAACAAGTAAGAGAATCCATTGAAACAGCGAACACAGAGCTCGGGAGTGTGTCACTTTATTGTTGGAATAATTACATGAAATGGAACCACATTAAATATAAATGCCTATGGATTGAGGTCAACACTGAACATTCCCCACTACTGTACATGATTAATATATTTAACATCTATAAACTAGACTTGATCTTATTTTAGGTATTTATTAAGTTGGTTTAATATCCATACTAAAACTAAACTAAAGTGAGAGCTAACATTTCCTTTGTTTCTCCGCAGCCTCCTCCCTATGAAGCAGAGCCTCATGCTGGGCCAATACCTGGGAGCCTTCAGCATCATGGACCACTTCCAGGGACGTGCCATCAAAAAGCAGGAGTGAGCGAGGGGAGAGGACGATATGAAGCTAAGAGACACGGAAACATTACAGGCATTAAAGCCAATTGAATCTTAATGGTCCCAGTGTATGAGGTAATAGAGGTGAGGGCAGAACATAATGCTGGTCCTCTCATTTCAATCAAACAGTGTATCTCACTGTATAATCCAGCTTTTAAGCTCTCATATCCTTAACGTACTTGTTTTATATGTATGTATTAGGGCTGTCAAACGATTAAAATTTTTTATCAGATTAATCACAGCTTAAAAATTAATTAATCAGATTAATCACCATTCGAACTATGTCCAAAATGCCATTTATTTATGTATATTGTTGTGGGAATGGAAAGATAAATGAAAGAAGGCGGATATATCCATTTAACATACAGTATCTATGTTTATTATAACATTTGTCTGCGTGTCAAAATGAAAGACAACCCACACACCTATCAATCATCAAACCGTGGGGTCTTAATTCATTACGTGTTGATTTCTATCAACGGGGGAGTACTTCAGGAAAGTCGACAGAGGGGGGGGGGGGGGCGGCGGCGGCTAGTGGAGTACTTTGTGACCACAGAGTGCGAACATTGTGATCAGCTGTTTTAGCGCAGTTCTCCAGTGAAGGGGAAGAAAGTCTCCCTCCGCAGCCGGTTGGCGTAATTTTGGCACAATTCCGTTGTACAGACCGACGTTAACAGCAGCCCTGTCTGTGCACACGGAGACCGACTCTGTCGTCCGGTGATCTAACCGCCTTCTGGAAAAGCTTCACAAGTACGTCGGTACGCAAATGCGCTTTGTGACACAAGTTTCAGATTACGCACATAACCTGCGTACCAGTTATGTGCACCCCTGTACTACAGCAAAAGTATTCTCCGTCGGGACTTCCTGCAACAACACCGACATTATCAAAGATGTTCTATTGAGAAGACGATCACTACGTGACAAAAGTTTTCAAAACCGTTTCTGGTCTTCGGTATTTCCAGACAAGAGGCTACTGAAATCAATCTTACTAACTACTGTCGAGTTATTAAAGCGTGCGCACGAGTTACTAAAGCGTGCGCACGAGTTACTAAAGCGTGGCCTCGTTGTATTTAAATTGAGGGATTCCTGTCCGTGAGTCACAGTATCTGCTGCCCACAGCTGTTTTATAGAAGGAAAACCTCCTTCACTTTATGAAATCTCTGTGGCACCAGTGGCCTGTACTACGAAGCAGGATTTGCTATTTACACTATTCATTCATGAAGTATGACGCTGCGCTGTCAGCACGCGTCTCCATGTTTGTGATTGGTCAAATGTTGGTAACCCCGTCCCTTTCACGTGAACGCGCTCTCAGCCGGACAGAGAAACCCTGGTTGATTTACTGAGTTGATAACCAGCTTCGTAGGACCGCTTAGCGACATCGCGTTTGTTAGGGTTAGTTAAGCCGGGTAAATCAAACATATCCAGGGTCTGTTGAACTGGCTTCGTCGTACAGGGCACTGGAGGCAGTAACGTGTAACCCAGCAGAATCTGAGAAGAGCAGCACCAGCTGCAAAGAGCTGTGCCTTTTACTGTTTACTTCACTGCGTTTCCCTTCATTAGAACCGCTGAATAGAGATCGAGGCTGCTACGTTTAACCACACACACCTCTACACACATCGAACTACCAGAGTATTCCCCCTCGTTTTATGAAGGAGATGTCCTGTCACCGGGGCGCATGATGTGTGTGCGTGTCCGGTGTGTTTGTGTGTGTCCGACACCACCGGCATTTGTTTTAAAATTACCACGAACAGTAATTTACACAAATCTGGTTCTCCATAGTTATATGTGTATTCCCAAGTGAAAGAAATTCGTTTAATCTTAATCTGGATGTGCTATAGTCCTGCCGGAGTGCACCGGAACGAACGATACTATCATAAACAAATGCCCATGCCCACACACACACACACACACAAAACGAGGCCATGCTTTATTAACTCGTGCGCACGCTTTATTAACTCGTGCGCACGCTTTAGTAACTCGTGCGCACGCTTTAGTAACTCGTGCGCACGCTTTAATAACTCGTGCGCACGCTTTAGTAACTCGTGCGCACGCTTTAGTAACTCGTGCGCACGAGTTACCAAAGCGTGCGCACGAGTTACTAAAGCGTGCGCACGAGAAAGTAAAACGTGGCCACGTTTTATTTATTTTTCTCTCAATGAACCCTCCAGGGCTCCGTAGTAATGCAACAAAACAAAAAAAAAAAAAATTGTAAATAAATCCTGAAATCTAGTATTATTTGTCAAACCGATGTTAGTTTCAAAATGAACTATTACCAGAACATTATCATTACAGTTTTTATTATATTATGATAAGTTAGAGTGTCTGGAGACGCACAGATGAACTTGTGCTGTAGATAAACTCACAACGACACTAAAAAAACTAAAAACGCAATTTATTTTCCATCATTTGGCCACGTGTTCACTTTGTCATGCTAACTCATGCTCCCAGGAGGTCAAACCGTTTTTACTTTAATAACAATTACTCCTTGTTTAGCTTCTGCCTCATGATAAACTTAACGGGACATCTCAACAGAGCAGACCAGCTAACCAATCAGAGCAGACTGGGCTTGGAGACATGTCTGATATGAACTTGAAAAATAAGCATTAAGAAATGAATAAACTATAGAGGAGGGAGATGGGGGTAAAGAGAAATACAATAAAAGAGGTGTGTGTGTGGGGGGGGGGGAAATGGGGTGTGTGTGTGTGTGTGTGTGTGTGTGTGTGTGTGTGTGTGTGTGTGTGTGTGTGTGTGTGTGTGTGTGTGTGTGTGTGTGTGTGTGTGTGTGTGTGTGTGTGTGTGTGTGTGTGTGTGTGTGTGTGTGTGTGTGTGTGTGTGTGTGTGTGTGTGTGTGTGTGTGAGTGATACACTGGTGAACCTCCAGCTCAGGTTGGAGAAAGGTCAGGTGCCTTCTGACGGACTGTGATGCTGCACTGACTTTAAAAAAAAGTGGCATAATGTGTGTTTGTGCCACACACACACACACACACACACACACACACACACACACACTTTGAATCATGAAAGTGTGTTTTCTTCAGTAAATGCAGTCCTCAGACTTTCTGTGTGTCATGGATCTGAATCTGCAGATAATCTATATTTTGTAAATGTGGGTGGATGATTTTCGTGAAGATGATCTCAGAAGCTTTCAGGTTGTGTTAGACTACTTTTGTTTCTCAGCGGGGCTCATTGTCATTTCTCCACCAATCACAGCGGTTTAGACCCAGTGAATGGGGACAGGGGGTCTGACAAAGAGGTGTAATCAAACCAGAATTAAAGGAGCAACACGTGTTTATTGTGACATTAAATCAGGACATTCTTCCACAGGACCCCAGCTGTTTTTTTATCCATAAAGTTTGACATGGAGACGGAAATGTTTTTGTATTCAAGAGGATATTATAGCTTGTGAAAACCGGCCTGTTTTCCTCTCGGACGGCAACAATTCAGGGAAAAATAAAAACAGGTTTAGCGATGAAAGGACTCTCGCTTCATATTTCCACAAGGTGTTTTCTTTAGATTGTCTCCAGGCATTATTTTCGGTTCATTAAGCTTCAAACGAGTAGCTGTCAGTCAAATCCAGGCTCATTTCAAATCAAATCTTAATACCCAATGATAACAGCCTTTAGCTTTTAGTAATAATGGTTTCTGCACACTCTCTGTCTTCTTATCTCTAATTAAAAACCCGTCTGATTGAAGCTGCGTTGAGCTGTAGATCATTCTCATATGATTAAGTTTGTCCTTTGCAGGCCACTGTAGCTAGTGCGCCACCCGGTGACGTGTTAAGGTAATAGGCAGAGCCATATAATAGAAGAGTTACGACAACGGAAGTCCAAAAACGGTTATCGTCACGTGGTTCATGTAGACGAGGATCGTTCCACGGAAGTTCATGGCGGGCAATGTGAATGCATTGATAACAGGAGATAGAACTACGATTTTTGGTAATTATTAGTGAATAAAGGTTTTGATTTGCAATATTTATACAACAAATCGATATGTGTATGTATTTACATCAATATGTTTTAAAAAATAAAATAGAATTTGCTAATATTAAGTGATAATATTAGGATTAGTGTGAACAACTAGTTTACATGTTAGGCTAACAGTGCCTTGGTTAAAGAGCCTGTTGCCGTTTATTTATAGCTTTGAATTCTTTAAAACCAATATTATCTTCTTCAACTTGTATGGTAGTCAGGAGCATCACTTTCTAATGTTTATTGATATATTTAGAGGGAGGGGATCTAAAGTAATGCTTTAAAATTCAGATTAGATTCATTTCTACCATTTTCTTAAATTCATGGTAGTTTCAGTAATCCCATGGTAATTGAGGACACAAGTTATCTAAATGACTAATGTCATCTTTATGGCTTTCAGAAAGGACAGGAGACCGACAGGTGACTATCAAAGGACATTAACTGTCATGTGAAGTCTGGTGCAGTTTGGACCATTTTCCATTGACTTAAGACAACATTGTGTTTTATGGCGAGGCATGCGTTGCCATGGAAACGGCATATGATGACATCCCATAATTGGCATAGAGCTGTTGAGGGCCGGACCATTAATGATAGTCTGAAGTCTGGTGCGGTTTGGACGATTTTCCATGGAATTACGACAACACCAGTTTTTTGGCGAGGGATGCGTTACCATGGCAACGGCATATGATGACATCCCATAATTGACATAGAGCTGTTGAGGGCCGGACCATTAATGATAGTCTGAAGTCTGGTGCTGTTTGGACGATTTTCCATTGAATTACAACAACATCGGATTTTTTGGCGAAGGATGCGTTGCCATGGAAACGGCATACGGTGAGATCTCAGATTTCACGTTGAGCTGTTGAGCCATGGACCAGTGATATAAAAGTGAAGATTGGGGGACGATGGGACCGTGTCCATTGGATTTACAGCGACACCGTTGTTTATGGCGAAGGATCCGTCGCCATGGTAACGCCAAATTAAGTAACATTAGATTTGACCTAGAGCTGTTCAGGGCTGTAATGTTAACCATCATGTGAAGTTTGGTGGCGTTCTGAGTATGTCAGTTTGAGTTATGACATCATCGTGTTCCATGGCGAGGGACCGCCTAGCATCGAGCGAACGCGAACTTTGGCGCCAAATAACGGTTCCGCCGTGCGAAAGAAAAAAACTTCCGTGATAACTTTAAATTGCCCATGTCTCGTGAAGCTACCCGACGAATTTCGAGCCGTACGGATAAAGTCCCTAGGACAAGATAGATTTTGCGCGGAGGACGATAAACGCGATAAATCGCGTTTTTCCGACACAAAATTCAAAATGGCCGACTTCCTGTACGTTATTTTATACCCCTCCAAGAGGCTTTTTGGTTCGTCTCCGCACCCTAGATATGCGTAGCGAGTTTCGTTCGTTTACGTGAAAGTTAAAGTAGGGGGAGTTAACGTTAAAAACGGAAGTGGGCGTGGCCTACGCAATTTTTGACGCAAAGTTCCGGAACCAATTACATATCTCAAGTTGCACCACTTCTGACGCGCGTGCAAAATTTGGTGAGTTTTCACATATGTTGCGGGGGTCAAAAGTGCGTTCCAAAAGTTCAAATAATAATTAAAGCTGCAAGCAGCGTTGAGCGGGTCTTCGACGCTCCGCAGGCTGTTGTCCGCACGTCGACGTGTGTGTAGGTGTCTCGAGGACTCGGCCGTTGGCAAACGTGGGAAGTTTCAGGCCGATCGGACAATGTTTTTGAGTTACAGCAGTAACACAAACATTGTGTTTCATGGCGGGTGATCTGTCGACATGGCAACGGCATTTGATGACACCCCATAATATGCTTAGATGTGTTGAGGGCTGCATCGTTATCAAACCTGTGAAGTGTTGTGCCGTTTGGAGCATGTTAACTGGAGTTATGAGAAAACCGTGTTTCACAGCGACCATTTTGTTACCATAGCAACGACATTTGAAGAAATCTCAAAACTGACACATATATGTCTCGAGGGCTTGACGGTTAGCACACATGTACAGTTTGAACAGTTTTTGACCATTTACACAGGACTTATAGCAATATCGTGCTTAACGGCGAGGGGTGTGTTGCCATGGCAACAGCTTTTGGGCATATTGAGGTGTTGAGGGCCGGACCATGAGCCATCATATGAAATCTGGTGACGTTTGGACGTTTTTCCATTGAGTTAGGACAACACCGTGTTTCATGGCGAGGGACGCGTTGCCAACAGGAACTGAAGACATGAAGACGATCCTTGTTTTTGATTGACCTGGCATCACATTCATGTTTTGGTGCCAGAAGTCATCGGTGCGCTCTTCATTAAAACACCCTTGTTTGTTTGACTGAATGCATTCGTGCAACAAAGGGTTGAGAAAGAAAAGGTGGAGTCCTTTCTGGTCATGCCATAACATCATTCCTGTAAGTGACATCTGATCTGGAGTAACCTCTTAAAAATACTCAGTCAATATGTCAGCTGTTCTTGTTGTTGTCCTGAGTTTGAATCTTTAGGCAAGGACACTTTATTTATACAGCACCTTTCAACACAAGGCAATTCAAAGTGCTTTACAAAAAGGAAAGACATTAAGAAAAGGGCATCTAAAAATAGTCATTCAAAAGCAAAGATAATCAAATAAACATTCAAAGAACAAATACATGAATACAAGTTACAGTGCAGAGTAAGATATGAATAGTTCAAATTTTAACACTTTTTTACCATTTACACAGGAGTTATAGCAATATCGTGCTTAACGGCGAGGGAAGCGTTGCCATGGCAACAGCTTTTGAGGAAAACTCACTATTGTCATATTGAGGTGTTGAGGGCCGGACCATGAACTGTCATCTAAAGTGTGGTGCAGTTTAGACGATTTCCCATGGAATTACGACAACACCAGTTTTTTGGCGAGGGCTGTGTTGCCATGGCAACGGCATATGATGACATCCCATAATTGGCGTAGAGCTGTTGAGGGCCGGACCATTGACTGTCATCTGAAGTCTGGTGCAGTTTGGACCATTTTCCATTGAATTAGGACAACACCGTGTTTCATGGCGAGGGATGCGTTGCCATGGAAACGGCATACGGTGAGATCTCAGATTTCACGTTGAGCTGTTGAGGCATGGACCAGTGATATAAAAGTGAAGATTGGGGGACGATGGGACCGTGTTCATTGGATTTACAGCGACACCGTTGTTTATGGCGAAGGATCCGTCGCCATGGTAACGCCAAATTAAGTAACATCAGATTTGACCTAGAGCTGTTCAGGGCTGTAGTGTTAACCATCATGTGAAGTTTGGTGGCGTTCTGAGTATGTCAGTTTGAGTTATGACATCATCGTGTTCCATGGCGAGGGACCGCCTAGCATCGAGCGAACGCAAACTTTGGCGCCAAATAACGGCTCCGCCGTGCGAAAGAAAAAAACTTCTGTGATAACTTTAAATTGCCCATGTCTCGTGAAGCTACCCGACGAATTTCGAGCCGTACGGATAAAGTCCCTAGGACAAGATAGATTTTGCGCGGAGGACGAAAAACGCGATAAATCGCGTTTTTCCGACACAAAATTCAAAATGGCCGACTTCCTGTATGTTATTTTATACCCCTCCAAGAGGCTTTTTGGTTCGTCTCCGCACCCTAGATATGCGTAGCGAGTTTCGTTCGTTTACGTGAAAGTTAAAGTAGGGGGAGTTAACGTTAAAAACGGAAGTGGGCGTGGCCTACCCAATTTTTGACGCAAAGTTCCGGAACCAATTACATATCTCAAGTTGCGCCACTTCTGACGCGCATGCAAAATTTGGTGAGTTTTCACATATGTTGCGGGGGTCAAAAGTGCGTTCCAAAAGTTCAAATAATAATAATCGGTCCGATCTCAATAATGTGCTATTTAACATTAGCCCACCTCAATGTAGTGGCATGGGCTACCAACTGCCATGATTTAGGCCACTTTTAATGGGCTTTTGCCCCATGTTTTCACTGTTTTTTGTGGGTTTTGCATGGTTATCGCTCGCTATGCGAGCGACTAAATTGATCGTACGATATCAATTATGCGAGTTGCAGTGCACTGGGCTCACGCGGCCTATCAGCCGTCATGATTTCCGAACCTTTTCTGTGCTTTTGCCGGTCGTTTTCCCTGTTTTTGTGTGTTTTTGGCAGGTTTATCGGTCGCTGCGCGACCGATTTCAATAGGGTCTTCGCCGACCTAGGTCTCAGACCCTAATAAAAGTGTTTATTTCACATCAATCGTTAGAAAAAAAGCTTATGCCATCTGAATCTCCTGCCGTGGCCTCACTGTGACGGCCCGTTCCCGGAGACATGAAACTGTGGGCGAGAGAGCCGCGATGACTTTCGTATTTATTAATTATTATTATTAACTTCATTGCAACCGTCAGTGTAATATTCTCTTACATTGGGTAACTGACCGGATGACATCGGGATTAATTAAGTATCCGTAGACCTTGCTTTAGCTTCAGATGAGACAACTTTATTAACTTAATATACATCCAGCCATGGTAATATTGACTCTACGTATCACTCCGCGCCACATCAGTAACCTCATTACAGTATATACTATATATACTACAGTCAGTGTGCACAACACACAGTAACAGAGGTTCGATACAAATAAGATGAAATTGTTATTTATGAAGAAAGAAACAAAACAATTATATTCCTTACTCACCCGCAAGCAATAGTGTTCGTTTCTTACTGTGCTCAGAGTGACTGCTCTCCACACAACGTGGTAGCTTTGGTCGGCTAATGTAGCATGCTAGCTTAGGTCGGCTAATGTAACATGCTAGCTAGCTTGTTAAGGTACGCAAGGGTGGATACTGGCAGTAAAAGTCGAAAAACATTACCTGGTATCTTAAATCACAACATTACCGTGGAACATTAAGACATACAAAATAAGTGTGGCATTGTATCAAGCTTTTTTCAGTCCTTGCAATAGTTTTAGTGAATATAAAGGACTAAATTACCAACTTTCATCCCTCAGCTTAATGTGGTTTTAGGTTTTGCCTACAATGCAATACAGTTGGCATGTTTGTTAATCAATAGCGCAAAACAATGTTAAACTACTACCGGTTAAAAAATGTCAGTTAACTTACAACAATTAAACAGTTCTTACCTTTGACGAAGCAGCAAACACAGTGGGCTGTGGCAGCAAGTGAAGAACTTCAATGTGGCGCGAAATGGGCGGGAGTTTGAAGAGATTAGAACTAAAGAGCTCCCAATGAGTAACTTCTATTAATTTTCTGCATTTTTGAGGCTCTCATCAAATTCAATTAATTTCTACTCAAAATGTCGTAGCTGATTTTATAGATTAAAAAAGTAATTAAAATGCAATTAATAAATATTTTAAATTTGTTGAATTCAGCTCAATGTGATTCCTAAATGCACAAAGTCTTTTTTATTATGTAAAGGCTACTACAAATTATTTATTTAAAATTAATTGACCCCAGTCACAGTTTTTACAGTGTGCTTCTGCACCCGAAGGTCAGGCGAACGGCGAAAATAGAGTTTGGACTCCCACTGAATACCGAACAAATTCCACTGAGACGGATGAATGGGGATGATTTTGAAGGCATCGGTAATGTCCGCTTTGGAGAGCCGAGCTCCGTGCCCTGTGAACTTGATCATCTTTATTGCATTATCCACTGAGCATGGTGAAGGGAGAACTGATCTGGAGGGATGATGCTATTGACGCTGCAGAATGGGCCGGAGCGGGGAGCGGACAGATCGAAAATCTGCCTTTTTATTTACGTGTGGCTATTCCGATGGGATTTGAACGGAACACTGAGAAGGGGGAGGAGCTAAAAGGAACGATTATATATCCTTTGAGAAGTTCTTTGTCGAAGAGCTGGGAAACTATGTTGGGTTCTTTAGCGGCTGACTGTAAGTTTCTTGCTACGAAAGTCACTGTGGGAGATGGGAGGACCCCTACCCTGAAGCCTTGGGAGAGCCCTGACAGGAGATAGTCAACAAACACGGAATCTGGGTGAGTAGATAGCGCAGCTGCTAGCTGAGGGGTGTTAATGGGAGTGGAGGGGTGATATTCCAAAATGTTTGTTTTTTTTGTTTTTTTTTAAGATGTTTCTGGCGCAGAGCTACTGTGACGGCCCGTCCACACAGTGGCGTGCGTTAAAGCTTCCAAACGCTTCTGCCCATTCACTTTGAATGGGGTGACGTCACTTTTAGCAGAACTGTATTTTGGGAAGCGACGTGGAGCGTTGCTGGCGTTGCTCGCTTCAAAAGTTGAGCAATGTTCCTCAGTGCTGTTGAAAAGATGTTCGGTCAATAGTTACTTTATTCCTCTAATACACTGCAGTCTGATTTCTCAGTTACATTAATCCAGAGGTTCTCAAACTTTTTCTGTCAGGCCCCCCCTTTGGAGAAGCGCCAGAGACTTCTTTTGGGGGTGCTGTGGGGTAGCTTGACGTTTCATAGAGGGTGCTCAAACATTTAGGGTTTCACATTAATGTACCGGTCGCTACAGTGGAATGTTCTACTGCAACAATCCCCACGCACATACACAATGTACCTGCGACTGTTACAATGAAGGCTCGATAATCAGCTCACGGCATATAGTTGTAAGCAGGGGTAAAGTGCTATTTTTATAGGTGGTGTGTGGACCTCACAGGGGGGTCCGGGGATTTATTTTTAAATATTGAAGTTAAAAGCATCAATCTGGTGCACTTTGAGAGCAACATGAAGAGATCTATGGAGACATCTCTCAACACATATGAAACAGAACTGTAAACAGATTTACTTTTTCTTTATGGATATTTTACAAATCACCCTTTTAAACTTTATTCTTGTTTTACTGTCATATATTATTTCATAACTGTTTTTAATTTATTCTCTTATTTTTTTATAACTATAATGATCATATAAACGTGTGCCTCGGAAATAATTGTTTACATTAATGGTGACCAAAACGTTTGAGACCCACTGAGATAACACTGAGAGTCCTTTAGCTCACTGAGTCTCTCAGTCTGACAGGAGAGGACTCTCCTCCACTTTGTTGTTGAAAAAACTCCTTATATCCGTTAGCGTAGCTCGCTAGCACCAGAAGCTAACATCAACGATCTCCGGTACCGGTGCTCTCTCTCGCTCTCTCTCGCGCACACAAAATGGCTCGTTCCACACACACACACACACACACACACACACACACACACACACACACACACACAAAGCCGAGCTTTAATGAAACACAGAGACCCAGACGTAATAGTACTGTATCATATTATTTTCGAATCAATAATTTTTCAATTTATGATTTTTTTGTGCGCCCCCCACTTTGAGAACCACTGCATAAATCATTCATTGATCCTACTGGGAGCTGCCCAGTTCATGCAGTCTGTTATAACTCAATCCAACAGAAATATGAATATATTAGATCAAACTTAAAAAGCAGAAGAGATCTTTAACAAAATAGACTGTTTAATGTTCATTAGAAACTTAAAAAAGTTTTTATTGTGATGAAGTATGTGAAATGCTTAAAATGCATTTATAAAACAACAGCTCTCAGTTTCTGAACAGACCGCTAAAAGATGTGTACTGCTGCAGTTCAAACCGGAGAGACGTGATGTAAGGAATACATATTTATTGTTACACGTCATATGAATGAAATGATTGCCATGATAATACAACAGGAGAATGTAATGGTGTTTGGCGATTAGGCCCCGGTTTGCAGGATAATCATTCAGGAGGGAAAGAACCGCTCCGATGAAATCCCCGGGGTCTAGACACTGGTGGTGGTGATAAGTAGGTGGGACCGGTCTGAAGAAGGAAGGTTTAGCTTTGTCCTGGAGGAGACGGGAGGCGACAGGGGTGGAGGCGGGTTGCGTGTGGTCACCTGAAATGACAACTGACAGGGAGGAAGAGCAGGCATTTAAGGAATTTAGCATGTGCAGCAATTGGCTGCTGAGGGGTGACGCTCTCGTATTTAATGAGGGGGTAGGGAGCAATAGAGTGACGTGTAAGTGACTCATGGTTAGGTCTTCCTTATTGAACTTGCGCTAAAGCTTTCATTTCAAACCGGAGAGACGTGATGTAAGGAATACATATTTATTGTTACACGTCATATGAATGAAATGATTGCCATGATAATACAACAGGAGAATGTAATGGTGTTTGGCGATTAGGCCCCGGTTTGCAGGATAATCATTCAGGAGGGAAAGAACCGCTCCGATGAAATCCCCAAAACCAGTGAAGTATGAAATACTGAGATGAACTGAGTTTCTTACCTTGTAGGGTGACTGTGGTGATCTGGGGATGAAATAATAGATTAACATATGTATGCGGCAGGAGGCCGGAATCACTGCTGGAGCTTACGGGTCATGCTGAGACTCTGACTGCCGAAATCAGTGCCGGTCTAATCTGAAAACGACCTGAGGGTCGCCTGCCTGGCTAGCAGGGCTTGACTACGCCGCCCGAAGGTCGAACGTCCTGCCGAAGCAGGTATCTTGTTTTTTAACAGACACCGAAGTGTACGGTGGCCCAACGTCCACGAGACCGAAGTGTACGGTGGCCCATAGTCCACGAGACCGAAGTCTACGGTGGCCCACAGTCCACGAGACCGAAGTCTGCTGGGACCAGCAGTCCACGAGACCGAAGTCTACAGGGACCCCCAGTCCACACCTGACGTCGCAGGGTATACATTTTACACAAACACATTTGAGCAAGGGCCTGGGATTTAGATAGAGAATGTAGCCCGTTACATGTAGATGCAGCGTGAGACGAGACATTGTTCCCTGTGGGCGGGGCCCGCGGACTAGGACGGGAATGCAGTTTGAAATCCGGTACCATAATGAGACATGTATACGTGTAGACGTGTTATGAACCACCACCAGTTATATGCATAGATACCATAGTTAAGGTCTGAGAGATCTTTGGGAAGCCAGTACGGCGCTGATGTCCGGGCGAATGTAGGTTGTGAAGGCGGAGGAGGACCACCGTCCTAGTTGTTGTAGGGATGAGGTAGAGAGACCTTGATTAGCAGCAGAGGTGGCTGCACCTATCCTGAAGGAATGTCCCGAGTATGATATAGGTGATAGGCCGGATTTAATGAGAACTTGCTTGAGGTAGAAATTGACGGGGGCCGAACCGCTCTCCCTGGAAGAAACCCCCCAAAACCCACGGATGGGGTGGCATCCGTGAAGAACCTCATTGAGTCAGAGGAACGCACAAGGTCATTGTAAAAGAAAGTATCTCCGTTCCAGTGGGCGAGCAGGAGGGACCAGAACGTAGGTCTGAGCGGCAGCCTTCGTCTAAGAAAACGCAGTCATGGAGGTTGTCGACCGCTGATGCTGCGTCCAGGAGGCGGGAGATGAACGAGCGCCCCTGGGGGATGACGTGCATGGCGAAGTTGAGGTGTCCGAGAAGGGAGAGCAACTGTTGTTTTGTGATAACTTGTTGCTCGCAGTATGACTTGGTGATGTCCCGGATGCGCTGCAATTTGACGGAGGGGCGAGACGCCTTCATGTCTATGGAGTCGAGGATGATGCCTAAGAACTCTAAGCGTGTGTCGGGACCTAACGTTTCCTCTATGGAGAGAGGGACACCTAACTCCTGAAGCAGTGTTTAAGCTTGGCCAGTGAGATCCCTGAGCTGTCCTGTGGCGGATCTATGAGGAGGAAGGCGTCCGGTAGGTGAAGGACGGAGGGGATTCTGACGATGTTTCAGCAGGATCCAGCAGAGCGCTTCCAAGAAGGAGTTGAAAATGCAGGGGCTGCTTCTGCACCCGAAGGTCAGGCGAACGGCGAAAATAGAGTTTGGACTCCCACTTAATACCGAACAAATTCCACTGAGACGGATGAATGGGGATGATTTTGAAGGCATCGGTAATGTCCGCTTTGGAGAGCCGAGTTCCGTGCCCTGTGAACTTGATAATCTTTATTGCATTATCCACTGAGCATGGTGAAGGGAGAACTGATCTGGAGGGATGATGCTATTGACGCTGCAGAATGGGCCGGAGCGGGGAGCGGACAGATCGAAAATCAGCCTTTTTATTTACGTGTGGCTATTCCGATGGGATTTGAACGGAACACTGAGAAGGGGGAGGAGCTAAAAGGAACGATTATATATCCTTTGAGAAGTTCTTTGTCGATGAGCTGGGAAACTATGTTGGGTTCTTTAGCGGCTGACTGTAAGTTTCTTGCTACGAAAGTCACTGTGGGAGATGGGAGGACCCCTACCCTGAAGCCTTGGGAGAGCCCTGACAGGAGATAGTCAACAAACACGGAATCTGGGTGAGTAGATAGCGCAGCTGCTAGCTGAGGGGTGTTAATGGGAGTGGAGGGGTGATATTCCAAAATGTTGTTTTTTTTTGTTTTTTTTAAGATGTTTCTGGCGCAGAGCTACTGTGACGGCCCGTCCACACAGTGGCGTGCGTTAAAGCTTCCAAACGCTTCTGCCCATTCACTTTGAATGGGGTGACGTCACTTTTAGCAGAACTGTATTTTGGGAAGCGACGTGGAGCGTTGCTGGCGTTGCTCGCTTCAAAAGTTGAGCAATGTTCAACTTTTGGCGCCTCGGCAGAAGCGTCGGCCAATGAAATCCCGTTTATGCAAATCTGCCAGTACAAGCGCTAGCCAATCAGACCGCGTGTATGCTGGGAGAGACTACGCAGGTCATTTCCTCATATTCCAAAAAATTGAGGGAAAATTCATTATAGCGGTAGTGAATCACCCGGTGCTGTATGATCAGTCTCTGTTCATCTACCGGGATACGAACCAGAGGAGCGAGGCATGGAGGGAGGAGGCAGAGACAGTGGGTGAAACTGGTAGGTTTTCGCCTGTTGGGGATTTTTTCCAGTTTACTTCGTTTTAACATTGCTATTGCTTTGTATGTCGGGGGTAAGAGATTCATGTGATTGGTTGTTGCTTCAGACACGCCGACCGCCAACGTCAACGCACGCTGCTGTGCGGACCAGTAGCGTAGGCAGAAATGTACTTTAGGGTGGGCCTGTAAAAATATAGGGTGGGCCAGATTTTTCTTCTGCGCATCAGAAGCTAACGACAGTCCCCGCCGGTACCGGTGGCAGATTACTTTTAGAATACTTCCTTTTCTTCTCTTTTTTTTTTCTTTCCTCTTCTTTCTTTTTCTCTTTCTTTCTTCTTCTTTTTATCTTTTTCTTCTTTTTTCTTTGGAATACTTTCTTTTCCATAACAGATGGGTATGTTTTGGTGAACGGGAGACACGTATTTTACTGTTTTAATGGCTTATGAAGAACTCAAACACAACATCTTAGTGTCATTCTGGACAGCTCTCTCATCTGCACCCCACATAAAAAACTCACCCAGACTGCATTCTTTGTACCGTCTTCAAACCTTTCCTTGGAATATGTTATGAATTGTAAGGTGTCCTTGGGCGCTTTGAAAGGCGCCCCTAAATGGAATGAATTATCATTATTATTTATTATCTGAAACGATGTAATAACTTTTAAAACTTTGCCCAGTCACTTGCCCCATGCATTCAGCAGCAGCAGGCCATTCACTTTGATTTGACCCGGTTATAAATGTCATCATTTCGACAATAAATAAATGCTACATAAACGTTATCTTCCACGTTTTATCTAACCATCTCCGTTTCTACCTTTCAATATATTTTGAAAGAGAACTCTCTCTCTCATCTGCGTGCGGGGGCGGGGCCTCACAGACACGCTGCATCTCTCGCTCACAGACACGCTGCAGCGCTGTGCAGTGTGCACACGGTTCTGCCGGTAATGAATATTACATATTGTGAGGAAACTTTTCCACCAATAATTCCAATAAGTATTCCAATAAGTATTCACTTCAGGTTTACGAAAGTAACTGTACTCAGATTACTCGTTTTTCAAATGTAACGCCAGCTGAATATACTTGATTTTTTTTGTATTCTGATTATGTAAACGCCGTTACATATTCCGTTACGACCCAACCCTGTGTAAGGGTGAGTGCAAACATTTTCGTTAAAACTAGTACCTGAGTGCAACGGAAGTTGAAGCTCCTGTGACGGAGTCTTCCAGGGCCTGGAGGCGAGCATCGATAGCTATCATGGAGCTAGCCAGGGATTGCAGGGAGCCGGCCACGCTACTCTCCATAAGGGGTGTGTTAGTGACACTCCCGGACTGGCGAGCCTGGGAAGGGGTGGATTTTGGAGGTGGACGGGATCCTGGAGGGCTCGACTTCCTGCCCTTTTTTTTTTTTTTTACCTCCACGGCTGCGGCCGCGTCCTCGCCCTGCTCTCTGGGGAGCTGACTGGAGCTGCTGCCCCGGACTGGGGAGCTACGCTGGAGACCTGGTCCGAGAGCTCTCGGAGTTGAGAGAGAGTGAGGCCTGGGGCTGTGGGAATGCCCTGCTGCAGGGCGATGAGGAAGTCTGCCTCTGTTGATAAGCCGCTGTGGGGAGCCGAACCGGGATCGGAGACTTCCAGAGATGGTTCGTGTTCCGAATTGTCCGAGTTGGACATCTTGAGCTAATTGTTTCTTACGGTTTTTCTCACGAGGAGGAGTATTGTAGTGCTACCATTGCGTGTGGTCACCTGAAATGACAACTGACAGGGAGGAAGAGCAGGCATTTAAGGATTTTAGCATGTGCAGCAATTGGCTGCTGAGGGGTGACGCCCTCGTATTTAATGAGGGGGGAGGGAGCAATAGAGTGACGTGTAAGTGACTCATTGTTAGGTCTTCCTTATTGAACTTGCGCTAAAGCTTTCATTTCTTCCTCTTTAGCTGCTTCAAATAAAGTGAACTAATATTTGTATCACAAAGCTAGTTATTCGGGCAGAAGCGACAGAAAAATAACAGAAAAGGCAACTATAAAATCAAAAGAACAATAGTTGACTGCAAATTACCAATTGCTTTTATTTGAGGATATAACTAATACCTGTAATAATCTGCATTTTAAAAAAGGCACTCGTACTAACTCTGAGCATCATATTTAACCACAGAAACCAACATGTGGTTGGACTGATATGAGATGATGACAAGACAATGCAGTGAACATTTTAAATGACTGATTGTTATTAAATAAAGAAAATAAAGCTCAATAACAGTAAAACAAAAGAGAGACTGATAGACACACTCACTGAGGAGGAGGAAGCAGATCAAAGTGTGCCGGACGTTCATGTTTGAGTCTCTGATGGTTTACCGCTGCTTCTGTTCTGTCTTCAAGAACTGCTTTACTTCTCTAAATGATGCGAGTCCTCCTCCAAACACTCTACTTTTTCATGCCATTATGTTCAAGTATGTGTGGATTTACATTAAAACTGGTTGTAACTTAATGCAGTAACAATTTCACATGTGTGTACAATTATTCGTATAGCTGTCATAATAACCATTTTGCCATCATTGAGTCCACAGTGTCCATTTTCTTTTATTTAATCTACAGGTTTTCTAAGCTTCAACAAAATATACATTTATGTATTTATGTGTAAATGTTATTGACAGGACATTTTGAAATTGACAGTTTTCTTCAAATGCTCGGAGCTATCAACTAAACACATTAAATATAAAAAAGACAGAATAAATACAACATTTGACTGCAGTAACAAAATATACTAAAGTCTTCAGATGCAGAGAAACACATTAACTTATAAAAATATCTGATACTTTACATTTTAAAAATAAATACATTTACTTTTTTCACAGCGTTTGGGTTTTATATGTTCAAAAAAAATCAAAACTCTAATAACTTTAGTTATTTTAAAGATCTCAGATATATACAAATATATAAAAAACATGTCTATGATGTGTTTTGCTCAAAATACCAAACAGATCATGCATTTTAGAAATCCCTCATACCCCTCTGTTTCAGCTGTTAGAGAAACGCTGATTCGGGGTCCTTAGCTTGAAAAAAAAAAAAGAGGAGGGGGAGCTAATGCCTGCTCAGAAGAAAAGCTGCCGTGATTAAACGCCATTATGTTCCAAACCACATCAAAGATTATTTCTGAAACAGTATGGAGCTCAAAGGCTTTCTTTCTTGCGGCTTTACCACAAGGTGAGTTTATTTCCCGCTTCTTTACACATACTCTCTCCAGTAGCGTTAGCTCTGAGTGTTAGCGATGCTAATGTAAACAAAGACCATTTTACGTCCAAAACATGTCGTGCATTTTTTCTGATAGTAACGTTTCTGATAGGGCCGTGGGTCCACATTTCCGATATTACATCATATCGGACGCAAATCTGGATCAGCTCCGTTGTACCCCCGTTTTTAGAGATTTTGGTACGGAGGAAAAGAGAGAGGATTTTATTTTCTGACACTTTGTGAGTAACCTAAAGGACATTAAAAAGTGCATTTTGCATGTGACACAACTTTGTGTTCACCTGTCCGTCACTGAGAAAGTACATTTGGAAATGACAGATTTTAAGCTACATCTGATGTAAAGAAACAGTGGAGTAAAGAGCAAGTGAAGCGTCTTCTGCGTGGCTAACGTCGGAGCTCTGTGCTACCCGAGGATCAGAGGAGAGGACGTTATCTGTGTAGCCACAGGGGGCGCTGTGGAGCGGGGCAGCGCCCCTTTTTGAGAAATCCACCTCTGAGTAGTGGAGATTACCCGGGTCATCTTTAGCCTGCAAGAAAACAAATACATCGTTATTTGTCACATGATCATCATTTCAGGATGTGTACTGCTTATGTTTTTGGTTTTATGTACAAATCTATTTTTAATTTATCAACCCGAAAATCTGTTTTTTTTATACGGCACTTTCCCCCCCTTCACACCTCCACGTTCAGTTCGAGGACTTCCTGTTAAGATCAACGGAAGCTTGTGTATTGAGATATGATCTAGCCTGTTTTCTGTTACTTTTATCTCTTGATGAACACATTGTTCATAGATGTAAGTAGACTAAGTTAGTTTAAAACCAAATGTGTTTAATTTAAAATATGTCCTCTGCTGTACAATAAAAAACCCTTTCATTTGTCATATCGTCTGTCGTCTTTCAATGTGAGATAGAGAGATGGCTTTTGTAAAGTGTGAACAAATCTTACCCATCACCTTTTAATTAAAACCTCTCAAGTTTATTTAGGGTGTGTGTAGCTGAAAACCTAAACCCCTCCCACTCTTCTGACTTACTTCCTTCTGAGAAGTAGCTGCAGTGACTAAGCTGTACTCGTCTGTGGATTCGACTCCGTTTGGTTGGTTTGGTTTGACGTAGGAGTAAATGGTGGATGTTTCTACAGGAGAACTGCTCCCTCTGTCCTCCTCTCTGATCTCCTCATACAGTTGGTTAGTCTGCAAGAAGTGAGAACAGGTTAGTATAGATATCAGCTGGTTTTACAAACATGAATACATCCCAGATTTACTCGAACTCACCTCTATATCAGAGACATACTCAGTTTCCATAGGAGGTTCTGAAAGAAATGCATTCATGAGCTTCAAAAACAAAACTTTATAAGAAAAAACTTAAGATTTTGGGCAGACCTGAAATCCATTTTGGGTTAAAAAGCAACCAGACTCAAAAGAAGAATGAGCTGTGTATCTACCTCTGTGTGTATATAACACCAACCCACTGATCAACATTGTTTTTCCAAAAGACTCTTCGTATTTGTTCTAAACGATTCAAATCGAGTTTAGCGGAGTTTCTGAATTCCCTTTTTCTCTCCCCATGTCACTTCAATTCCACAGCCTCGTATCTGTACTGTAAACACTACATGAGCCCTAGTTACATGACAGATGAAGTCTTCAGGAGCATCAGAGACATGTATATTTTTATTAGAAATGTGACCGTGGAACTGAAGTGCCATGAACAGAGAGGATCCAGACACAGGGATAAACTCAGCCTGTTAAACAATACATTTTGAGAAAACATTAAACTTAACAGTCAAGTTGAAACATTTAGAACAAATAAAGAAAACTAAAAGGTTTTACGGACAAACAATCGGAATCAGTGAGTGATTTTTAAGTAAACGATCAATACAACCATTTGTCAAAAAAGCTCAGATTTAAATACATATTATTCAGATCACAGAAGCGTGCTATTTAGAAAGTGTATTAAAGTTGACTTGAATCAAACAACACAAAATGTTTAAATCTAAATGTCAATAGTTATGTCATATTATCACAGATGTTACGAGGGAAACAATGGAGCAACATGATTGACTTTTAGAGCAGTGTGTTCAAAATAAGTTGCTAAAGGTCCCTTTGTTTTGGCCATTGTGATGCGTGTGTGATTCCTTTAGCCTCACCTTTCCTGGCTCTCTTCCTGCAGAATATCAGCAACGCAACCGATAGTACGATGAACATGACGAGCAGAATCAGACCAACGTACAGAACCACACCTGAGAGCAGAAGAACACCTTGTTTACTCGGATACTTCCTGGTCCATCTGAAGCTGTCTGTCCCTGTTGAGGCTGCGTGGTGCGTTCAGGGGAGGCTGAGGAAGGTACGGAGCTCAGACTCTTAGTGGTGGTCAGTGGGGAGGCTGATGGGGCTGATGTTGGAAAAGGTCGCGGAGTCACTTCTGGTTTTGAAGAGGTTGGAGCTGTGAAACAAAAGGAAATGCAAAATATAAATAAATAAATAATTAAAATCAATCCGTTAAATGAAGACGGTAATTCATGTTTTGTGCAACAATATTTAAATTAGCTGTAATGTTTGTAGTGGTTTTTGGGTGTGTAGCAGATTAACAGCTTTTTTGGTACCACTTTACAATAAGACTACCCTTATAAAGGGTTTACGAATAGTTTGTAATTAATGTATTAATTAGGTTGTGAACACTTTATAAATCATTAATGAGCTTTTATAAGACATGAGATAAACAGGGCGACTGTGACCGGTTGCTTGCCAAATAGTGAGCCCACATTTATCTGTACTGCTAAGCCTTATATTGGCTACTTAGCTTACTTCATCTCCTTCATCAGCCAGCATCCTTGGTATCTGTTGATCACTGAGTTGATTCTCGCTAAGTAGCCAATATAAGGCTTAGTCATCTTGCCAAATAGTGAGCCTGTGTTGATGTATGAAAACTATTAGAACTGGTTTATAAATGGTTCTTAATGATTTATAAAGTGTTTACAACCTAATTCATAACCTAATTATGAATCCTTTATAAGGGCAGTCTTATTGTAAAGTGGTACCGTTTTTTTTTAATAAAAGGAGCATTTAAAATATGCAGCTTTAAATATAACTGTAACACTAAACATATTCGGTTATTATAAACATCAGCAGGTGTCAGTGAACAGTTCAATCCAAAACTGCCAGTAGAAAACTCACCATCTGTAACTCTGATCTCAAAGTCCTGGTATGAGTCAGGGAAAGGAAAAGATCTGTCCTCCAGACCACATTGGTACGGTCCTGCGTCAGACTTAGTCAGGTTTGTGATGTTCACATACAGAACTGTATCACGTGCTGGATAAGATCCTTCCACATATCTGATGCTGTATCGGCCGCTCTGAGCTGAGTCTCCGGTCGTTTCTACCAGAATTTTGTCTTCACATTTTCCCTTACAGAACATCTTCCTTCCTCCACGGAAATGAAAGGAGCATCCAACTGTGAAGTTTCCTCCTTCAGTTTCTGTACGGTCGAGGTCTTGTGCGTTGATGAGCCCACTGTTTCCATCCCTCAGTGCTGTTGGAAAGAATATTTTCTATATTTCTGTACAAACTGTAAAGACCCCTGAGCCAAATGTGTGATATTGGGCTATGTAAATCAACTTTGATTGAGTGATTCCTGTAATACACTGTAGTCTGATTTCAGTTACTTAAATCTGTAATAGAGCCACAGAGTCACACTGGGAGCTGCCCAGCTCAACCAGTCTGTAATATTAACAGAAATATGAATATATAAGATACACTTTATTACCCCGAGGGAAATTGCAGCATTTACAATCCATAGTGTAAAGCAGAGGTCTTCAACAGGGGGTCCGCGACCCCCAGGGGGTCCGTGGAGGTACTGCAGGGGGGTCGCGAAATCTTTGGTTGATTAGACCATTTTTTATATTTCAAAAAAAAAAAAAAGATTTTCCAATTTTTTTTTTCCCACAAATTGAAATGTCTTTAAATGCACATTAACATCAATCCAACATATTGTAGCGAAGAGAGAAATGGAGGCAGAAGACGTTATCTTTCAGTCAGCAATGCACACATTCAGCTACACACAGAAACTATCTCAAGCTAGGCGCCGGTTCACTCACGGCAGGAGTCCCACCAGGCCTCCTGTACACAAAGGGGAGGACCCGCCCCTATCACTGCTGTGCCAATCACGAGGCCGCATGACACACGCTGGCTCTGTCAGGTTCCCCGTGATTGGCCGAGAACGTATTCAGTCCCCAGTTTACTAAGGACACAGACGCAAGGACGCACGCTGCGATATTATTGAGAAGACCATACCTTTATATATATATATATATATAAAAATGGATCGTTTTATAAGTCGACCAAAAAAATCCACAAGCGCAAGAGAGATACCATCCACCTCAGAAACCACCAGTGAACATGCAAGTGGCAAGGCGGAACCTGCTGCTGATGTAGCAGCTAATAAGGGTAAGCGCAAACGAGAGAAGACCCGAAAATATGCAGATAATTATCTGAAGTTTGGTTTTACCTTTAAGGAGACAGATGGCATTGAATTTCCAATGTGTGCCATTTGCTCTACTGTTCTTTCAAATGAATCTATGAAGCCATCAAAGCTGCAGCGTCACTTGGAGACAACACACAGCCACTTAAAAGACAAACCTGTTGAATACTTCCAAGCTAGCCTCAAATCTCTCCAAGATCAACAGATATTGATCAGAAAATCAGCCAAAGTAGGTGAGCTAGCTTTGAAACGCTCTTATCAAATTGCTCTTCGGATTGCCCAGAAGAAACAGCTATACAAATTTGCAGAGGATTTAATATTGCCTTCAGCAACCGATATGTGTAAAACAATGTATGGGAATGATATTGACATTAACAAACTGAAAACCATTCCAGTGTCGGACACAACCATAGCTCACCGTATAGACGAGATGGCATCTGATGTGAGGGTGCAACTGATAGAGAAGCTGAGGTTGGCAGATGCATTTGCACAATTAGACGAGTCAACAGATGTGTCTAAGGACGCCCAGCTTCTGGCGTTTGTGTGTTTTGTCGATGATAAGGAAATGCAGGAGGATTTTTTGTTTTTTAAGTGCCTCCCTCAACGCACAACTAGTTCTGAAATATATTAACCTGTGTATTATTTGAATAGCTTAGTATTGAATGTACAATAACAGAGTAGCTATGTTTATACACGGCACTAGGCCCCGTTTAATATAAAACACAATTGTATGCCATACATATAGTAGGGGGGTCCCTGCTCCAGCTCTCCATCAGTTTGGGGGTCCCTGCTCCAGCTCTCCATCAGTTTGGGGGTCCCTGGCCTGAAAAACGTTGAAGACCCCTGGTGTAAAGAGTGCAAATACAAAGAGAAAATAACAAATCTGACATTATGATTAGGTGCAAACCCAAAACATAAACAATAGGTCAGGGATCATGTTCAGGGTCAATATTAATAAACAACAACAGGGTAAACAGGACTTGGGTCTTGAATCAACCAATCAATGTATCTGTTACTTCCTAAATACAACAAAAAGTACTGCAATGCATTTTTATTTGGAAAACAATGCAGCAGAAATATAATAAACTAATATTTATGTGAAGAAATTAAATGAAACAGAAATAATCGTGTCTCTCAGATAATAGGGTAATTTCTGATTGAGGAAGGTCAATAGGAATCTCAATAAAAGACATATTTAAGTAATTCCTGCGGTGGAAAGTTACTAAATACGTTTACTCAAGTTGTGTACTTAAGTGCAATATTGAGCTGAAGTAATACGACATTACTTGAGTATTTTCATTTTCTGCTACTTTTACTTTAATTATAATATATTTGATAACTTACTTTGCAGACTCAAATTAGAAATACAAAATATGATCAACAAATACATTATTATTAGTTTAATAAATAGGATAAAATGGTATTGATCCCTTGGAGAGATTTTTAAATGAGCTCCACTTTGACCAGATAAAACATTAAAGTGATGAAGCCACACTATTCTGAAATGTGACATTCGGCATGACAAGAAGCCAACTTTTACTATATCAGGTACATTTGGATCATAATACTTTTGTACTTTGATTAGATAAGAGGTACTTTATTGATCCCAAATTAGGAAATTGTTGCGTTGCAGCAGCATAAAAAAACAAAACAAGACATTGTACATAAGTAGAAATTAAAGAGTAGAAATAAACAATTCTAGAATTTAAACATCTCAAAATAATTAAAATAACATTAAAAAGTAGAAAATACACAGTAGATTAGTAGAAAATCTATACACTCTGAAATGGGGTTTTAATGTATGAATGTTACCAAGTATTTCTTATTTTACTTATAGTAGAAGCACGTATGTCACCACAGTGACTCAAACCCCTATCGTCCTGCTGTTGTAACCACAGAAACCAACGACATGTTAAACTGATACGAGAGGTGAGGAAACAGAGAGCCGTTTCCCGTCCACTATAACGTTTAACAGACTGTTAATTAAAAAAAATATAAGAAAGAAAAATAACTTGTTAAAAAGAGACACATTTACAGGAACAGTAAGTGATCGTACTCACTGAGGAAGAAGAAGCAGATCAGAGAGTGACGGGCGTTCATGTTTGAGGCTCTGATGATTTAAAGCTGCTTTCTTCCGTCTTCGCTGCCAAAGCAGGAACTGTTCACTTCTCTAAATGATGGAGTCCCTCCCACAAACACACGACACCCTGAACTCTCCTCCCTTCTTATTTTAGTGCATTTTTTTAACTGCAAGTCATTTACTAGAACATTTAGAGAAGATTGACATTTGAACTGTGTTTGTTTGTAACATGAAGTGGCATACACGTCATGTTTATCTTCACAGTGCAATCAAATTCCTTTTTTAACTCATTTTAGTCATTTTGAATTTGTTTGTCAACTCAACGTTTGTGCAAGTCTTTTTTTTGTAAATGATGTGTTTTTTAAGAACAGATTATTGTCCATTGCTGCAGTATCTTTGAATCAAAATAATACAATAATAAAGTATGTTTGCCCTCAATAAAAACAAATAATCAATGTAACATTAAGCATCACAGCATATAGCGTGAAATATTAAAATGTATTTCAGTCATTTCAGAAATGGTACATGAATTTATATTCTAAGTACAAAACTTGGCTAATGTACTTGGTTAGTTTCATCACTGGTGTAGTGCGGTAAGAAGTCGGTATTGATATCATGCACAGATATAATCAACAGACATGCTTTTGTGTGCATTCACTGGAAACCTCTGATTGTAGACATAATCATATTTTAGTTTTATCTGAGTGAGAATTCAGTAGAATTGGTCCTTATTACTCGAGGCTTGGACATGAAAAAAATAATATATAGGCCTAGACTAATTGACGACATACCGGAAACACAGTCGAGGCCTTCTTTGAAATGCATTTGTGGGATATGTAAGCAGAAGCTGTCAACATGTAAAATGAGAATACATAAGAGGAAGCTGTTATTGTGTCGTGGTGAAAATACGAGTGTTTGGAACATATGAGAGCACACAGAGACGTGGAGTGTGTCCATGTGGTTTGAGAGGTTTCTGTAGACATTTTGAAACTTATTTTCTCTGTGAAAATGGCCACTACTTCTGTGAACCTAAGCTGACCTAAGCTGCTGTTTTAGTGAAGGAGCGAACTCTGAAGATTTTGAGCTGAATAAGGATATTATACATATAGTTTGTTTTTGTTGTTTTGGGCACAAAATGTCAAAATCTCAACACTAAAGCATTTTAGCCTATAAACATCTATGCTCCAGCAGACACAGACATACATTAATGTATAATAATGAATGTCCTTTAAGCTCCTTTTTTGATCTCAAACAACTCAGAAAAAGTGGTTTATTGGCGGTGAATGCTCCATTAAGTCCACCAGTTAGGCTCTAACTGTGATCAAACCAGTACTGTGGAAAAATTAAATGACCTGAAAGTTGTCAAAACACTAGAGCTATAGATCTCTATGTGTTAGTCAGTCTGAGTGAATGTTTTCGCTTTAAAAAAGGGAGCCATTGATGATGTGGAATAGTGATCAGTGCAGCGTTTGGTGTACAGTACATATATGCTATAATCCACATGTTTTTAATAAACATGTCAAAAAAGCTGTGTAATTTGAATGGGATTTCTGGTAGTGATGAATCTGAAGAGAGTGAACATTATTTGAAACTGCATTGCTTTTGCACTTAATTGAAAGCAAACCGAGAGGAAGAGAAAATAGAAATCCCCTCAGTCTTGGTGCTCTCAGTGTAACGCCTCAAGTATTTCTCTCTGTCTTGAATGAGTTACTATTAAAAGTGTTATAGATTACTCACCATCAGAGTGATGATTAGTCCTCTTTTTGTGGAGTGGCAATACAGCAGCCAATAGCAAAACCACCAGGTCCACACACAACCAAAACCCTTTGGAAAAACCCTAGAGGGGAGAGGGACAGAAAAGAGACAATTAATACAATTTAATCTGATCTGATTAACAGATTCTTCTAAAACAAAGACAAGTCTTGAGAAAAAGCAAAACATCTTGCTTCATGCAAACGTAAAACCCTCCTGTCACGAAATGTATCATGAAGATGTAGCTTCTTCTTGTGTCTAGTGCTGAAACTGACATTGTTTCATTGTATAACTTGCATTTTTTATTAACTGTACATGTAGGCACATTGTTTATATCCAGTAGAGTGGTCAGAGATGGGAACAACAACAACAAAAATACAATGCAAACAACATGACGCTATACTGTAACAGGCTATTTCTGTGGCAATAACTTATTTGACCGCTTGGTGGCAGCAGAAACAGCTTGTAAACAACACTGACATTACATCACCTTGAAGGAGAAGTTGGTAGCAAACTATGGAATGCCATTTAAGCCAAAATTAAATAAATACATATATATAAATATGCCTATGAAATAAATGCTGAAATAAATAAATGAGGCAATAAATATGTATACATGTACATTTAAATACACATGTATTTATTTCATGGGACTTTTATTTCATAATGACACGTTTATTTATTTATTTCAAGAGACTTTTATTTCATAATGACACGTTTATTTATTTCAGGGGACTTGTATTTCATAATGACACATTTCCATTTCTTATATGCAAATGAACGGGGCGTGGTTAGCTCACAGATCCAAAATGATGATATTATGCTGATAAATGGTTTGGCCAGCTCAACCTGTTGTATCCCACGGTAGCTTCCTGCCAAGGTCGTACTTGAACAATGAGGCTCTTGTTCCTTATGAGAGCATTGTAGGATAACAGTTAGGAGAAGGTGTTATCTCTTTCCTTTTGCACACACACACACACATTTGCCTCTGCATCCACTCTTTGCAAGACCTATACCATTCAAGCTTGGATAAAGAACTACTAAGACAACTCTGTTTGCTTTCACCATTTTATTATTGATTACTCTCATTGTACATCTTTCCAGTATTGACAAGGTTAAAATATCCACGACATTAGTCTTCCGCCACCTGTGAGGAAAGGTCCTCCGAATTGATGTGGAAATAGGTATGGAATTGATGTGAATTGATTTGGTGAATGAAAGTTTGAATGTGCTTTTTATTATCACCTAGTGCTGCGTACCTGGACTCACATTCAGGTTCAGGTCCGGACTCAAGTCCAGAGGTTCAGGTTCAGGTCCGGACTTATAAGTCTGGACCTGAACCCATGGCTTGTGTCAAGTTGTGTGAGTAACTAAAGTGAACTTATTGTGAGCTAATTATCAATTGAAAATTAACTCATAATCAACTCAAATTCAAACTCGTCAGGTTTATTGCGCTCCCTTCCAACTTGTGTCTACATTTCTCTACAAAGTACAAATGTAAAAAAAACACTTTTTGCCACTTAGTCTACAAATGACTTATGACAGCAACTACAGTGAACTACTACAAAGTTCAAACATTTATTTCATTTACCAAACTAAAGTAACCAAACAGTCCCTGAGCTGACTGAGCCTAAATCCCTAAAACATTGCTGAAAGGTAGAGTGTAGAGTAGATTATACGCATTACACTGTTACACACCTACAGTATACACTGTAGTGACTGTACAGTCAGAGTGTACTGTACTGTCTGTACACCATGTCTTTTCTACAACTCTACATGTGTACATTATACAGTACATACTACATACATAGTTATGTACATACATACATACATACATGCATACATACATACATACTGTAAGGGAAACTTCTGCAGCAATGGAGAGTCAGGACTCAGAGAGACACGAGGAGAGTTGGAGCTTTGATGTCAAACACTGATAGTTTATTACAAGTCAACGGCCGGAGAATTCATATCACAAGTCACAGCAGCAAAAGGTTCTGACTGCACGGGTGGGTTGTCATGTCAATTCTGCCCAGCCTATCTCTCGATAGACCTTTTAACTAGTTTACAGAGAGTTAATCAGCATATTGGGGGAGGCGTAAACATCTGTGGAGCTACAGGAGATGTCTCTCCCATCTCTGGAGCTTAGAAGCTTGCGTTCTCACACTCGCAAAACCTCCCTATGCCCTGTAGGTCAAGCTGTAAAACCTAGTATCAACATACGACTGCATTATCACATTCCTTACGGAAGATAAGGAGCAGGGCTGATCGTAAATGTCAACACACAGTAAATGTTAAATATCTCAGGAGTAAGGAAGAATTATTATTTGACACTTAGGAAGAAAGAAGAAATATTCTCTAACAGTCCACTCTTTTTATCATCTTTGATAACCTGAAAACATTAGTCTAATAATAATTTGGTCAATACTTAAATCAATAGGTGTCTTCAGATTTGAATGTGGTCTCACCGTACATCAATTACATCACAAAGTGGGAATAAGACTGAAACATTCAATCACAATGCCATCATAATAAAAAATCATCTCTCATCAATGTTTGGATCATCTGTTGTCAAAAGCATAATAATGAACGCACATAAAACACAGACGCATAATAGCAAAAACATCTATTTCAAAATAATATGTTTTAACAATGAACCATTAGTTGATCTCACTTATCAAACTATAAAATCAAAACCAGCTTGCAGTTTAAAGATTTACTTCAAGGCAATCACTTGTCAAAAGCATTTTAAACTCAGGACCATCAGAGATCCAGCTAAGGTATACACTTCACAGTTGTGATTTGATCAATCTGTAATCTGCAAAATTGCAGTGTCTTCAATTTAGGATTACTTTACGTTTACTTCATTACATATTAAATCAAAAGACTATGGCATGATAACATAATTACATTACTTCAACTATCAATCATTATGTCATTTCAAAATCTGAAGGGAAAATTAAACAATTCTCAAAATGTTTAACAATCTGAAAAGGAAACATTAGGCAAATATTCAAAGACTTTTGTAAAAACCTGGAAAGGAAGGTTTAAACGTTTAAAACTTGAACCATCATTGTAGGTCTGTCTGTGCATGGGTAATACGTTGAAGAGTAGTGTTGTTAAACCTGATTGCTGGACGATTAAGGATAGTAACATTATCTGTTATAATATTAGAAATATCTTATTGTTCAATACCTTTATAATCTGAAAATATCAATTAATTTATTTTGTTTAGTGTGAAAGTGTAATCTGATCTGACAAAATATATTTATCACCACTATTTAACACATTCATCGGAAATATAAAAACAATCATTAATTGTACATCTGTAAACATCTGGTCATTCAATTCAAATGTTATCTTTGTACGAGGGCTGGAAGAACATGTCCTCCTGACTCGTTCTCCTCCTCTCTTTATGACACAGAGTGTCTGGTGTGTAAAGGCATCCTGATACTGTATAGATTAGCACTGAGGTGCTGATTGGCTCAAAACTCTTCTTCATCAGAGCGCCATATTTCAACCCCCCCAATTGCTCTGCTTTTGTGTGGCTCATTACTGAGCACTGTATGATCCCCCAGTGAAATGGAGGCTCATCTGCCTGCATTCCTTCTGCTTGAGAGCAGTGCAACTGCCTATTCCAAGTGGCACATCCAGGTGTCCCCCCGTGATGGGAGAGATTAGGAAGACATCTGCTCCTCCAAGAAACATGGAACCTTGTATTATAGAAGCCTCTGAAGCCCTCGTTCGTCCTGCAGGGTTTGTCTACTTGAGCCCACCGAGCAGAAAGATGAAGAAGCATCCCATCTCCTCAGAAAGTTGAAGATTAGAATCCTCTCATCTCGAACGACCTCGTGCCTCCTTGCCCGTGGCTGGGGGTGCCCTCTGCAGCCGGAGAGTGTGACCCTCTCTCTCTGACCCTTGGCCTTCAGAGCTGTCCTAGTTATTGGGTTAACACTTGATAGGGATGTTTTCCTGTGTGAAGACAACTCAAGGTAATGGATTAGCACATTATCATTCAATTACAAAAATAGGATAGGCCCCTCAGAATTATTTGGGATGCTTCCTGACACATGCTCATGCATAAATGTAAGGTTTGTGTTAGTAATTTAACATGCAAGAATCATATACTCATCAGTCCAAAGCAGATAAATGTTATTTTAAGTTAAAGGCGAGCTCGTCCCTGTGGATATAACCCCTTCTCAATGATTCTAAATGTTATATTAATTCACCATTTATCGTTTGATAAAAGATTAGTTTATCAGAAATACATTTCCTCCTCCATAAAACATAGGTTTGAGAAATAAATGTTCCAATATGAAATCAATTACTCAATATAATTGACTCTCGCCTCCATTTTCTTACATATGTCACATATGTAATAACAACGTAGGAGTCTATTTAAACATGATATCGTCTATAAGCTATTAATCGAGAAGACTCAGTATCAGTATGCAACTCGCAAATATCTCTTCTCTCTTTCCTCTTCTCTCTATTCTCTCTTCCACATCTCTCTATATTCTCTCTTCCTCATCCCTCTCTCTTCCTCATCTCTCTCTCATCCTCATCTCCCTCTTTCCTCACTTCCCCATCTCTTTCTTCTCTCACTTCCCCATCTCTTTCTCTTCTCACTTTCCCATCTCTTTCTTCTCTCACTTATGTTAGATATGAAATAAAACATACAAGTCCATGTAAGCATGGTATAGATCATAATCCATTACTCGAGAAGACTCAGTATCACCTCTGCTTACAAAAAACAATTGTGAGAAACATATATTATGCAGGAAATGCATACACTCTAAAAACAAATGCCTTGGCTCAACAAAGAATATCAACGCAACAGTTTGCATCGATGTTTATTGAGTTAAAACAACTTCTAATGAAATTGTCTTAAAGCAACAAAGTTATTTGAGTTAGGGGAGAAGGCTTTTCTTCTACAATCAGAGGTGTTTTTAATTACCACTTACTTAATAATTGGTATTATAAACACAAGTTTTGAAGTTGATTACTCAAAAGATTAAGTTGTTCCGGATAGTTTTACCACATGATTTAAAAGGAATTGTAAGTTGTATGTACTTAATTACCATCATTGTGAACACACGTTTTTAAGTTGACAAACATTTATAAATTAAGTTGCTCCAAATATATTGTTTTCAATAGTTTTTTTCTTAGCTTTTTCATGTTTTTTGCCTTTAAAGAAAGAAATTAATTGATTCCACAACAAAAATATTAGGCAATTCACTTTTTATTTTTGAACTGCAGTTGTTTATTTCAACACATGATGTTTCAATCAGGAGAGATTTCATTTTGTTTGAACATTTATGGACACATGTCATATGATAAGGTGCATGAACACCTGAAATCACAGCTGACTGCAGGAGAGAGGAGAACCATTTTATAGTTTGGCTGCAGCGCGTTGATTGGCTGCTGGAGAATGAGGTGAAATGTAATAGGTTAAAGAGAACGCCTGTGATGAGCTGATTATATGCAGCTGCGAAGTGAATGTATACACACCCAGTCTTCCTGAAAGAACTTGCGCTGAGCTTCATTTAAATCTTGAAAAAAAAGATAAATAACACAAATTTAAATTGCCCCACAAATAATAAATAAACACATGAGCCATATTACCATGGGAAATGGGGACACAGCAGATACATGCTGCCATCACATCGAAGTTAGAGGCCTTTGCATATTTAAAACCAGTGCCAAATATGTAACATCTGTAAAGTTTTTTGTAAAACTACAGTAACACCACCAACCTGCAGATCACACACATCCATTTGACAAAAGATGTAACAAAGATGTTTACACTACCGACAGTCATTATCTCAAATAGTATGAACACATTTAACGCAGAAAGCTTGCTCATTCATTCATGGTTGCCATCGTATGGTCAGATCCTGGGTGGACCGGTCACTGATGAAGGCGATATTCATGTCCTTTTGAAGCACATTAAATAATAGGTTAGCGCATAAGAGATAATTGCATACTTTTTAAACTGTCACTCTTAGCGAATTCAGAGCCATTATTACCAGCTGCTAAAGCAACGCTGGTATTGTTTTCACCTATTGAGTCTGCATGTGTGTGTCGTCATGGCAATGTGGTCCTGAAGACACACAGAGGTGCTTTTGAGTACTTTGCCTAGTGTTTAAATGCATGTGGACAGATTTTGTCAATCACAACCGTGCAAGTTTTAGTGCATCTTCTCATCGTTTTTGCATTGCTGTCAACACCTATCCATGCTGAACGTTGCTAAGATATTATTGATTGGGGTGTGGCCAAAAGTGCAATATGCTTTGAAATGTAACTGACAGAGAGCAGTGCTTTTTTCCTTGGATTTTATTTTATTTCAAGATTTTGAATTACGCCGCTAAACTCCTTGAAAAGGTCCTCTTCCTTTTCTCCAAGGTACACGACAAGGCAGCGGATGGCTATAGTTCTCTGCGTACTTCAATTGTATTGTGCTATTTTTGAAAAAGGAAAAAAAGAGAAATGACCTAAATGAATATATTCTGAATGGGTGACTGCCAACAACTTGCATTTCAATGACAACTCTAAATAACGATCCTACCTCAAGAAGCATCCTTGATCTGCTTCACAAAGATTCATTTTTAATAAAAAGCAATATCACAATAGTAACCAAAGTATTTTTACTCTCACAGTAGCCTCTACTACTTTGTATCCTCTCACAGAACTATTCACAGTTCAAAGGCTGCTAATTTTGGTCAAACAGCAATTTGCCTATACAGTGCAACTACAAGGCTATCTACTGTATTTGAATGACAAAAGATGACACTCACCTTAAAATGTCCTTTGTATATTTCTATTTGTCTTAACTGTGGGAACTTGTCCAGGCATGTTAAGTGGGAGTGGACTTGAAATCCTTAACTCAAGGTGTAGAACAATTAAGTTATCAAGCCAATTGCATTACTTACTACAACTTGAATTTTGTTTGAAGTCAATTAACGCAGAAATCAGAGTTCAAATTACACACAATATTAAGTTGATGTAATTACCAACATTATTACGTCAACACAACTTATAAATTAATGTTTGCAACTTAAAATGTTTATCTAAATCAATTAACTCACATTTTTATCTTGCAACCATGCATTTAATTAAGTGGAGGTGAAAGGTCGCCTGAATTCGTTTTTAGAGTGTAGAGTCTATGAGACCGCTCTCTGTTCTGTTGAAAAGTAAGACAATGAAGGAATTCAAGGAATACTTTACCCACCAAATATACAATTTGTAGATGAATTCCTAACTCATCCTGTGTTAACTTGAATTTGTGAACTTTTTCTAGCATGACTCCACGGTGAACAAAGAATCCCAAAATGGAGAAAAGTCTTGGTGAATTAAAACATCCGTTAACTAACTTTCACACAACCTGTTGCAGTATAATCCAAATGTCATTTACTGTATGCTCAGTACTTCCCTAAAACATGCATTCTGCTTAAACCTCACCATTTAAAACACTTCTGCATAAAGAGACGAGCTCCTTCTTTCTCAAGAACAGTTCATGCAGAAGTTTTTAGATAATTCATGTTTTACTAAGTAATGAGCAAATATTAACTCAAGGGGTAAATAATAATAACAAATTATACTTTCAAAATACATTTCAACAGGTCTCCTGCCTAAAGTTCACATATTTAATTATAAGTTAACCTTAATCAGATACTATTAATAATTAAAAATGTCAAAGCCAACAATTTTATTAAAGCATTCAAATCTAATATAAATCCAAAATCTAATGATATCAAATCAGACTGTGAGCACATCGTAACATAATGAGTTGCTAAATCTCCTTGGAAAATGTTCAGTTAAAAAGCTGTTTCATTAAATAGTCACACCTTTAGCCTCAGTGACTGGATCAAGTTTGAAAATATACAAAGTTACAGTATAAATAAAGAAACTACGATTTGTAAACTTCAAATAGTAACTATTGATTTTTTTTTTCAACAGCAAAACTTGATGGTGATTATTCTGCAGAACAAACAATTGATGCTAGAACTGGAGGAAATATTGTAGTTCAATGCTCCTTTACTCGCTCTGGGACCAAGAAGTACTTCTGCAAGGAAGAATGTGAAGGAGAAGACAATCTTGTTGAAACAACTAGTAGTGCAGATCAGGAAAACGGCAGATCCAGGATCAGATATACTCAAAGATTTCCAACTTCTTTTCTGTATGTGAGCATCGACCAGCTGACCCAGTCTGACTCAGGATGGTACAGGTGTGGTCTGGACAGACCTGACTCTAAAGATCTATACCAGAGGTTTAGGCTCATCGTCACTGATGGTGAGTTTCTGCTTGATAATGAAAATGTTTGTTCTTGTCTCTGAAGACAGTTTTCACTGAAAGCTGCTGATGCTTTGAACTCAATTTAAAAGAGTTCAGCCGACACACACAGACACTCAGGAGGATCTCATTTCTCTCATCAGGACTTATTGCTTGTTTTTGTTCACAGCTCTGACCACTTCAAGAGATAAGATAGTACTTTATTGATCCCAATGTGGGAAATGTTTGTGTTGCAGCAGCATAAAAAGACATGGCATTGTACAATAACATTTAAAAAAACTAGAAATAAACAAGAAAGTAGAAAATATACATGTTGAATTTACAATGCTCTCTTCTACTCCATCATCATCCGTCCCATCAGCCTCGACACCAACAGCAAACCAAAGTGAAAGCTCCACATCTTCACCAGCTTCCCCAAAAACCACAGAGCAACCTGAATCAACAACTACTACAGGTACATCCACACACTTTGTTTACTAGATAACGTTTAAACAACTTGTGAAACATAAAGGAGCATGAGAGTGGCCATCACATTCTTCCATCATAATGTTCTATGCTTTTTCTACAATCACAATCTCTACATTTCTGTTGGCACATACTGTTGACCTGTTGTCTTCCCCTAAAGATAAGCTAATAACCAAATGGATTATGGGGCCTCTCAGTGTTGATGTTACAGTTTACTAGTAACTGTAACTTGTACCACAGGTGTGCAGTGGCGCCTCCAGAAATGTTTCATAGCGGTGGCCAAATGGGGAAACTGAAAATCTTGGGGTGGCCCACCAAAACCAAGAATTTAATTGTTGTAACAGTATAGACTAGATGAAAACAATGGCAAAGAGAATCACCGACTGATATACTTTGGTTTCTTAGTTTACATTTTCTGATACTATTCATCTGAAGTGAATATAATACGGATAGTTAACATTTGACTTCAAACAACATTTAAAAGAACCTTGTTTTGTGTTATGTATACATGTGTTGGTGATTTATTGTTTTATATGCTAGTTGTTCTTTCCTTTTAAAAAGACAAATACAGCTTAATTTAATTAAGTTCCTTTATTGTAAGGCACAAAATGTTCAGCATTCTCAACACATACAATACACAACAGCAACACAACATGTTCTTCAGTTATATTATGTCTCTAGGTTATACATTGTTTTAGAACAAAGCTGTTTGTGTCACACTGGGATCAAAGATGATTGACATGACTTTATTAAATCAAGTTTTAAAACATGACTATTTTAACAGAACCCAAAAACACAAGGGGTATAAAATGGTAAATACATACTGTGATTGAACACAAACACACCATCTATTATTGACCTTTATAGCAAATTCAAAACATTATAAATGATACAAAACAACACCTTTTAGTATTAGACAGAAAACAGGTGACGAGACATATTTCTATTCGTTTAGATGAGGCCACTGTGGGGAGAGTAATACATATAGCTTGTATTCCATTTGTTTTGTATATGTATATTTATACTTTATAAACAAACTGGTTACCCTTTTTTAAATTAGCATACAGAACATTATGAAAACAAACTTGACTAATGGTCGGCTCATAACCTCAGAACACAGAAGAGGAAAAACTGCATAGATTCTCGTTTCAAATCAAATCAAGTTTTATTTATATAGCACATTTATAAACGATTTTTGGTCGAGCCAAAGTGCTGTACATATAATAAAATTAGCCTACAGTAGAGACACTTTACAGCAAATACAACAACACAGATTGTTCAGAATATCAGTATGAGAAAAACGACACCTTCTGTCCTTAGACCCTCACATCGTACAAGGAAAAACTTCCAGAGAAAACCCACAGTTTAAAGGGAACATGGGAGAAACCTCAGGGAGAGCAACAGAGGAGGGATCCCTCTCCCAGGACGGACAGACGTGCAATAGATGCCGTGTGTAAATTGAAGAGATAATACATTTTACAGCATATAGACCGAATGTTAGGAAATGCATGTGTCTGTAATAAGAAGATGAATCCACGAGGATGTCAGCTACAATCCTGAGGAAGCCATCAGGGAAGGAGCCATCATTTTGAAGGAGCTGCAGACCTAAAGTGTGTAGAAGACTTAAATGATTACTAAGGTCACAATCACATTAATAAAACTGTACTTACGTTTTAGTTTCACTTTTACTAAACAGAGTTCCACATGTACTTTCTAGCATGTATGGCCATCTCCTCACTAGCCCTATTGCCCCTTTCAGACCAACGCGTTTTCAGCTCCGGCTCGGAGCTGGAGCCAGAAAAGAGCCGGTTTTTTTCTGTTCACACCGCAGCGGCGCCGCCTCTTAGCTCCGGAATCCGGTTCACTTCCAGCTCCAAAAAATTGTCGGTCGAGAGGCAAGAGCTTCGGAGCTAAGAGGTGGCGTCTCTTACGTCTCTCTTACGTCGAGGCGTGCAGAAAACTAAACCCACCTCCCCTGAACATGGGGAAGCAGTAGTGCTTATAAACACACTTTATAAAGTCAGGCAACACTAACCAGGCTGCGTGTGGTTCTGTTTATTTGTACCTTACTTTGACCATCCGTTCACTGTTATTGATCATAGTGGAGAGAGGCAGACGTTTTGTTTTGTATTATAGCAGCTATCGGATGGAATCAATACATGGGCTGCACAGGTTGTCTTGTCCGACTATCACAAGTAGAATCATAATAAAAATACGCCGGTAAAATGTGCCTGTAGAAAACGGTTTATGACACAATAGGATAGCAATAGCAAGTAGTCAGTTTAGCTTCGGTTGCTATGCTAACATCACCCATTTTATACCAGAGAAACTTTCATAACAGCGTTGTGATACCAAACAGCGTCAATTCAGACTGACACACATTCACTTAAGGGGAACTGGGGATATGTATCAGCTGCTTGTGTGAGTCGGACAGTGAATACTTTAGAGCGGCCGCTGCAGTGTGAGCTAACCGGGAGCTAACGGGAGAATAAACTCCCGTGGAAGAGCAGCCAACACTGCAGCGGTCGGTAAATGCCGCAGAAACACATTAATAAACAATGAACCACGGCACTCTGGAGAAAAGTATAAGGTTGGAGAAGTCGTTATTTAATTTAATCTGGCTTCGTGTGATTAAAAGCAACACGATCATCGACCCGACGCAGTTCCCCGTTGTTGTTGTTGTTGTGAGCGCTGTAACGCCGTTGGGGAGCAAATCAGCGATGTAAACGGTGACGTCATGACGCAGCAGCGGCAGCACCTGTCGGGTGCTGGGCGGTGTGAACAGAGCGGGAGCAGAAAAGGGAAACCGGAGCTGAACCAGAAAAGCTCTAGCTCGGAGCTAGAAAGGGAAAACCGCTGGTGTGAAAGCCGCATATGCTGCTGCTCCCCTGCCAGCTCTGTCTCTCCTTTACTCATCTTCTTAAAATAAGAAGAGATGTCTGTTGAATTTCTCTTCATTTTCTGCAAATTGACATTACACACAGCAGTGATTAATAGTAGCCTACGCATTACACCAGCTCAGCATACTGACATCAGCTAATGTTAGCTTAGCAAGCTAAACTAACGCTAACTAGGATAGCTGCCAAAGTGTGTTTAGACGAATTATACCTGAAGCCAAGCCTGCCTTTACTGAGCCCCGAGCCTTTTTTCCAGGTCTTCCAGCGTTTTTCTCGTTTTAATGCCATTGAACACACATTTTGATCAGAATAACAGCTAAAGGTAAGCATATCTCAGTTTTTTGCTACCTAAAGCTAACACACTAAAGCCTAAAGTGTTGTGGGGCTTAACAGGCAACAAACGTATATGACTTACCTTCTAGAAGTCTGGTGGATTTGTGTCAAGACAGTAGAAAAGTCAGTAGAAAGAAACGTTTTGCTGCAACCTGCTGCTGTCTGTGTGAATCTCAGAGTGATGTGCGCGAGTATCAGAGTGGTGCGCGCGAGTATCAGAGTGTTACCATGGTAGCAGAGGGAGAGGGAGGGGCTGCAGTATGAGCGTTGGAAGCTCAAATCAAGCGACTGGCTGTGTATTTGTTGTTAAATATCAGATAAACTACGACGCATACGTGACTGGTGAGGTGGTGTGTGCAGTGGTGCCAGCAGGGGGGGGCCAACAAATATATCAGGGTGGCCATGGCCCCCCCTGGCCCCCCCTGCTGGCGCCACTGGTTATGACCACATGTACTACAACACCGGAGCGATGGAATGATGAGGAAGTGTCGGCGCTTCTGGCAATTTACTCCGAGGACGGGATGCAGCAACTTCTACAGAAAGCAGTTCCCAACTCCAAATGTTTTGAGCGATGTTCGCAAAAGCTACTTGAGCTGGGAATCGTGCACAGTGCACACGGATGCCGGGTAAAAATAAAGAAACTCAGGCAGGACTATAAAAAAATTAAAGACCACAATAATAAGAGTGGTAACGATTTTCTATTGTTATTATATATATATATTGCCACTGTTCTTTAATACTGACACCCAGCGCCATATAGATAGAAGAGTTACGACAACGGAAGTCCAAAAACGGTTATCGTCACGTGGTTCATGTAGACGAGGATCGTTCCCCGCAGAGCCCTAGAGAGATAAGTTACGACACTCTTTGATGTAGGCTACCAAGCTTTCCGTTGTCACCCTGACTCTCCAAATGCAAAACTGTCAATAAAAAGTATGCAATAATGCAATTACAGCTGAAAAAGTACTTGGGTGTGTGTGTTTTTTTTAATATATATTTACCATTCAATAACGCAATCGCTGCTGTCTGTCTGTCCCATAGAAGAACATGGCAGCGCAGCGCAGCGCAACTATACTACGGACGTGACTGCCCTGGCAGTGACAGCAACATAGCCTGCTTGTGCTACCACACTTTCCCCTCAAAATATCGTTAAATAACGAAACTTGTAAATAGTGCCAATCCATACAAAGTGTAACTACATCATGTAAATATGAAAGCAATCTTTAAAAAACAACAGTGTTGGTTTAATCTATGAGTATTTTGAGCATGTTTGTGCTGTTTTTGCCATAGAGAAGCATTGCCACGGAAGTGCGTTTGGAACTATCCCGGCATACATAAACCACGTGTATTACTTAGATACGTTTTACATTTTTGGAGGGAAACGCTTGTGTTCATGTTAGCATGGGTAGCATGATCATGTTAAGACTATGAATATCATTTTACCACAACAGTGGATGAACAATTGATATATGTGTTTGAACAAGAACAACAGGAAGAACAAAGTAAAAGGGACGAACAAATGTGTGAACAAGTATTAAGAACAGTGTATGGAAAAAGTGATGTGTGTTAGAACAAAACAAAGTAAAATGAATGAGAAGGACAACAAAGAGGGTTAGGGTTCAACAGAAAAAGATTAATTCAGCCAAAAAACACAATTTGATTAATCTAAAGTGTAAAACAATCTTCAACACAGACCAAATTTAACATTTAACAAATATTTACAAACAACTATTTACAAAAAATCAACTATTTATAAAAAAGCAATATTATTTACAAAAAAGGGTTAGGGTAAGCAACTATTTACAAAAAAGCAATACAGAACTCTATGGCATCCAGGAGCCTAACCATTTTGAAAAAAACAAAAAGGTTCCTTTGTGAAAGGGACATCCTCTTCATCCGTTTCCTGGGCCCTAAAAAGCAGAGCAAGAATAGGAACAGTGGTGAATAAGGGGAGAGAATACAGTTGGGAGCAGACTGAACAGAGGACATAGCAATATTCATGTTAAAATGTTTGCACAACGACAACAAATATTATGGCATTTTCGTTTATATTGCATTTTAATAGATCAGTTGTCATACCATGGTTGGATGTGCAGCATTTGGATGCTCTAATCGATCCGAGAAGGGGTTCCGGATGTATGGCTTCCCTAAGGACGTAGAGCCAAGGAAGAGATGGATGGCAATGGTCAACAGACAAAACCTGTGTCTGACAGAGGACAACAACAGCAGAAAACTCTGTCATGTAAGTAATGTTCACAGAGGTGACATGACTTGTTAACATTTTTAAGGGCATCATATTTCCAAGTGTAGAGAATTATGACTCTTCAATGACATTTGAAGTGTGCAGTGGAAACTGATCAAACCTACCTACCTACAGGTACACTTTGAAGACGACCAAGATATTGGCAACAAATCAGGAGGAAATTTGAGGTTGAGGCCAGATGCTGTTCCAACAGGAAATCCACGTCAAGGAGTTTGCCTCCAGCTGTTAATGTCAGGAATGATGACCACACCTATTATGGCACATCAAACATTGGTATGATATATGAAGCTAACAATGTTTCCCATGTTATATAATTCAAGGATAGACTACACTCCTAATGCAACCTTCAGATTATACAGCTTCAAAACTACCAGGGTTCAGGGATTCTCTGAAGACTCATATACCACATGTAGATAATCTACAGATTTCTTCATACTTTAACATTGCCAATAGACGAACTTAGATGAATGTCACTATAGGAGTGTAGTGTACCCTTAAATGACAATAGGTGCACATGTAAAGGCAGCATACACATATAACAGCAAGATTGCCTTGTTATTGTTACAGAGATTCAGGGAGATATTGAGGTGGAGTTTGCAGATTATTATCATCTGATATTTGGGAAGTGTGTTACATTTGAAATGGCAGAAAGTCTTGTTGCAACTTCCAGATATTAAAAGAGGCCCCTTGAGTTTCTCTGGAAATTATCAATAGTAGCAGTTAAGTGAATACTGTTTAAACAATACCTGTGTTTGTGTTTTGTATTGGTTTCTCTGTTTTATCCTTTCATAAATGTGAGGACTAAAACTTGCTCAAACATTCTGGGGTGCTTGGAGTAAACAGGTTTTATTGCTCTGTGGGGGAGGTATAGATGGCAGGGTGAGAGTTGGATGAGAGTTCCTTCTGCTTAAGATCTCCAGTATGTCATGTTTCAGGGAAGTCAACATATCTTGAATAGTATATGTGTGTGTTTGATTACTTTGTATTCATAATAAGCAGTCTGTGTAACCAGAAGCTGGAAATATGAGAGTATTAATATGTATTATCTTTGTGAACAAAGGGATATTATTTGGACACAGCTCAGGCCTCTGGAATGTGCAGGAAAGTGTGTGTGTGGAAGTCTATGCAGGAAAGTGAGATAACGGACGCCAGATACATTTTATTACCATCTCAGAGACACTTGTTTATTATCCTGGCTGGCTCGCGCTGATTCGCTAAGAAAAGTCATCTTTTACATCTTCCAATGAGATAGACTGACTCGGCTCCTCCGGTGATTTTTGGGTATAAAAGCTGTGTTTGAATTTAGTTCATTCTCTTTTTCCTCCTGCTGCGAAGACCGAAGAATCCCACCAGCACGAGAAACTAGAGCAGGGGCGCTCCTAATTATATTGAATTGTATTGCATTGTATTACCTTTTATAATTAAAACAGATTATTGTTTAACTGGTATCCTGGTGTTTTCTGATTTTCCCTACTGTTATGATTTCAAGCAGCTCGCCAAAACGACACGCTGGGCAGAGGTGGGTTGTAAAAACCATCTTCTGCCGCAACAAGTTCCAAGGGAATGAAAGGGACATAACAGACAGAGAGAGTGAGACAGATGTCAGCAGACTGCCAGGGGCCAGTATGTCAGGGGCCGACAATCAAGAGGCCACCTTACCAGAGATCAGTGTGCCAGGAGCCAGTCAGTCAGGGGTCAGCTATGAAGAGGCCAGTTTGCCAGGGTCAGGTGCTCCAGGGACCAGACTGCCAAGGGCCAGTTGTGACCGGGCTCACGTGGAGGATCTAATGAGGCAACTGAGAAGGGAGAGATTACTAAGAAAGAGAGCAGAGAGGGCTCTGGTAAACCAGAAAAGGATTAATTCGGCATTAATCAAACACAATTTGATTAATCTAAAGTTAAAAAAAAATCTTCAACACAGACCAAATTAGAGCACTTGGGCAATCAAAAAAAGGTGGGATACGGTGGGGGAAAGAAACCGTGAAAAAAGCAATACAACTAAGGTTCTGTTGTGGCACTACAGGATATAAAACCCTCCAAGCCATGAATATGCCTCTGCCTGACATCAGGACCATTCAGAGGAGGATGCAGCACGTCAAACTGGAGCCAGGAGTGTTGGGGGAGGTGTTTGATATGCTGAGGCTGAAGGCAGATGGCATGAGTGAGATGGAGAAGAAATGTGTGCTCACCTTGGATGAGATGTCCATCACCCCTAGCGTGGAGCTGCATCTGGGAACAGGGAGGCTGATTCAGCAGATAAAAACCAAAATAACAATAAAAACACATAATCAATCTAAATCCTGCTTGTTAGTTACCCAGCATCATTGATATATAAGCTGCTAGCGATTCATTACTGAAATCTTACCTTCAAAGCTGACGAAGTCGCGCTAGCTAACTAGCAGGCAATGCTAGCAAAATTGGTTGTAACAACAAAGATAAAATATAGATAATTACGCTGTGCATATACAAATGAAGACCAGTATAAGCTTCATAAAGGGCCTCTGAAACAATATAGATAGTTGACAATTCAAAAGAGTTTGATATTTCAGCAACTTACCTCTGGGACTAATCGACGCGCCGTAATGTAAGTGAATGAGGTCCAACGCCCAAATGACAATATTTGGAACTATTTCGATGTCCATACCCCGGAAGTAGGCGCCGCCATTTTTTACAACGGAGGTCTATGGGAGTGTCGTAACTCTTATCTCTCTAGGGCTCTGGGCGGGTGCTGGTCAAGTGTTAACCAATGAGAGTAACTCACTCACACACACCCCGGCCGCGGCCCCGCCAAACAACAACAACGAAAGTCAGTCAATAACGCAGGCGACGCAGCAGGTTATGGAAAATGGAGGAAACTGAAACTACACCTAAGAAGAAAAGAAGATACAACAAAGACTGGGAAGACACTTACCCGTGGGTGAAGCCAGTGCAGGGCGACTCTCAGAGATTTTTTTGCAATCTTTGCAAGAGTAATTTTTCAATTTCACATGGCGGTGAATACGACGTCAAAAGACACAGAAAATGCGATTCTAACAAGAAACGTGTAGCTCAAAAAGAGACATCCCACTCTATGGAGACATTCCTACTCAAACCAAAAAATGATGGCCACTCAGACAGGGTAACAGCAGCAGAAATAACCAGTGTTACCATAGTGACTGTGGTAACAAGCTAGCTCCGACCATTTTTCCAGACTCTGAGATAGTAAAGAAAATGTCATGTGGTCGTACAAAAGCAGCGTCCATAATAACAGATGTGCTTGCCCCTGCCTCTGTGGAGAGTTGTTTGACAGAGTTAAAGACACCAGTGGTTCTAGGTGACAACATAGCCCACACAATATGGGGGGGGGGGGGGGGGCGGCACCTGTTGTTGCTGTGATGGACACAACTGAAAGCTATTTTATTTTATGTATTATGTTTTTGTTCCCTCCTGGCCAGTTTTTATTTGTACTTATGGTTTTATTTTATCTATTAATTTATGTTGTGCCTAATTTTACAGGTAATACACTAGTTGAATTAGGAAGATGCATTTCTAAACACTTGAAGTGAATAATGCCTGCTGCCTTGGTTAGCCTTAGTTTACTTTTCTTTATTAAGAGATATGAAATTGTTACTGCATTTTGACTTCACTTTCTGTCATTGTGGGACAATGTGGGACACCCTCTCAACAGCACCCCACCCCCCCACTCCTAGGGGGGTGCTGTTGAGAGGATGTCCCACATTGTTCCACACAAACATACTCCTTGTCCCACATTTGGTTTGTTGGGACCTGGTCACCCTAGGAGCAATGGGAGTGAGGGGGGAAGGGGGATGTCCGGTGCCTTGCTCAAGGGCACCACGGCAGGGCAGGAGGTGAACTGGGACCTCTCCAAGTAGAAGTCCACACTCCAAATGTAGGTCATCGCCAATGATGGAAGAAGTATTCAGATATTTGAGTAAAAGCAGGAGTACATCAATGTGAAGATACTGTTACAGTTTAAAGCTTCATTCAAATTATATTGATTCTATATTGTTCTTATTCTGTTTAGCAAAGATGTATAAGATGTAAAACATACCTAAAATTGTAAAACAAGTTTGCAAAAAATGGTGTATTATAATTTCCTTTTACGTTTTAATTTAAATGAAACCATGTGAGAATTTTTGTGAAAAGGGAAATGTCTTTAGTGGAACTGCTAACAAAAGAAAAAAAGTCACAAAGAAAAAAGGTTGGGAACCGCTAGTTAGATAAAGATCAATGCATTGTATTTCAGAAGCTTAAAATATTATTTTAAATCTGTAATATTAATTTAAAATGTATATTCTTACCTGTGACATCACAGCAGACCGCCTTTTGGCGGTAATTACAATCATAATGACGCCATTTTCCACCAGAATACAATTCTATGCATTGTTCATGGTGCCAGTAGTCTGAATCATTATTCCCCCGTTGTCTAAACTCCGTCTCCCCCGGTCCGTAGAAGCTTGGGTCTGACATCGACCACTTCCAGGTGTCCCGGTCATCGTACAGCCCTATCCAGGCTGACTGAAAGCAATAAATTGTTATAATTATTACATCCTGTTGAAGCTTTTAAAGCTGCTGCTCTAGAAAATGTGTATGTTTAATAAAGAGAAGGTTTTTTTTGCCTTCATGAGACCAGCCTTGGTACGTGGTGATCTAATGGGAATCCCCTCAAGTCAACATTCATTACACCCTTGTTACTCTGAACCTCTTCCACTTTATTACAGGGTTTTATGCTATAGCTTTGGCTTAAAACATTTTCAACACTGTTTTAATACTCAGGTTCCCATAGGACTTTAAAACAAGTTTAGCTTTCTGTAATAATCTCTCCTTTTTAAATTTGACTCTAAAAGAAATGTAACTCATTTGAATCGAAAGACAGAGAAAAGTGACCTCACTTGTTTGTATTGGCCTGCCATGTTGTTCAGGAGCTTCACAACCTCCATGCTGTCTACAGTGGCCAGGTCTGTGTGTTTCTCTCTGCAGTATCTCTGTGCTTCAGACATGGTCTTTGCTTCAGAAACAAAATGGTACTGACGTTCAGCATGTGAGGAGACAGCGCTCAGCCCTGTAGAGACACAGACATTTTGATTAGATTCAATATCAATTACTGAACCAACTTCTCCAAATTACATTAAAGTTAAACTGTGAATTAAACAACTTAAGTAATTGTCAGAGGGAAACCACAATACAAAGTACTAAAAATTGCTAATGGAACAACATGCAGTATTTTAAATACAAATATATAAAACTCTTGCCTGAAAGAGCGATGATGATCAGAAGAACTTTTTCCATCCTTGTCTCTTCCCTGCTCTTCTCTTTTGGACAGAGACTGTAGACGTGCAGCTTTTTATATTAGGTTAAACATTAACTAACATTATGCGTTAGTCAGCTGCACTTTCGACTTAATGCAAAGTGGATATGGAACAACAGTTTATTATATCAGGCTTATTTACTTACATTTGCACATGCATTTACAAGGAAAGACAAATAGAGAAATATGGGCGTAGGACTGGTGATACACAGCAGGAAAACCAAATTACAACTGTTTGTCAATACAGCCACCACGAAAATGTCCTTCAACGGTCGTCGCACTTCCTGGGGTCTTGGGAAGGTTCCTAACGGAGTGAAATGACTCAGAAGTTCCTCAGTGTCAAACGTGATAAGAGCTGATCAGATTCTCTAGATGATAGGAAAAGAGCTTCAGTGCTTCCTTTATAATCTCCTTTAGTTTAGGATACACTCGACCACCCTTTTCGAAATGAAAGGAGAACATGTTGTATATATTTTAATGAAATAATGTTGTTCACAAAACTAGGGCCACCAGGGTGGGTGGAGGGGGTCAGGAGGACGGGTTTGGGCTGACAACCCAGGAGCATAGCGGAGGACCCGGAAGGGATCTCGGGCGGACGGCCCGGGGGCAAGGCAGAGACCATGGAGGGGGTCTCGGGCGGACGGCCCGGGGGCAAGGCAGAGACCATGGAGGGGGTCTCGGGCGGACGGCCCGGGGGCAAGGCAGAGACCATGGAGGGGATCTCGGGCGGACGGCCCGGGATCAAGGCAGAGTCCATGGAGGGGGGCCGAGCATGAGGGCGAAGGCAGCGGCTGGAAGAGTCAGGGGGCCGGACCCGAGGGCGCGGACCGCATCCGAGAAAGTCAGGGGGCCGGGCTCGAGGGCGAAGACCACGGCACTCAGGGGGCCGGGCTCGAGGGCGAAGACCGCGGCACTCAGGGGGCCGGGCTCCAAGGCGAAGACCGCGGCTCTCAGGGGGCCGGGCTCGAGGGCGCGAAGCAGGCGGCAACGGAACAACTCCGGAGGACGGGCAGGAAGGCGCTGACGGGACAGCTCCGGAGGCCGGGCAGGACCCGGTGTCGGCCGGTCAGGAACCGGAGCCGGTGGGACAGGCTTCGGCAGGATCCCCCATGGAAGAGGACTAGGAGTTGGCAGGACCCCCGGCGAGACAGGTGACGGTGGGACCTCCAACGGAACAAGACATGGGATTGGCAAGACTCTCAGCGGGACCTCGAACGGAACAGGACATGGAGTTGGCAGGACCCCCGGCAGAAGAGTTGTCGGCGGGACCTCCAACGGCACAGGACATAGGGTTGGCAGGACCCCCGGCAGAAGAGTAGTCGGCGGGACCCCAAACGGGACAGGACATAGGGTTGGCAGGACCCCCGGCAGAAGAGCAGTCGGCGGGACCCCCAACGGTACAGGACATAGGGTTGGCAGGACCCCCGGCAGAAGAGTAGTCGGCGGGACCTCCAACGACACAGGACACAGGGTTGGCAGGACCACCGGCAGAAAAGCAGTCGGCGGGACCCCCAACGGGACAGGACATAGGGTTGGCAGGACCCCGGGCAGAAGAGTAGTCGGCGGGACCCCCAACGGGACAGGACATGGAGTTGGCAGGACCCCCGGTAGAAGAGTAGTCGGCGGGACCTCCAACGGCACAGGACACAGGGTTGGCAGGACCCCCGGCAGAAGAGCAGTCGGCGGGACCCCCAACAGGACAGGACACCGGGTTAGCAGGACCCCCGGCAGAAGAGTAGTCGGCGGGACCCTCAACGGGACAGGACACAGGGTTGGCAGGACCCCCGGCAGGAGAGCAGTCGGCGGGACCTCCAACGGGACAGGACATAGGGTTGGCAGGACCCCCGGCAGAAGAGTAGTCGGCGGGACCCCCAACGGGACAGGACATGGAGTTGGCAGGACCCCCAGCGGAACCTCCAACGGCACTTCAGTAGGGACTTGAGTAGGGACTTGAGATGGGACTCGAGAGAGAGAGCTTGAGAGGGAACTCGAGAGGGAACTCGAGAGGTGACTAGAAAGGGGACTCGAGAGGGGACTCGAGAGGGGACTGGAGAGGAAACTGGAGAGGGGAGGTGACTTGAGAGGAAACTGGAGAGGGGACTCGAGAAGGGACTCGAGATGGACCTAGAGAAGGGACTTGGGAAGGGACTAGAGGAGGGACTAGAGAGGGGTCTTGAGAAGGGACTAGAGAAGGGACTTGAGTTGGGACTAGAGAGGGGACTTGAGTTGGGACTAGAGAGGGGACTCGAGATGGGACTAGAGAAGGGACTAAAGATGGGACTTGGGAAGGGACTAGAGGAGGGACTAGAGGAGGGACTAGAGAAGGGACTAGTTAAGGGACCAGAGGAGGGACTGGAGAGGGGAGTAGAGAAGGGACTAGAAGGGACTAGAGAAGGGACTTGGGAAGGGATAATCCTAACCCTAACCCTATAATCTGTGTTCCGATAATCCAAAAATCAGCTCCTAAATTCTAACCCTATCTCCTATTCCTTGACCTCTGAGTGAAACGTCACGGGGTTAAGGGATAGTGGATAGGAGAATTCAAAAGGACTTAGGAGAAGAGACCGCGGTACTTTAGAGAATCCGAATGCACTTTCACTATCCGACGTGTTTATGATGCGCCAGCGGACGTCATGAATGTGCGTCTGCTGCTGTGGGGAAACTATGGAAACTACAGTTTTCTATACAGCGGACTACAACATGGATGTATAATAAGAACGAGGGACTCATCTAGAGACTCTGCACCGTGCTCTGATGCTGTTGCTTTATGCTTTATGAACGTGGACAACAGAGAAACATATTCTTCATGACCAAAGTTGGAATTGAAATAAAAAAGGAAAGTGAAACGTATGCTCATCTCCCTCTCCCTCCGGTCCACATTAATACAAATGAACCCGATCCGTATGATTGTATGAACTATGAAAATATCTTAAAATCAATACAAATGTATTTATTATAAACGTTAGTCCTTAACATCTATCACTGTGTATATCACCATTCAAACATCTTTTAAAAGTTGAACAAACTCCACACAGCTCAGTAAAGACTGTGAAATGTTGACTTTATTTGATCATTTCAGTAAAAACTTACGTTCATATTTCTCTTTTTGATTATAATACTGATGAACGTTCAGAACAAAGCACTTTGGCAACTTACCACATACGTTTTAAAATGCTTAATAAGCACCGTAACGTTCATGATATAATTTCTCGGTCATAATCGTTTGTTTCCGTGAACGGCCGACTGTTGAGTGACGGCAAATGCTGCGGCTGCAATGCATTGTGGGGCAGCATTTTCCCCTCTCCTTTCGTCAAGGGAGGTCCAGTGGTTCCTAAGCTAAAGGAGGTTATAAAGGAAGTTTGAAACCTCCTTTCCTTTCATTTAGAGAATTGGAACGGCACTTAACATGGCTGCCACTGACGTACTTCCGGGTCATTTCACTTGGTTAGGAAGGTTCCTAAGCTAAATGGACTATTGGAACGCAACCCTGCTTAAAACTAATTTCCCTGCTTCTCGTGGTTTCCTTGCGTCTCTCCATGCTTCCCTGGTGGGAGGGACTAGTCACAGGGAAACGACGCAAGTGAGGGACGCAAGGAATCCATTTAACCGAAGTGAGAAGGACCCACAGACAGGAAACCAAAGACAGATAAACAAGACAAAACACAACGCAGACAGAAAACCAAAGACAGATCTAGACAAGACAAAACACAACACAGACAGATCGTGACAGTTACAGCAAGAAAAGAGCCAAAGACAGCTTAATATTAACCAAGAAGCATGCATAAAAAAATATTAAAGATACAAAAATTACACAATTTACAAAATACACATCCTGTAACAGTTCTGTATGGGCTCAGAACAGTCTCATAATTCACACATCCACACAGAAGGATTCACACTTGTATTTCCGGATCCATACTTGTGTTTTTCAAAGCACACACAAATGTGTTCCGTTTCATATGCAAATAACATCTAAATATAGAAAAAAGTTTTACATATGTATTTTTGATCCTCACATATTAGTTTTCCGTTTAACAACTCTGCACCTGCAAACAAAAACCGCTTTCTGTGCACGGATCGCTGTGCATTCGTGTGTGGATTTTTTGAGACTCCCCTGACGGTCACCCGATTCGATAATTATTTCTATCTATAGCAGATGTCTCCTCAATTCTAAGCCAATTACATGAGTGCGCCCACGAGGGTATGATTTATTGCGTTCATGACGTAGCGCTTCATGTACGCTCTCAGTACATTGCCACTTTCCGAACAGGAAATGCCCGCAAATACAATCTTTTATATAATTAAGGTACAGCGCCACTTTCCGAACCATTAATGAATGCTTGTGTACAAAAAAACGGCAGGCAAAACCGTTTTAAATGTGTGTTTCCTGTATGGGGAATACAGCTGCTTTATTTATGTCTGTATGAAGTTGTTGTGAGTGTGGAGGGAGCAGCTACAGGTTAGCTTAGCCTGATTGATCACTGGCCTGTACTACAGACCCTGGATGTCTCCGAGTTATCTGGCTTAACTAACAAGCGAGATCTCACTAAGCGGTCCTACGACGCTGGTTATCAACTCAGTAAATCCCAAACATCTCTAACCAAAATTCTTCTACCCTTATACCCTCCATTACAAAGTGCACCATGATGGATGTGGCTGAGGTCGAAGTGTTTTCAGGAAGGTTCATGTATAAAGAGAACTGAGCCGTGTCAGAAGCAGGACTCTGTTCATTCCTATATTCCACAATGTGTTTTGACAGAAATACGACTGAACTGACTCGACTTCCAGCATCAGCCTCCATGGCGTTAGAACAGGACTTATTATTGGAACTGAAACACTCAGGTAATCTGAACAACACAGTAACTGAACTCTTCAGAAAGAAAGAAAGGAGGATGGTTTTTGGGTACAAATAATCAAACGTATTGGTGAGTAATGGCTATAATGACTTATATTTAACATTGTTGATATTTTCTTGTCATTTCATTAGTAAATATTGTTGCTTCTGCTAGAGAGGATGTGCGGCGCAGCAGTGAAAGGAGGCTTGTTGAATTGTGTTGTTTGGTGCTCTTGCTTTAGTAATGGCATTCATTCTCGCTACATTAGAAACCTGTCTGTGAAGCAGCGCCCTGTTATACTGCGTTAATGTATCATATTAATGGTTTCTATAGCCGTGACGTCATAATAATGCTATTAGGAGGTGGATTCATTCAGGAAGACACTACTGAAGGCCTAGGTGTGAAATGCACGGCCTGTTACTGTTTTCAACATAACTCATTTGAAGATATTATGATTACATAGAACATAGAACACACCATTTTTATTTTTCATAGCTCCTTTATTATTTATTGGTAATGGTTTTTGTTTCACACTAAAGCCAATTAGGGGCCGGTGTGTAGGAGCCATTTTATGGATGTTGTTGGTGTCTCAGTTTACTTTATATTTATACTGCAATATTATTTTGGACACTTGTTGGCGGGGGTTAGCTGCACTGTGTGTATAAAAGGGGTCACAGAGGTGACCGGAGAGGACACAGGAGGAAGAACACCGATTCCACCAGCCCGGCAGATGCTCATACGACAACCTTTGACACATTATAATTAAACCTTGGTATGTAAAGTTAAATAAACATCATTATAAACTGCAGCAAAAGACCGGAAATTCATCTGTTTGTGTCTGCGTCTGGATCACTCCAAACCCTCCTGTGAAGTAATGGCAAAAGGATATAGGACATTGGAACATTAAAATTGCCATAACAATTATTGTTGAGATTGAGAACATTATTGATGAAGAATTTAATACCGGGGCCACGAGCATATTCACTGTTGTCTCTGTTCTTATCTGAATGAAAGTAGATCATGTTCTGTTAAAAGGTAAGACAATTAATAATAGATTGAGATCAATAGAAAATAACAACTGAACTGGTGGTTTGTGGCTGCGGTCGGGCTTTAAAGGAATACTTTAACCCCCAAATTACCATTTTTAGATCATCCTGAATTTGATAACTTTGTCTAGCGTGACTCCACGGTGAACAAAGAATCCCAAAATGGAGAAAAGTCTTAATGAATGTGAAATTAATTCAGGGCCTCGTTTTACAACAGCAGAAATATATTAAAAACATCCGTGTTGTGCACCGTCAAAAGTGTTAGTAATCATGTTTCATGTTTATGTTTTATTATTGCGCACTTCCTGTTTTGTTTGTTTCACGTCTCATTTCAGGTCCCTTGACTCCCTTTCCTCATATGTTCTCCCGCCCTCATCAGTATCAGCCCCGCCCCTGATTGTGTTCACCTGTGTCTTGTTGTTGAGTGTTTAAAGTCCCCAGTCTCCCAGCGTTCAGTGTCAGTTCGTCTTGTCCTGTCCTCATGCCAGAACTCTGCCCATCACGGTTGCTCTTTTGGTTACCTGCCTTATTCATGCTCCTAAAACTTATTGTAAGTTTGTTCCTCACGTTGTGAGTGATTTTTTGTTGTGCCTTTGTGAAGCCTATTTTTGTTCGACTCGTTAAGAGTGCCGTTATCTGTTTTGAATATCCTTTTTGGCAAATAAAGTATATTACTTGTACTTTATCTCTGGCTCCTGGGTCGTGCATTTGAGTCCTTTTTCCCTTGTGTATCCAAGTTCGTAACAGAACGAACTGACCACAATGGACTCAGCCGACCCAAAAGCTCTTCACGCCGCCCTGTCAGCCCAAGGCGCGAGGATTTTTTTATCACGAAGAACAGCTGGGATTAATCAGCCAAGGAGTGCAGACACTGGTAGGAAACCAGGCCGAACTTCAGGTTTCCGTCTCTGCACAGATACAACAGCTGGCGAATCAGATGCAGCAGTTCAGCATTCAACTTCAGACTGCTCCGCCGATGACGTCAGTCACAGCTGACCGCATGCATGTTGCGGATCCTGTTGACGCTGTCAATCCAAGCCAGGCTGTGTCTTCCGCAATACGGCTGGCTCTCCCGGAGAGGTTTTCCGGTGATTCCATCAATTGCAGAGCTTTCCTGGTGCAGTGCGACCTGCATTTCCAACACAACCCAGGCGCTTTTTCATCAGACCATGGTAAAGTGGCGTTCATCGTGTCCCATTTAACGGGAAGAGCTGCAGCCTGGGCTACTGCAGAATGGTCCAGAGACACGGAACTATGTTACTCATTACCCGACTTCACAGACACTATGAGTCGTATTTTTGACCATTCATCACCTGCAACAGAAGCCAGCCGAAGACTACTTCAGATGCGGCAGCATAAGCGCCAGGTGGTGGATTATGCTATCGAGTTTCGCACGGCAGCAGCGGACAGCGGGTGGAATATTCCGGCTCTTCGCAACGCTTTTCTGACTGGATTATCAGATTCAATCAAGGACCAGCTGGCTCCCCTGGAGGTACCCCGGGACCTGGAACCTCTCATCGCCGTTTCCATCCGGATCGACAACCGTCTTCGGGAAAGAGAGAGAGAACGTCGACACAGCCGTGATGGACATCCCAGTTTCCAGGGCTTTTCTCCACGAGCCTTTCCACCAGAGGAGGTTTTCCAGCCAGCGGATTCGGTCCGTTCGAGGACAGCACCTCCGCCTGTTGCAGATGAACCCATGCAGTTGGGAAGGACCAGGCTTTCCGTGGAGGAGAGACAGCGCCGGCTACGAGAAGGGTGTTGTTTCTACTGTGGCCAGCCGGGTCACCAACTTGCGTCATGTCCGGGAAAAGAGCAAGCTTACCAGCCAAGAGGAGGGCGCTGGTGAGCAAGTTTTCCACAGACTTTCCTCCTCGTCCAGTTACCAAGGTAAACATTTTTATTAATGATCAGGTCATTTCCCAAGGAGTGCTAATAGACTCAGGAGCAGACGAAAGTCTTATGGATTGGGGCATAGTCAAACAGCTTGGTATAAAAACTGTCCCTCTATCTTCTCCCATTACCGCCAGTGCTTTAGACGGACGTTTGTTGTTTACAGTCACCCACTGCACAGAACCTATCCAGATCACTGTAAATAATGACCACACTGAAGTTATGCAGTTTCACATTTTTGAATCGGCTCAGCATCCGGTTATTTTGGGTTTTCCGTGGCTAAAAATCCACAACCCACACATTGACTGGCGCTCAGGAAAGGTTAAGGAGTGGGGAGAGGATTGCATTAACAGGTGTAAACATTCACGCTCTGTTAAAGCACCAACAGACCCTAGTAGGATCGTCATAGATCACCCAGACTATCCTGACCTACAGAAAGTACCGTCATGTTATCATGATCTTAAGGAAGCCTTTAACAAATCAAAAGCCATGTCGTTACCTCCTCACCGACCTTTTGATTGCCCCATTAATCTCTTACCGGGGGCTCCCATTCCCAAGGGAAAACTGTATTCGATCTCAAGGCCAGAGAGAGCGGCAATGGACGACTACATTTCCGCTTCTCTTAAATCAGGGATTATCCGTCCTTCATCTTCCCCAGCTGGAGCGGGGTTTTTCTTCGTAGGAAAAAAGGACGGTTCTCTGAGACCTTGCATAGACTACAGCCCTCTTAATGACATTACGGTGAAAAACCGCTATCCTCTGCCACTCATGTCCTCTGCTTTCGAGCTACTTCAGACTGCCAAGATTTTTACCAAGCTGGACTTAAGAAATGCATATCACTTGGTTAGAATAAGGGAAGGGGATGAGTGGAAAACAGGATTTAATACTCAGAGCGGTCACTATGAATACCTTGTGATGCCTTTTGGACTGTGTAATGCACCGGCTGTGTTTCAGGGTTTTGTGAATGAGGTTTTGCGGGAATTTTTGAATGTTTCTGTGTTTGTGTACCTTGATGACATTTTGATTTTCTCACCAGACTCTAAGTCCCATGTTCACCATGTCCGTCAGGTTCTGCAGAAACTACTCGAAAATCAATTGTATGTCAAGGCAGAGAAGTGTGAGTTTCACGTAGAAAAGGTGGCCTTTCTAGGATATATAATCTCACCAAACCAGATGCAGATGGAACCTGCTAAAGTCAGTGCAGTTTCCAAGTGGCCAACACCAGACTCCAGGAAGAAGGTTCAGCAGTTCTTAGGGTTTGCAAACTTCTACAGAAAGTTTATAAGAAACTTCAGTTCTGTAGCTGCTCCTCTGCATGTTCTGACTTCTTCCAAAGTTCCCTTCAAGTGGACTCCCCAGGCTGACTGCGCTTTCCAGCTCCTCAGGGAGAGGTTCACCACAGCGCCGATTCTCACCATTCCGGTCACCCAGCGCCAGTTTGTGGTCGAGGTCGATGCTTCCAATGAGGGAATTGGAGGCATTTTGTCCCAAACATCCTTGAAAGACAACAGGATACACCCATGTGCCTTCCTGTCGCGGAAGCTGACGGCGGCAGAGAAGAACTACGATGTGGGAAATAAGGAACTGTTAGCTGTAAAAGCTGCTCTGGAGGAATGGAGACACTGGTTGGAGGGGGCAGAACAGCCGTTGAAGTTTGGACAGACCATAAAAACCTGGAGTATATCAGAAAGGCTAAACGCCTCAACTCTCGGCAGGCCAGGTGGACTCTATTTTTCAGTAGGTTCAACTTCACTCTCTCTTTCCGTCCCGGATCTCAGAATCGGAAGCCTGATGCCTTGTCTCGCCTTTTCGATCCAGAACCTTTTTCGGTAGAGCCCAAGACCATCCTTCCATTAAACCGTATGGTCGGAGCCTTTTCCTGGCAACTAGAATTGGACGTTAAACAGGCTAACGCATTAAACCCAGCACCTAGCAAGTGTCCAAACCACCTGCTCTTTGTTCCTGTGTCTCTCCACTCTAAGGTCATCCACTGGGCCCACACGTCGGTGATCTCGTGCCACCCTGGAGTTAAAAGGACTATGTACAGGATTAAGCAGCGTTTCTGGTGGCCAGCCATGAAGAAGGATGTGCAGGAGTACGTAGCGGCTTGTCCGGTGTGTGCCTGCAATAAGACCTCGTCCCAGGTCAAGATGGGTTTGCTCCAACCACTGCCGATTCCTCAACGTCCCTGGTCACATATATCTATGGACTTTGTGACAGGTCTTCCCTCGTCCAGAGGCAAAACGACGGTTCTGACAGTGGTGGACCGGTTCTCCAAGATGGTTTATTTCATTCCTCTAACCAAGATCCCCTCTGCCAAGAGTACCGCAGAGGTCATGATGAACCAGATATTCAGGATCCACGGATTTCCAAATGACATTGTTTCCGACAGAGGTCCACAATTCATTTCAGCTTTCTGGAAGGAGTTTTGCAGACTCATAGGCGCTACTCTCAGCTTGTCTTCAGGTTACCACCCTCAATCAAATGGACAGTCGGAGCGTCTGAATCAAGAACTGGAGACTACACTACGCTGTCTCGTTTTCCAGAACCAGACCAACTGGAGCGACCACCTCACTTGGGTGGAGTTTGCCCACAATACTCTTCCCACGGCGGCCACAGGTCTCTCGCCTTTCCATTGTGCCAATGGTTATCAACCGCCGCTGTTCTCAACCGACGAAGGGGAAGTTAAGGTACCATCAGCTCACGCCTTGATTAGACGCTGTCGCCGAGTTTGGGCTGGAGCTCGCCAATCTCTGCTACGAAGTTCGGCTCGGATGAAGGATGTAGCAGACATCCACCGCAGGGCCGCTCCCATCTACAAACCGGGTCCAAAGGTGTGGCTTTCCACCAAGGACCTACCACTTCAGGTGGCTTCCAAGAAGTTGACTCCAAGGTTTGTGGGGCCTTTTCCGGCGTCAAGAGTCATCAATCCGGTGTCTGTGCGCCGAAGACTTCCCAGACCCATGGGGGTACACCCTACATTCCACGTCAGCAAGATAAAGCCAGTTCATGAGAGCACGCTGATTCCCGCCGCCAAGCCCCCTCCACCACCCCAGTTCTTCGAAGGTGGCCTAACGTACAAGGTCCGCAAGTGGCTGGAAGTCCGCAATAGGGGTCGAGGAAAACAATTCCTGGCGGATTGGGTGGGTTATGGTCTCGAGGCAAGATGCTGGGTTCCTGCGAGGTTTATTGTGGATAAAACCCTGATTCAGGATTTTTATGATCGGCCTGGGCCGTCAGGAGTCGGCCCTAGAGGGGGGGGTACTGTTGTGCACCGTCAAAAGTGTTAGTAATCATGTTTCATGTTTATGTTTTATTATTGCGCACTTCCTATTTTGTTTGTTTCACGTCTCATTTCAGGTCCCTTGACTCCCTTTCCTCATATGTTCTCCCGCCCTCATCAGTATCAGCCCCGCCCCTGATTGTGTTCACCTGTGTCTTGTTGTTGAGTGTTTAAAGTCCCCAGTCTCCCAGCGTTCAGTGTCAGTTCGTCTTGTCCTGTCCTCATGCGAGAACTCTGCCCATCACGGTTGCTCTTTTGGTTACCTGCCTTATTCATGCTCCTAAAACTTATTGTAAGTTTGTTCCTCACGTTGTGAGTGATTTTTTGTTGTGCCTTTGTGAAGCCTATTTTTGTTCGACTCGTTAAGAGTGCCGTTATCAGTTTTGAATATCCTTTTTGGCAAATAAAGTATATTACTTGTACTTTATCTCTGGCTCCTGGGTCGTGCATTTGAGTCCTTTTTCCCTTGTGTATCCATGTTCGTAACAATCCGTTAACTAACTCGAACACAACTAATGCTGTATAGTCCTAAGGTCATTTACTGTATGCTCAGTACTTCCCTAAAACATGCATTCTGCTTAAACCTCACCGTTTAAAACACTTCTGCAGAAAGAGACGAGCTCCTCTTTTCTCAAGAACAGTTCATGCAGAAGTGTTTCGTTAAGTCATGTTTTAGGGAAGTTATGAGCATATGAACTCAAGGTAACTCAGGGTAAATAATAATATTAAAATGATACTTTGAAGGGTTAAAGACATCCTTTCAAAATAAATCATCATTCTTTGCAACAGATCATCAAGTTCACATATTTAATTATCAGCTCACCTTAAAAAGACACTAGTTATAACTCAAAATTACAAAGCCAAGGATTTTATTAAAGCATTCAAAATCTAATATTAATCCAAAATATATTGATATCAAATCCTATTTTGAGCACAGCGAAAGATAATGATTAGCTAAATCTCCTTGGATAATATTTAGTTAAAAAGCTGTTTCATTAAATCGCCACACCTCATCCCTCAGTCACTGGGTCACGTTTGAAAAAACACAAAGTTATAAATAATGAAACTACAAATGGTAACTATTGATTGTTGTTTTTTTCAACAGCAAAACTTGATGGTGATCCTTCTGCAGAAAAAACAATCGATGCTAGAACTGGGGGAAATATTGTAGTTGAATGCTCCTTTACTCGCTCTGGGACCAATATGTACTTCTGCAAGGAAGAATGTGAAGGAGACATTCTTGTTGAACCAACTAGTGACACGTATACTAAAAAAAGACAGATACAGCATCAGACATGTTAAAGGAGGATTTGTGTTTGAGCATCAAACAGCTGACCCAGTCTGACTCAGGATGGTACAGGTGTGGCCTGGACAGACCTGACTCATCAAACATCCTTTAAAACATTTCCACAAGCTTTATCTCCGGTCACAGACCCAAACAAGAATGCTTTGGGGGAACGTTTTTTACATCTCTTGCTTTTTTTATCCATAAAAACTTTTGTCAAATGTAAAAAGGGATATCAGATAAATGTAAATAAGACAAATGGCCCAACCAAAGGAACAGGATTGAAGTAGTCTTTGTTTGTTGTCTCTATTTACACTTTATTCTATATTGGCAGTGTTCCGACTCTGATCTGCAGCTGAGACACAACAATTCTCCTGGGTATCAATAAAGTTTGATCTTATACAAAGTTTTTGGGACATGGTGTAAAGAATGTATTTTTGGCTTGCAGTTTACTACGGTTTGATCTTCTTGGTTTTTTAGTGAGTATATTTTGTATTTCTGTCATTTTCTATATAACGTAATTTCCCTTTTTATATTTACAGATACTCCCCCAGATGTGTGCTCATCAGATGTTGCGTATTTTAAATTGAGTATGTCTTTTTTTGTTCCTGTGGTTAAAAGTGTGATCAGCTACCAGTATGAGTCACTTCTATTTTATTATTAGATTTCCTAAATTGTTGTACCTTTTTCTAATGTGTCTCCGATCAACATTGGCTCTTCTGTTCTTTGTAAGGTCTTATAATATATATAATACATCTGTAGTCTTTAGATTGGTTCAGCCAGACTGTAGCTGAGCATGTTGTACCTTCAAAACACAGGAACCTACCTCTAACGCAATTTTCTAAAAGATGTCTTCCTTACAGAGAAATCTGTATCCCAACATAAATGTTCAGCTTCACAGGAAGTCCCTGCAAATGCATGCTTTTGTTCACTTTTTTCAACATCTTACAATATAAGAGAGAAACAATTAGTTTCTCAGAGGAAAAACAACAGAGCTGCAGTAAAATGCTTCTAGCAGTGTAATGAAGTATATTGTATAATGTATCAGTAAATGGAAATACTCAAGAAAAGATGATATTGACTTTAACCTAACATATGTTTGGATGTAACATTAGGGAAGATGATGCTGTATTGATTAAACTCATGAAGTGTAGGAAAGTGTTTTCGCTGATGAATGTGGAGTAAAACATTAATAATTAATTGTATTAAACACAACATGATCTTTTTAAGCTTGTCAAGTAAAAAAAAAAAACACATTACAATATTAATCTTAAATTAAAGATGTGGATCCTCAAATCCAGATTTTTACTAAAACTGACCGGAAGTTTTACAGAGCAGTTTCCGGTCAGAGACAGTGAACCTGAGAGGAGTGAGGAGCTGCGTTGTTGATCTTTTAATCTTATACCGAACAGTAATTTTAGTGTTATTCATGACTTATTACAGTGACATGTTTCACTACAGAAGGTACGAAGAACTTCAGGAGTGCAGTTTTCTTCTTAATGGACTAACAGCTCTTCTCCTGCCTCGGTAAGTTAAGCTAGCTCCAGTACTGTTTCCGTTAGCCGTTAAAAAACGTTATTTTCAGTTTGAATTAAAATGGTAGTACATTACATTTAGGAGTATGAGAACAAAATGTGATGATACTACAGGTGACATTTTATAGTAATATTATGTTTTAACTATCGACAAACTAAAACATTTTTTAATACGTTTTACAGTGCAATTTCCGGTGTTAGAAAGTAGGCTTGTTTGAGACCTGGGTTGCGGTCGGATAGTTTAAAAATCAGCTCCTAAGTTCTAACCCTATCTCCTATTCCTTGACCTCTGAGTGAAACGTCACGGGGTTAAGGGATAGTGGATAGGAGAATTCAAAAGGACTTAGGAGAAGAGACTGCAGTACTTTAGAGAATCCGAATGCACTTTCACTATCCGACGTGTTTATGATGCGCCAGCGGACGTCATTTTGTGCGTCTGCTGCTGTGGGGAAACTATGGAAACTACCGTTTTCTATACAGCGGACTACAACATGGATGTTTAATAAGAACGACGGACTCATCTAGAGCAGAGGTTCTCAATTGTTTTTCAGCCAAGGACCCCTTACAAGATAGAGAATACACCAAGGACCCCCTCATTCTGATTTGTGATTTTGGGCTCTATAAATAAAAATTGACTTGATTTGACATGTATGTCCCTTGGAATAATCTGACGTATTTTTTACACTTCTATAGTCTTAGTTATGTGAAAGAACAACACAAGAGAAATGTATTAGAAAGATATTAGATATGTATTAAAAATATTTGCACCATCTCAACACAGAATAGGGTAACGTACACGTACCCGTACCGAAATTATTCGGTACGGGCCCTTCGGTTCGGTACACGTGTGTACCGAAGTGTACCGAAACGAATATAACGTTAAACGTAAAAAATTGAGAACGTGAACAACTTCTTGGAAGTAATCTCAGGTGCTGCGTCGCAGCATTCAGAGTAATTTTCTCCCATTGTGTTCAACGCGTCATAGAGCGAGCAAGTCATTCCATTGGACGAGCTGGTCAGAGAGATGCGTTCAAATGTAGTCAGTAATTTGAGGAACTGTCGAAATGGCGAACGCAGATAAAGTTGAGCTCGAAAATCCTCCAGCATCATTGAAGTCTCCGGTTTGGGAACATTTTGGTTTCGCAGTTACGTACAAGGATGACGGACAAAGACAGGTGGACCGAACCAAAGCTGTTTGTCGGCATTGTTCAACTAAAATTGGTTACGCGGCTGGCAATACATCAAACTTGCACACTCATTTGAAAAGGCATCACCCGAACGTGAATATCACCGGTACCAAAAGACTGAAGTGCAAACCCAACTCCCGCTAGCATTTAAGCCTCCAACACTCGCAAAAAGTTCAGACCGAGCCAAAGCTATTACAAACACCAAATATCCTTATGTTGCCATGTTAGCAAAGCGCTACCTGGCTGTATCTGCTACCTCTGTCCCTAGAGAGGGTGTTCTCCACAGCAGGAGACATTGTTAGTGCCAGCAGATCTGCCCTTTCGGCAAGCAATGTGGACAAGTTCATCTTTCTTTAAAAAAAACATGAAAATACAATGACAAGCAAGTCCTAATGTCAAACTGGTTGCTTAGGTAGTAGTACAGTACAGTTCAAATACAGATTATTTCAGTTCATCGAAAAGCTGCACCTTAATGTTTATTTTATTATATTTTATATTTATTTGAGTGAATATTCATAGTTTAATAATAATTAAAAACCCAAAACTAATAGTTTATGTTTTGTGAGTACTAGTATAGTAAAGTTCAAATACAGATTATTTCAGTTCATCGAAATGCTGCACCTTAATGTTTATTTTATTATATTTTGTATTTATTTGAGTGAATACATTATTCACAGTTTAATAAAAAAAATATATATTTTATGTTTTGTGATAATTTTTTCTGCTGTACCGAAAACGTACCGAACCGAACCGTGACCTAAAAACCGAGGTACGTACCGAACCGAAATGTTTGTGAACCGTTACACCCCTACAGAATACCCATAAAACAATCAATCAATTAGCTGCAAGTAACACTGTACCTAAACAAAATATCAAAGGGAAATCAAGAGAAAAGTGATAATTTGAAGTGCATTTCAGAACACACACACACACACACACACAAACATAAAGATAACACATCAAGTGTTTCACTCTTAGTTAAATGATTTATAAAAGTTTAATCACAAAATAAATGCAGGCTATAAACAATTGAACACATGCCTGCATTAACATATATCAAGTAAATTGCAAAACAACTGCAACTGCATTGCTACAATCCCAAACCACTACTTGTAATGGCAGCCAGCTCTGGACACTATTGGAGTGATGCAAGGCAGTCCATGAAGCTGATTGCTTCTCTCTGCAAGGGAAGACACGCAAGGTGTGGCCCTTAGTGTGGGTGGGACCTTGGACATGCTGCGTGATGTTAAAGCACTCCAATAGTGACAGAAACTCAGCGGCAAAGGTGCAGGTGCTGGAGTCCACGTGGATGTTAAAAGCACCTAGCAGTAGTGTGGATGGGGACATGGAGCAGATTGAGGTGAGAAGCTCAGACAACTCAGACATGAATGAGGTGGAAGGTTTGGGGGGGCGGTAAATGAGGACGACCTGCTGCTTTGAGGGGGCAGCCACTGAGAAGGCAATGCACTCAAGTGAGATTTTATTCATCCCCAGGAGCTGTTTGACAGGGATATCTGCTCTGTGGATAACTGCCAGCCCACCACCACGACCAATGGAGCGGGGCTGTTGGAGATAAGCATAACCTGGGGGGGGGGGGTGGCTAGGTTGAGTGTGAGGAAGTCCTGTTGGTTTTGCCATGTCTCAGTGAGGCAGAGAAAATCCAATTTCCTATCAATGATGATTTCATTCATAAGTGATGCTTTGTTGTGGGAGCGGGTATTTAACAACATGAATGTGTGGGAGTTGTTATATGTTGCAATGGCTGGTAAAACAGTGATGCCATCAACACAGGCCAAGGGCTTCAGGTTAACACTGCACACGTGTGGTTTGTTGTGATGACGTAAGTGGGCGGTGACGGGGCGCCGGGACCACACAGTTGGGATAGTGTCAGCGGAGCCGGTGTAAACAAACCCACGTTTGGAACCTCTATGGACATACCTGGGTCTGCCAACTCGTAACAGCCTCGGTATGCAATGACTGACAGACATAGAGGGGGTGTAGTGAAGTGGTTGATCCTAAAAAGTTGCGAGGCGGAGTAACGAAGCATCACGATGGTATGATGCTAACGTTAGCACAGCGTTAGCTGTGGTCGCGGATCGGCCGGGAGAATGCGCTATCAGCCAAGAGTACAGGTGAACCAGGACAGCAGGCAGCCTGTCCAGGAAGCGACTCAAGGACGGACAGCACTGAGGAGAGATGGTGGAAGTTGAAGAAGTTTGCCTCAGAGGAGCACCAGTGGTGGCCAGAGCAGGCTAGCCTGAGCAGGTAGAACTAGGCTAGCTTCTGATCGCCGTCAGACTGGCTGGGTGGAGAGGACCGTTGTTGTGTCTTTTGTGGCAGAACAAAATCAAACAGCAGCTAAGCAGGTGATACAGTGAAGCAGGATCGGGACTCAAAACGGGAAAATGAGACGGAGAATCGGGCTTGTCGTCAGATGGAGCCACTAACGTTAGCGATAGCGTTAGCCCTGAAGCAGGAGCAACATTAGCAGGTGTAGCAGGGTGGACAGGTCGGAAGCGGAGCATCCGTAAAAAGTTGCGATCGGGTGTTACAAAAGTGTCCAGAACAGCGTGTGCAAGCCGCTGAACGTATGGAAACTGAGGTAGAAATGTTGGTCCAAAACTCGGCAGATACATTTTCGGACAGAGAAGCGGCGAACAGACAACGCCAGCGTCCTCTCTCTCCAAAAGTGTTGCGTCACAAAAAAAAATAATAATAAATAAAAAATCTAATGAATCTGAAAACTTTTCACGGACCCCCTGGCAGAGTGCCACGGACCCCCGGGGGGTCGCGGACCCCACTTTGAGAACCACTGATCTAGAGACTCTGCACCGTGCTCTGATGCTGCTGCTTTGCTTTATGAACGTGGACAATAGAGAAACATATTCTTCATGACCAAAGTTGGAATTGAAATAAAAAAGGAAAGTGAAACTTATGCTCGTCACCCTCTCCCTCCGGTCCACATTAATACAAATGATCCCAATACGTATGATTGAATGAACTATGAAAAGATCTTAAAATCAATACACATGTATTTATTATAAACGTTAGTCTTTAACACCTATCACTGTGTACATCACCATTCAAACATCTTTTAAAAGTTGAACAAACTCCACACAGCTCAGTAAAGACGGTGAAATGTTGACTTTATTTGATCATTTCAGTAAAAACTAACGTTCATATTTCTCTCTTTGATTATAATACTGATGAACGTTCAGAACAAAGCACTTTGGCAACTTACCACATACGTTTTAAAATGCTTAATAAGCACCGTAACTTTCATGATATAATTTCTCGGTCATAATCGTTTGTTTCCGTGAACGGCCGACTGTTGTGTGACGCAAATGCTGCGGCTGCAATGCATTGTGGGGCAGCATTTTCTCCTCTCCTTTCGGTTAGGGAGGTCCTGTGTGTGTGTGTGTGTGTGTGTGTGTGTGTGTGTGTGTGTGTGTGTGTGTGTGTGTGTGTGTGTGTGTGTGTGTGTGTGTGTGTGTGTGTGTGTGTGTGTGTGTGTGTGTGTGTGTGTGTGTGTGTGTGTGTGTGTGTGTGTGTGTGTGTGTGTGTGTGTGTGTGTGTGTGTGTGTGTGTGTGTGTGTGTGTGTGTGTGTGTGTGTGTGTGTGTGTGTGTGTGTGTGTGTGTGTGTGTGTGTGTGTGTGTGTGTGTGTGTGTGTGTGTGTGTGTGTGTGTGTGTGTGTGTGTGTGTGTGTGAAACCTCCTTTCCTATCATTCTAGAGAATTCGAACAGCACTTATCATGGCTGCCACTGAGGGACTTCCGGGTCATTTCACTCCGTTAGGAAGGTTCCTAAGCTAAATGGACTATTCGACTTCAGCCCTGGGCCCTTCTCACTTCTCTTATTTTTCATTTCCTCGTTCCTCGGTCTCACCGGAAGTTGATTTGTCTGCGCCATCTTGAGTAGCGTCCCAATGGCCTTATTTTTTTAGATTTATGCTTTTGCAATTTGCAACATCACGAACATACAACATGTTAGTATCAATGCAACTACACATTAATACGATTTAAAAAACAAGAAGAACATACATTTAAATCTATATCACACCTGACTGCAAATCAGTCTATCTACAGAACGTATGCCATTTATAAAAATAAGCTTTTCACAAACACACACAAATAGAGAGAGCTGAGAGGATAGCTTCCTCTATTTTGGAGACTCAGTGAAGTCAGATCAGAGGCCTTTTTTTTTTTTAAAGTTAATATGCATTTTAGAAACATGTACAGCATCGACTGTATATATAAATGAACGTAGTGTCCGTGACGTCACCCATAGGATTCTGCAGAGTTGCCGTGAAGCCCTTAGTAGGCGGAGTCGGCCACTAACGGCTCGACTGTGACGTCAGAGTCTAATCCCGCCTGCTCCAAATAAGGGCAAAGAGGCGGAGCCGAGGCGGGACCTCCTGCCTCCGAACTGGAAGTAAACAGAGCTAGCTCAGGCTAAGAAGCTAAGCTAACATGAAATACATGCATACCAAGTTACTGCTAACAGTGTAGTTCCCCTATATAAACGTTACGTTCATAATCAAATGAGACAATCTGCAAGAGAATTAGCTATATTTTGTTATTCTTAATGCTTGTCATTCACACGTTGAGAAAAGACGGACTCCACCGCCCGGACCTTACGGAGCCGCAGTGGGCTAGCTCCGGGACGCCGGCTGGAGCTAGCCCCCTGCGGCTCCGTTAGCTCCGGCGGCCACCACTGGGATAATTGGGTCCCCTATTAACATTTGCTCCCGTTTAGCAGTATGGGCGTCATAGCCATAGACTATAAAAGTCTTACCCAAGGCTGAATCATAAACTAAAATGTATATGTATTAGGGGTGTAACGGTTCACAAACATTTCGGTTCGGTACGTACCTCGGTTTTTAGGTCACGGTTCGGTTCGGTACGTTTTCGGTACAGCAGAAAAAATTATCACAAAACATAACAGATATTTTTTTCATTAAACTGTGAATAATGTATTCACTCAAATAAATACAAAATATAATATAATAAACATTAAGGTGCAGCATTTCGATGAACTAAAATAATCTGTATTTGAACTTTACTGTACTAGTACTCACAAAACATAAACTATTAGTTTTGGGTTTTTAATTATTATTAAACTATGAATATTCACTCAAATAAATATAAAATATAATAAAATAAACATTAAGGTGCAGCTTTTCGATGAACTGAAATAATCTGTATTTGAACTGTACTGCACTAGTACTCACCTAAGCAGCCAGTTTGACATTATGACTTGCTTGTCATTGTATTTTCATGTTTTTTTAAAGAAAGATGAACTTGTCCACATTGCTTGCCGAAAGGGCAGATCTGCTGGCACTAACAATGTCTCCTGCTGTGGAGAACACCCTCTCGCTAGGGACAGAGGTAGCAGATACAGCCAGGTAGCGCTTTGCTAACATGGCAACATAAGGATATTTGGCGTTTGTAATAGCTTTGGCTCGGTCTGAACTCTGTTGCGAGTGGTGGAGGCTTAAATGCTAGTGGGAGTTGGGTTTGCACTTCAGTCTTTTGGTACCGGTGATATTCACGTTCGGGTGATGCCTTTTCAAATGAGTGTGTAAGTTTGATGTATTGCCAGCCGCGTAACCAATTTTAGTTGAACAATGCCGACAAACAGCTTTTTCCACCTGTCTTTGTCCGTCATCCTTGTACGTAACTGCGAAACCAAAATGTTCCCAAACCGGAGACTTCAATGATGCTGGAGGATTTTCGAGCTCAACTTTATCTGCGTTCGCCATTTCGACAGTTCCTCAAATTACTGACTACATTTGAACGCATCCCTCTGACCAGCTCGTCCAATGAAATGACTTGCTCGCTCTATGACGCGTTGAACACAATGGGAGCAAATTACTCTGAATGCTGCGACGCAGCACCTGAGATTACTTCCAAGAAGTTGTTCACGTTCTCAATTTTTTACGTTTAACGTTATATTCGTTCGGTACACTTTGGTACACACGTGTACCGAACCGAAGGGCCCGTACCGAATAATTTCGGTACGTGTACCGTTACACCCCTAATATGTATGCATAAAGGGTTACGTCCTTAGCTGGCTAATAAGTACCAAGCACACAAACACCTGCGAACGGGGTTAACATGTATAATATTATCATTTTAGACTTCTTGGAAGTTCTGTTAGTACATTCAAGCGCACAGCACGACATTTTAATTGTCTGGTATTTGTAACAATATTCCCTAAAAGCAGTGTTGGGCAAGTTACTTCCAAAATGTAATATATTACATATTACTTATTACTCTCTTTTGAAAGTAATAAGTTACATTACAATATTACTGTCTCTGAAATGTAATGAGTTACACTACTTTAGTTACTTTTTAGTTACTTTCACCAAAATAACCGCAAAAGAATGGCGAGATATTTTAAATGCTAAAATGTAGTTTAGTGCAGCTCATTATACATCCAGTGAAGGACAATGTGGTATAGCATAACAACTGTGTAGGCACTTAAGGCTACTAACAACTTGTATTACACGGCTTAGTTGAATACTCGATTCTGATTGTAACTTCTTAACATGTGACACGTTGTTAATCCAGCAGTACAGACCACTGTCAAGGACTATAATGAAGGTTGCTAAGGAGGATCAAGAAAGAGAAAGGAAAAGAGGTTAAAAGACGGAGCGCTGGACGTCAGATAAATCACCAGAAGAAGGCAGACAGGAAGTAAACAATAACAGGACACGGAATGGGCTCTGTAGTGTGTTTAGTATATGGCCGTGTACAGGCCCGGTTCCAGAACAACATGACTCAGGGTGCCTCTGAGATTACAGCAGCAGTAGTAGGTTTACATGAGCAATAGTGGCCGGCAACAGCAATGAAAAATAGCATTCATGGTCCCCAATGAACAGATTATGGCATTTGTTATGTTTTGAAACCAAGTGAGAACATTTCAAGTGAGTTAAAAGTGCAATCCTGAAATATCTCATATAGTCCAAAGTGGACTGTGGCAAAGAAAAACACAAAAGCTTCAAAACTGTACTGATAAAACAAATGAGAACATATTGTAAATCAAGGCACATATGATTTATTTTATATTAATAATATATATAATAATATTTTTATTATTATTTTGAAATGGCAAACATTGAAAAGCAAAAGTATTATTAAAACCATGTACTAAATCATCACTTTGGTCCCATCATATACTCTGGGAAGAGAATATTTACTGTGCTTGAAAACTGGTATCACATCATCATGTGAGGTTGGCTTTGTGACCTGGAGAACATTTCAGCTGCAACATTATAGCTTGTTGATAAGCTTGGGATATGATATCTTTTTGTAGCCATTCGTGGTGAAGGCATCTGTGCTATTGTATAAATTATGTTTGACCCAACATTTCTACAGGCATGGCAGAATATGGCCCTATTTTCACATGAATATTCCCTTGTCTATTTGTATACCACGAGCTGCAAAATGACCGCCTAACCCCACTGTACAGGCGGGTACTTGTTTAGATATACCTGGGCAGGCTCTGTTTTGCCGTGGTATCCTGGCACCTGCGGGCCGCAGAGGGGCGGCGTAGTTTAGGGAGACGAAGACTGCTGCTCCGGGGGCGAGGAGTCAGGCGGGAGTAAGCTAGTGTCCACAACGGAGGGTAACGTGATCTGACCTGTTGCTACGGTCTGCAGTAGATGCAGTGTTGCTGGCGTTTATTGATGGTTGCTTTAACCATTTTCGTATAAATGATTATCCACGGATGTGTGTCACTGCTGTGGAAGCACTTTGGAAATGATGCATGCGCAGCGGAGCAGGTCACGCGCACCTGACACAATTTGTTGTTAGTATTTTTCGCTCCGTTCTCTTTTTTGAATAGACGGTGCATAACATTCAACTGCCCGAAGATCCCGACGCGAAGCCTGAAAGGTAAACACCAGGTTTACTAATCTACCCGCACAATTTGACTGGTGTCCGAATGTCTCGCTATGTTAGTACATTCTTAAAAAACAAAACACCATTTAATTTCGGGTTAAATGTGTTGTAACTGCGTTACTGAGCATTGTAACGGGTAATATATTACCCACATTTCATTAGTAATGTGTTACATTACTTCGTTACAGCAAAAAGTAATATATTACTGTAACTCCGTTACTTTTGTAACTCCGTTACAAAAGTAACGGAGTTACAGTAATATATTACTGTAACTCCGTTACTTTTGTAACGCGTTACACCCAACACTGCCTAAAAGGCACAATCACCACGAACACGGCTAAAGCTAAAGGGTCAAGTACAGTACTATGACTAACTAACGTTGTAGCCTCTATAGTTGTAGCCTAGCAGAGTGGACAAGTTGCTGTTAGCTGACAGTGAGGCATGTACGTGTCCATCAAAGTGACCACGCCCTAATTTATGCAACAACTTTAAGACCTACTATAAATAAAAGGGTCGTGTTAGAAAACAACTCACTCACAGATTCATAATCATGAAGGTGGAATCTAACTATATCGATAATAATATTTATTGCATCCATGGGGAGAAACATGTTTTTTTCTGCTGTAAAGTTGGGCATTTTAACATGGGGGTCTATGGAAATTGCTCCTTTCTGCAGCCAGTCCCTAGCGGCCCATGTATGAACTGCAGTGTGTGGCACTTCCGTATTGGCGTCCCGGCTGTTCCCCAGAGTTTGCCGCTTGATGTACAGCCATTGGTTGTTATTTTTTTCATTGAAACTTTATTTTATATACTTAATCAATTTTCTTTGGTAATTGAGATTTGGCAGGGTGGTTAATGATTAAATATAGCCTACTGTATATTCTGTTGTTTAAAAACTCAAGACACATTTATTTATCTTGTTTTATTCCGATTTTAATTGTTGGCCTAAATATTGGTTCAAATGGGGAATGTGTGATGTCATGTTTGAAAATCTGTTCTGAGTCTTTTTTCAAAGTACTGTTGTGTTTTTCAGAACCTCATGTGGAAACACAATGTGCTTCTGCACCAGAGGTGAGTTTGAGGAAATCTGAGAATCAAATGAATTCAGTCTTCTGAAGACCAACGAAGTCTACGAGGATCTATGTGAGATATCTTGGGGAAATATCTTCAATTTACCCTTACTGTACACTGTACGCCAAATAAACACGACCAAATTGAGCCAAAACCAATTATTACTACCATGTTGTTGCTGCAGCTAGTTTACAAAATACAGTAAGGATAAACAAGTAATACAATATTGACTGCAGTAATATAATACGTCTAAATATGGAAAAAATACCTAAACAAACACAACTTTTTTTTGTTTTGATGACGTAACTTCACAACAAGTCCAGTTGCTTGTTTTGTTCTGTTGTTAAAGACACATTTAATCAAGCAATGTTTTTTTCTCCAGGTTGAAGACGACCCGAGTCAACACGCCTACCCTGAGATCAAATTTGTCAGCGTCGGCTCGTCCCAAAGCGGTTTCCACGGTGACGCTGAGTGTGTTATCTACTCTGTTCCTCGGGTGGAAGCTAGCTCTGATGAGCCCCTCTGTACTCTTCTGTTAACGACCCCCAATAACTCTCACAGTCTGGCAGAAGAAGCTGGTGTGAATTAAGCAGCCGCGTAAATAATCTGACACAGAGAGATGTTGGTGGGAATATGTACGATTATTTATCCATTTACTTATTTCAAACCTGCTCTGAATGACCTGCTCATGTGATGATAAGTCCAGCTCTGCTCTTAGTTCACAAACGTGCCGCTTCAACAGTTTGCTTCAGGTCAAAGCTGGTTGCACTTATTGTACGTCCCTTTGGATAAAAGTTATTTTGTGGCAATTTATTTATAAAGTTCATTTTATTACATAAATTACATACATTATTGATATGGTATTAAAGTTATCTCTGTAAGATAGACTGTTCTAGTCAAGTTATCAGATTAGCATAAAATATATTGCTTCGAATTAGCTTTGACTATTAAATTAACTATCGGTTAAAGACTTCATTTACAGAAATGTTTAATTATAGCGGAATATAAATAAATAGATATGAAACTATAGATGTGGTCAGTACGGGTTTCAAGATGCCACTCCTCATACTGTTTAACCTGTTAGTATTGTATATATATATATATATATATATTTGGATTTGCACCTTTTTTCATAGTTTTATTTTTTATATTTAATTGTATATTAGCAATTGTCCTGCTCTGTACTGCATCTGCTGCACAACACACCGTCTACGTATACAAATACAAATAAAAGTTATCTTAAGCAAATTATTTCTGAAATGTGTTTGACAATAATTTAATAATTTAAATGTTAACAGTAAAATATATTATTTTTGCATTAAGTTGCATAGTTTTAAAGTGTAACCATACGTGATACACATGCAGGTGTTAGAGAGGAGAGTCAAGCTGTGTATTGTATTTTAAGCAGGGACTCCATCGTTTAGAGAAGTGAAAACGTGTTGGTTTGCCGGTGAAAGAAAGAGACAGCGTTCAACCATCAGAGACCCGAACATGGACGTCTGCCACAGTTTGATCTTCTTCGTTCTCAGTGAGTACACTTTGTAGTTCTGTCATTTCTCTATAACGTCATCTTCCTTTCTGTATTTAATGTTAAACTCCCCCAGCTGTGTGACCATCAGCTGTTTGTTTGTGTGGGTAAAGGTGTGACCAGCCATGAGTATGAGTCACATTATTTGTATTTAATATAAAAAACGTATGAGCATATTCCTAAGTTATCTGTAATCAACAACTTTTTTTTATATTTTACCTTCATCCAAAGGTTTTTACAATATAATTGCAATCAACCATGAGCATACAAATTCAGCAACAATCCTGCAAACACATATGCTTTCAAATACATTTCTAATAGCCAGGTTAGTTTTTATAGTCTCACTTTGTAGTATTCACATTGGTTCTGCTGAGACTTCACACAGGAAACTACCTCTAACACAATAAGCAAAAAGCGTTCTCGGAGAAACATGCTAGAGCAGGGGTCTCCAATACGTCGATCGCGAGCTACCGGTAGCTCGCAAGCCCTCAATAAGTAGCTCGCCAAGCAAATCCAAAATGTAAAAAATACACAAAAAAAAAGGAAATGTAATTAAAAGAATCTACCCTATGCATAAACGAAACCTCAATCTTAGCGAACTCTATCTACTTACTACAACTCTAAATCTATCCAACACCCCTCCTCCCCCCACAATGAATATCAACCAATCACGTTCTTGCAACAGTTTAAAAGGGGAGTGATTACATTACATTACATTGCATTTAGCTGACGCTTTTATCCAAAGCGACTTACAATAAGTGCGTTCGACCAACAAAATACAAACTTGAAGAAAACAGAATCATATAAGTACATCAGGTTTCATAGAGCAAAAACATTTCAAGTGCTACTCAACTGGCTTTAGGTAAGCCAGTCCTTTATTAGTATATAAGTGCTTTGTTAATAGTTATATTGCTCGAAGTGGAGTCGAAAGAGATGAGTTTTCAGTCTGCGCCGGAAGGTGTGTAAGCTATCTGCTGTCCTGATGTCAATGGGGAGCTCATTCCACCATTTTGGAGCCAGGATAGCAAACCCACGTGTTTTTGCTGATGGGAACTTGGGTCCCCTTGGCAGCGAGGGTGCAGCGAGCCGTTTGGTTGATGCAGAGCGGAGTGCACGTGCTGGAGTGTACAGTTTAACCATGTCCTGGATGTAGGAAGGGCCAGATCCATTCGCAGCATGGTACGCAAGTACCATTGTCTTGAAGTGGATTCTAGCAGTTACCGGAAGCCAGTGGAGGGAGCGGAGGAGCGGCGTGGTGTCGGAGAATTTAGGAAGGTTGAAGACCAGGCGAGCCGCTGCATTCTGGATGAGCTGCAGAGGTCGGATGGCACATGCAGGTAGACCAGCCAGGAGGGAGTTACAGTAGTCTAGGCGTGAGATGACGAGAGCCTGGACCAGAACCTGCGTCGCTTTCTGGGTCAGCTGGGGACGTATCCTCCTGATGTTGTAAAGCGTGTATCTGCAGCAGCGGGTTGTAGCAGCGATGTTTGCAGTGAAGGACAGTTTGTTATCTAGGGTCACACCCAGATTCCTTGCAGTCTGAGTCGGGGAAACAACAGAGGTGCCGATGTTGATTGTTAGGTCAAGAGTGGGACAATCTTTTCCCGGAAGGAAAAGCAGTTCAGTCTTGTCAAGGTTGAGCTTGAGGTGATGAGCAGACATCCACTGAGAGATGTCAGCTAGACAAGCAGAGATGCGTGCGACGACCTGGGTCTCTGAGCGGGGAAAGGACAGAATTAATTGGGTGTCGTCAGCATAGCAGTGGTATGAAAAACCATGCGAGCTAATGACAGATCCGAGCGAGTTTGTGTACAAGGAGAAGAGGAGGGGACCAAGAACAGAGCCCTGAGGGACCCCTGTAGTTAATTGACAAGGGTCGGACTCCGACCCTCTCCAAGTAACCCTGTATGTGCGGTCTTTGAGGTATGAGGTGATGAGGGAAAGTGCAGAGCCTGAAACTCCAAGTTCTTGGAGAGTGCGAAGGAGGATCTGATGGTTCACCATGTCGAATGCAGCAGACAGGTCCAACAGGATGATGACAGAGGAGAGGGAGGCTGCTTTAGCAGTGTGCAGTTCCTCAGTCAGTGACAGCAAGGAGGGCAGTTTCTGTGGAGTGACCTGCCTTGAAACCAGACTGGTGCGGATCCAGAAGGTTGTTCTGATGGAGATAACAGGATAGTTGTTTAAAGACAGCCCGTTCAAGTGTTTTAGACAGGAACGGGAGGAGAGAGACAGGCCTGTAGTTTATAACATCAGACGGGTTGAAAGTGGGTTTCTTTAGGAGAGGGTTTACTCTTGCCTCCTTGAGACTGTTTGGAAAGTGACCAGAAGTTAGAGAAGTGTTGATGAAATGGGTGAGAAACGGTAGAATATCAGGAGCGATAGTCTGAAGGAGGTTTGAAGGGATAGGGTCCAGAGGACAGGTGGTAGGGTGGGCAGAGGTAATGAGGGTAAGAACCTCACTTGGAGAGAGAGGGGAAAAGGAGGTCAGTGTGTGGGTGGAAGGAGGGTCTGGTGACCCAGTGGTGAGTAAAGGTGAGTCAGAAAAAGAAGAGCGAATATCATCAACCTTTTTTTCAAAGTGGTTAACAAAGTCGCTTGACAGAAGGAAGGAGGGGGAAGGGGCTTTGGGAGGGTCCAAGGGGGTGGAGAAGATGGAAAATAGTTTTTTGGGATTGGAATAGGAAGATTGGATCTTATCTTGAAAGAAAGTGCTTTTTGCCTGAGAGATGGAAGCAGAGAAAGAGGAGAGGAGAGCCTGATAGGTTAGGAGGTCGTCACGGTGTTTGGATTTCCACCGTTTCCGCTCTGCTGCCCGAAGGACGGTTCTATTAGCACGCAGTGCGTCATTTAGCCAGGGAGCAGGAGGGGACTGACGAGCCTGCCGAGATGTGAGAGGACAGAGAGAGTCCAGAGAGGATGAGAGAGTAGAGAGGAGAGTTTCTGCAGCAGAGTTTGGAAGTAGGAGTTGGAACGAGTCAGAGGAAGGGAGGGCTGAGAGCACCGATGAGGCAAAGGTAGAGGGGGAGAGGGAACGAAGGTTACGGCGGACAGGTGCAGGATGAGAAGAGATTAGTTTGTTATGTTTGGAAAGGGGTAGAGAGAATGAAATGAAGAAGTGATCGGATGTGTGGAGCGGGTTTACAGAGAGTAAAATATGCATAAATAAAAAGAAAGAATGCTAACTATAGGTAACATAAGATAAGAATAAACAAGTTTAAATGATTTGTTATTGGTTGTGATCATATTTTAAAGATGTTTGGATTATTGAAAAGTCTACAGCTCCCTTTCATCTGAGTGTTGAGAGCCCGGACCCCCCTAGAGGATGTGAGGTCCACCCCCAAATAAAACAGGTTAAAATAATTAAATTGCACACATTTTCTTTTAGTAAACACTGAAAACGGGTCCCACATGACCCAAACAGCACACAAAGTATAATGTTAAAATGTGCTAAATATATACACTTCAAAAAACAAAAAAAAGAGAAGTAAAAGTAGCTCACTACTTGTTTTATTTTTTGAAAGTAGCGCTCATCCTAAAAAAGGTTGGAGACCTCTGTGCTAGAGGTTCCCAAAAATAAATCTTTCGCAGGAAGTCTCTGCAAATGCATGCTTTTGTTGACTTCAGGGTTGATTAATCCGTCAATATGCCCTCTTAGATTTAGAACTCCAGGGTTCATTCACTTGCTTTTTCTGGAGATTTCAACGTGTAACCATCTTAAGGTTTGTTTGGTTGTCATGGAGAAAGGGTGGTTAAATTAATTCAGCAAATTGAACTGCATTGACTTAAAAAATGTGATCAACTAATGTAAATACTTATGTTTATTTTACGACAGGAAACTCAAATGTAACATCTGTAACAACTTCTAGTGCGACTGAATGTATGAACTGTTCAACTCTCTGTTCTACTTAATATGTTCGTATACTTAACAGTGTACACACATTGACTGTGTGAATGCGTGATGGAGCTGCTATGTTGTATGCCATTAAATATCACGTCTTATATGTTAAGTTAAAGACAAAGTTAAAGATGATTTTCCAATAATGTCATACTTGCTTTTGTGAAACTGTTTCATGTGATAACAATATACACAGAACCAATGCCTGATAGACTGTGATTTACCTGTGCAGCTTGTTGTTTGACAATGTGTAAATGTAGTTCAGTATTTGCTGTAATTAGTTACAGGAGGCACAGACAGTGACTGTTGCTTTTCTTTTTAACAGCCCTGCAGGGTCCAAACACTGGTCTTGTCTCTGCAGAAGGACACCCCGTCTTTACAGGGACTGAAGGAGGAAATATTTCAGTTCATTGCTCATTTGTTTTTCCAGGAACAAGGAAGTTACTCTGCAAACCAGACTGTGAGGAACGCATTCTCATTGAAACGACTGGTGACAAGGCTACACAAGGCAGATACAGCATTGAATATATCTATATTTCTCTGTCATATCGCGTTCGCGTTGGCATCACAAAGCTGACAAAGTCTGACTCAGGACGGTACAAATGTGGTCTGGACAGATATTTGCTTCCAAACTCACATCATCTGATAGAAATCATCGTAGAAGATGGTGAGTTTTTACTAAAAGACAAAGTATGCTTAGGTTTTAGAGCTCCAAAAACACCAAGTATATGTAATCTTACAACTGTTAACATTTATCACTTCAAAACAACGGGTCCAATTCTTAAAGGGCCCTGTTATTCTCATTTTCACTCATATTAGTATGTAGTGTCTCTACTGGGACATGTCTCCATGCTTTAATGTTCAAAAGCTCTTTATTTCTCTCATACTGCCTGTGCTGCAGCACCTCTTTTCACCCTCTGTCTGAAACCAGAACCCAGTCTGCTCTGATTGGTTAGCTGGCAGGCTCTTTTGTCTTTGGTCTATCGCTTAGAGATGGCCCGCCCCTTAACCTGATAAACTGAAGCTGTTACATGGATAAAGCTTTATTTGAATTTTGATTATAAGCATATGTTACGATTCCAAATAAAATACTCACTCTAAAATGTATCTTTACTAAAATACTGCCAATATTTTTTCACATCCTTTCTTTGTGTCTTCATTGATCTCAGCTCCAACCACTTCCAAACCAAAGTGGACTCTTCAACCTTTTTCCACTGAAGTTCAGTCAGCCTCCACACCCCCAACACCTCAGAGGCAAAGCTCCAGTTTAAGAAGTTTCACATCCTCATCCTCTTCCCCTGAAACCCCCACCCATCAGCAGCAGACGGAGGGAACAGCTGCACCAGCTTCAGGTACTTTTTAATATCTTTGATAACACAGTTTTAGGGTTCCCTTGAATGTTCGTGAAACCATTTAGGCTTCACTATGAAACTGAAGAGAAACGAAGACTACTGAACCTTTTCCTACGGGATCACCGAGGCCAAATCGAGCCAGGTCGTAAAGTTATCTTTGCCGAGTTCCATTACCCTTAGTGACCACACCCACCTCTTAGCTCTAATATTAACATTCTACAAAACATAATTACAACAAACATCAAAAAAAAAACGCTCAACTTTCAAGCACTGCATGAAAGTTGATGATTCATCTGAATATTATAGTAAAGTATGAATTGCTGATGTCAGTGATCGCATCAAGTTATGAAGATATTAAACAAAACGTAACAAGGTGTTCTTGAACTGATCTTATACGAAGATGAGGCAGAAGTAAAAGGTAATGTGTTTCTAAAACATTACTGCATGCCACATAGAAGAAGTGATGGAGGAAGGGTGCAACAGGTGCTGCTTACCAACAGCTTTTATGTTTTGAAGAACACAAAGTGAAGCTTTTTCTACACCGCCTATGCCATTGCAGTCTAAAGGGTGTAACACTGTGATTTATATACAATGCGTTCTTATTTACAGTAGTAACAAAGGTAAACCATTGACCCGAGTGTGTTTGAGTTTGTTTATGTGTGTATTGAATCATGATATGTATGTGTAACCCACCGCAGGGGGTCCGCTGTATGTGGGGCTGATTGTGCTCGCCAAGATCTTCATGTTATCTCTGGCTGGGCTGTTCTTCTGCAGGAGGAGGGCCCGGAAACACAAAGGCAAGGCAACAGGAAACACACACACACACACACACACACACACACACACACACACACACAGTTAAAACTGCAATTTTCGCATGTATAATGACATTTTCTGATCTTTTATAAATCAAAGTGTAACTAGGATAACAGTAATTCTAAATGTAAAATGTAAAAAAAAGATAATTTTTTTTGTAAAAAATAGATAATTTGCGCACAAACGCAGAGAGACTAATTTATGGCAACACAAAAGAAAACATGGGAGCGGTGGAGATGAGGAGGTGTCGGCGTTCTGGTGATTTACTCGGAAGGCTTCAGTAGAAGCTGCTGGGAGTCCCCGGGGACTTCCGGCCGGGGACTCCGGGTGGCAGTATACGCCGTGAAGTGGTTTGCGGCCTGCCAGTAAACCCAAAGCAGAAGAAGAAGAAGTGATGTTAGCGGCTTAATTTGCCTAATCCTCCCCCAGGGACTTATTCCGGTGTGAACGCGATCTGTTCATGAGAACTAAAGATTTCTCATGAACCTTTGTGGGAAAAGTTCTGCGGTGTGAATGCGCCTATTGTAATGTGTTTTTTACAGATGGTAATTGAAATGTACAGTTTGTGATTGTAGAAAAGACATAGAACAATATGATGGAATAATTTGATGGCCATTCCCATGTTCTTTAATGTTCAAAAGTTGTTGACACTTCTAGTAAACACAGTGTGTGGATGTACCTGTAGCAGTTGTTGATTCAGGCTGCTCTGTAGTTTTAGGAGAAGTGGTCAGAGCTGTGAACAAAAACAAGCAGACACAAAGAAGTCCTGATGAGAGAAATTAGATCCTCCTGTATGTCTGTGAGTGTTAGTTGAACTATTTTAAATTGAGTTTAAAACATCAGCAGCTTTCAGTGAAAAATGTCTTCAGAGACAAGAACAAACATTTTCATTATCAAGCAGAAACTCACCATCAGTGACGATGAGCCTAAACCTCTGGTATCGATCTTTAGAGTCAGGTCTCTCCAGACCACACCTGTACCAGTCAGACTGGGTCAGCTGTTCGATGCTCACAAACAGAAATCGTCCTTTCAGAACGCCGCTGCTCGAGTCCTCACTAACACTAAGAAAGTGGATCACTTCACTCCTGTTCTGAAGTCTTTACACTGGCTTCCTGTGTGTCAAAGAGTAGATTTCAAAATACTGCTGCTGGTTTATAAAGCTTTGAATGGTTTAGGCCCAAAATACATTTCTGACCTCCTGCTAAATTATGAACCATCCAGATCTCTCAGGTCTTCAGGGACTGGTCAGCTTTCTGTCCCCAGAGTCAGAACTAAACATGGAGAAGCAGCGTTCAGTTATTATGCTCCAGATATCTGGAACAAACTCCCAGAAACCTGCAGGTCCGCTGCAACTCTGACTACTTTTAAATCCAGGCTGAAGACTTTTCTTTTTGTCATATCTTAGACTGCACTGTAACTTTTATCCATGTATCTTTTCTTTTAATGTTTATTTTATTCGCTTTTCTTTTTAATGATTTTAAATGCCATTTTCTTAATGTCTTTCATTTGTTGTAAAGCACTTTGAATTGCCTTGTGTTGAAAAGTGCTATATAAATAAACTTGCCTTGCCTTGCCTTTGACATATCTGATGCTGTATTTGTCTTTTTTAGTAAATGTGTGACTAGTTGTTTCAACAAGATTGTCTTCTCCTTCACATTCTTCCTTGCAGAAGTACTTCTTGGCTCCATAGTGAGTAAAGTTGCATCGAACTACAATATTTCCCCCAGTTCTAGCATTGATTTTTCTTTCTGCAGAAGGACCACCATCCAGTTTTGCTGTTAAAAAACAGAAACAATTAATAGTTACTATGTGTAGTAGTTTACAAATCGTAGTTTCATTATTTACAACTTTGTGTTTTTTCAAACTTGATCCAGTGACTGAGGGATGAGGTGTGACGATTTAATGAAACCGTTTAACTAAAACTCTTCCAAAGATTTATTTTGAAAGGATTTCTTTACCCCTTGAAATTGTAATTTGTATATTATTACTTACCCTGAGTTACCTTGAATTCATATGCGCATAACTTCCCTAAAACATCACTCATCTAAACACTTCTGCATTAACTGAGAGTATACAAATACTTAAAGGCTTTTTTTTACATAACTAACTGGTTCTTTACTTGAATATTTAAATGTAATGCTTCTAGATTTTATATTTATTAACTCAACTATATATCTGACACTTACATTAAGGCTACTTGTAACTTTTGGCATACGAAACATGATGATATTTTTGAAGTACTGTACTACTTTGGCTCCACCTTGACACACTACAACATTAAAATGCTCCTAACTGTATTTGTTAGACATAAAAACAGAATATACTATTGTATAATAAAACAACACTGTGAAATTGAGAGATGAGATTGGTGCATGATAACTTTTACTGGAACTGAAAGTACATTTTGCTGATAATTACTAACATTTTGAATTCAGTACTTTCAATGGAGTATTTTTAGACCATGTGTTTCTGCGTTGGGGAGGAGAGTAGAGCTGTGTTGTGTTTGGAGGAGGGACTTCATCATTTAAATAAGTTACAAGTTCCTGGTTAGCCAGTAAAGAAAGACAGTCAGTGGTAAACCATCAGAGTCTCAGCATGGAAGTCTCTCACACTTTGATCTGCTTCTTCTTCCTCTTCTGTGAGTACTTCACTTTATTTTCATCTCAGTAATTTAATATTTTTTATTTTTCTGTTATTCTTGAGTTAATGCAAGGCTCCAGCAGCACGAGTTACTCTCATATTCCAAAATTAGGCTTTTTAATACCATGCAACCAATGACATATGTTTCACTTCCTCAAACTAACACATCATCATTAAACTCAGTTATTATCTGCTCACTGAATTAGTAACATTTAGTCATTACTTTCTGTGAAATAATGAATATGATTGTTTTCATAATCATTTAATCTGCTAATAATTGTCTTGATTAATTTATTAATCTTTTTATTTTTATTCTTACTATATATACATGCCGCTAATGTTAATTTAAACTTTGTATTATATTTGTATCTTATTGTATCTTTTAAACATTTATAACTCGCGTACGTCTTGACACTGCTGCTGGAACAAAATTGATTTCACAATTTGGGATAAATAAAGTTTATATCTATCTATCAAAGTGTTTTGTCCAAAAATGTCATAAATAAAAAAAAGTGGTGTTGACATTAAATACATTTTAGGTGATGTACTTTAAGGATTTGCATTAATGTAATGCTTAAAGTATGGAGACTTCATGTAGTCTTTGTGTCTAAAGAAGGATAGACCTTCTAAAGATCTCAGACCAAACGGTCACATTAACCTGCAGTGATGGTGATCTTCAGTCACAGGCTGTGGTTTAACTCTGAGGATCTGTGTTCATGTGAAACAGGAAGTGTTGTGATCAGACTGCAGGATCTTACAGGAAGTACTGCCCACTACTAATGATGGTTCATCTTTTGTTCAGCTCTGCAGGATGGAAGCACCGGTCTCGTCAGTGCCCGAGTCACGGTCTATTCAAGAATTGAAGGAGAAGATGTCACAGTTAAATGCTCCCTTTCTTGGTATGAAACCAGGATGTTCTTCTGTAAGGAAAAATGTGAAGACGAAGACATTCTCATTGAAACAACTGATGCCCCAGCTCAGAGAAGCAGATACAGGATTGATCATAAGCAGAAAGAATTTTTTGTGACCATCACTCAGCTGAACAAGTCTGACTCAGGAGAGTACTGGTGTGGTGCGGGATCATATTTCTCATCGCCTTCATACAAGTATATTGAAATCATTGTTGTTGATGGTGAGTTTCTACTAAAATCGAATAGTCTTCCTTGTCTTAATAATAGTTTTATCTTTTCACCTTTACCTCATCTAAATCCTACATGTCTTCTGAAAGTAACTCATAAAGTGTATTTGAATATTATTGTATGGAACATTAGGGATGAAGAATGTACTACCGGGGCAGGACCATATTGATCTTTTGTGTGTGCTCTTTGCTGAATTTAGTAGATCCTATACGGCAGCTCTCTGTTCTGTTGAAAACTAAGACAATTAGTAATAGATATAAATCAATAGACAATATTAACAACTGAACTGGTGGTGTGTGGCTGCAGTCGGGGCTTTAAAGGAGTACTATACCCCCAAATTACCATTTTTAGATTATCTTGAATTTGTGAAGAAAACTGTTTCTAGCATGACTCCACGGTGAACATGGAATCCCAAAATGGAGAAAAGTCTAAATGAATTTAAAATTAATTGGGGGCCGTGTTTTACAACAGCAGACATATATTAAAACATCTGTTTATTGACTCTTACACAACTAATGCTGTATAATCCTAAGGTCATTTACTGTATGCTCAGTACTTCCCTAAAACATGCATTCTGCTTAAACCTCATCCTTTAAAACACTAATGTTTTAGGGAAGTTATGAGCAAATGAATTCAAGGTAACTCAGGGTAAGTAATAATATTAAAATGATCATTTCAAGGGGTAAAGAAATCCTTTCAGAAATAAATGTCATTCTTTGCAACAGAACATCTTCCTTAAGATCACATATTTCATTATCAGTTAACCTCAATCATATACTATTTATATTTAAAATTATAAAGCCAACTATTTTATTAAAGCCTTCAAATCTAATATAAATCCAAAATATAATGATATCAAATCCAACTTTGAAGAACGTAAGATAACAATATGCTAAATCTCCTTGGAGGAATTTAAGTTAAAAAGCTGTTTCATTAAATATTAACACCTCAACCCTCAGTGACTGGATCACGCTATATACAAAGTTATAAATAGTGAAACTGATTTGTAAACTTCAAATAGTAACTATTGATTGTTTTTGTTTTTCAACAGCAAAACTTGATGGTGGTCCTTCTGCAGAAAAAACTATTGATGCTAGAACTGGGGGAAATATTGTAGTTGAATGCTCCTTTACTCGCTCTGGGACCAAGATGTTCTTCTGCAAGGAGGAATGTGAAAGAGAAATTCTTGTTGGATCGACTTACAATTCTTTGAAAAAACGCAGATACAGCATCAGATATCTTGAAGCATCTCCAAAAAAAGGATTTGTGTTTGTGAGCATCAAACAGCTGACCCAGTCTGACTCAGGATGGTACAGGTGTGGTCTGGGCGGACCTGACTCTAAAGATCTATACCAGAGGTTTAGGCTCATCGTCACTGATGGTGAGTTTCTGCTTGATAATGAATAATGAATGTTTTTCATGTCTCATGATGTTTTAAACTCAATTTAAAAGAGTTCAGCTGACAGACACAGAGGAGGATCTAATTTCTCTCATCAGGACTTCTTGCTTGTTTTTGTTCACAGCTCTGACCACTTCTACTCCTCCATCATCCGTCCCATCAGCCTCGACAGAAAAAACAAACCAAAGTGAAAGCTCCACATCTTCACCAGCTTCCCCTAAAAACCACAGAGCAACCTGAATCAACAACTACTACAGGTACATCCACACACTGTGTTTATTACTATATAACAACTTGTGAAACATAAAGGAGCATGAGAGTGGCCATCACATTCTTCCATCATAATGTTCTATGCTTTTTCTATAATCACAATCTCTACATTTCTGTTGGCATCGAGTACAAATTACAAATCAGATTTTAAAATGCTTCACCTTAAATCCTATTCCCAGCTTTTAAAAGATGTACTCTATTTCTACAGTAGGTATATGGCAAATACTGTTGACCTGTTGTCTTCCCCTTAAAGATAAGCTAATAACCAAATGGATGATGGGCTCTCTTGGTGTTGATGTTATAGTTTACTAGTAACTGTAACTTGTACCACAGCTGTGATCCTGTATGTGTCTCTGACTCTGGTCGTCCTGGTCATCGTGTCATCACTGTCTGTGCTGGTATTCTGCAGGAAGAGGATTTGTAAAGCCAAAGGTGAGGAACCAGGTAACACACACACACTCATACACACACACACACACACACACACACACACACACACACGCACACACACACGCACTCACTCACTCACACAGAAACCATTTGCTACACAAAAATTGTAGCAACTGTTTTCTCTTGACTTGTTAGATTGACTTTAAACACAGACGAAAATACACCAGATAAAAATAACCCAACTGCTGAAAAACATAAGAATTGTAGGCAGCCTGATTTGCAGTCATTTATTGTATTACTGTGTGTGTGTGTGTGTGTGTGTGTGTGTGTGTGTGTGTGTGTGTGTGTGTGTGTGTGTGTGTGTGTGTGTGTGTGTGTGTGTGTGTGTGTGTGTGTGTGTGTGTGTGTGTGTGTGTGTGTGTGTGTGTGTGTGTGTGTGTGTGTGTGTGTGTGTGTGTGTGTGTGTGTGTGTGTGTGTGTGTGTGTGTGTGTGTGTGTGAAAATGGATGATTGACAGACGGATGGACAGAAAGGAGGAGAGGACGCTTGACAGGTTGCTAAATGACAAAATATGTTCTGTTGTTTACAAACTCAAAACACATCTATTTATCTTGTTGTTTAATGGTTGGCCCAAATATTGGTTTAAATGGGGAATGTGTGAAATCATGTGTGAAAGTCTCTTTCTCAAAGTACTGTTGTGTTTTTCAGAACCTTGTGTGGAAACACAAAATGCTTCTGCACCAGAGGTGAGTTTGAGGAAAGTTATTCAATTTAAACGTTTGGATCACAACACATTAGCTCGGTAGGGCTACAGTTCTTGTACCTGTTGCTGCTTCCTATCCATATTTACTGAAATGCCGGATTTGGCTTTGATTAATTCCAGTTGCTTGTTTTGTTCTGTTGTTAAAGACACATTTAATCAAGCAATGTTTTTTTCTCCAGGCTGAAGACGACCCGAGTCAACCCGCCTACTCTGAGATCAACTTTGTCAGCGTCGGCTCGTCCCACAGCGGTTTCCACGGTGACGCTGAGTGTGTTATCTACTCTGTTCCTCGGGTGGAAGCTAGCTCTGATGAGCCCCCTCTGTACTCTACTGTTAACGACCCCCAATAACTCTCACAGTCTGGCAGAAGAAGCTGGTGTGAATTAAGCAGCCGCTGTAAATATTCTGACACAGAGAGATGTTGGTGGGAATATGTACGATTATTTATCCATTTACTTATTTCAAACCTGCTCTGAATGACCTGCTCATCTGATGATAAGTCCAGCTCTGCTCTAGTTTCATAAACGTGCCGCTTCAACAGTTTGCTTCAGGTCAAAGCTGGTTGCACTTATTGTAAGTCCCTTTGGATAAAAGCCTCAGCTAAATTATATTTAATGTAAAAAGCTCTTTTACAGCTTCAATGTATTTATTAAGTTGATTTTATTACAATTTATATGCTATTAAACTTATTTTTGTAAGATAAACTGTTCTAGTAAAGTTAGCAGATTAGCATTAGGTATTTTTGCTTCAAATCACGGTTGACTATTTTGGTTAAAGACTTGATTTACTGATTTACAGAAATGTTTAATTATAGCGGAAGATAAATAAATAGATAAGAAACTATATTACTTCAACCAGGTGATGTGGTCAGTACGGGATACAAGATGCCACTCGCACATGTGTTTTATCCTTATGACTTGTTTGTATTGTTTTTATATTCGACCTCTTCCTGCTCTGTACGCTGGATAATTTTCTTGGGATAAAAATAAAACTTTTCTGAAATGTGTTCAGAAAAGTACACTTTTCCTCAGACTTAACATTAAATAATGTAAATGTTAAAAGCAAAATATATTATTTTACTGCATTAAGTTGCAAAGTTTTAAAGTGGAACCATACGTGATACATATGCAGGTGTTAGAGAGGAGAGTCAAGCTGTGAGTGTTTTATTTTAAGCAGGGACTCCATCGTTTAGAGAAGTGAAAACGTGTTGGTTTGCCGGTGAAAGAAAGATACAGCGTTCAACCATCAGAGACTCAAACATGGACGTCTGCCACAGTTTGATCTTCTTCGTCCTCAGTGAGTACACTTTGTAATTCTGTCAACATGCTCTCATAGATCTGATACTCCAGGGTTCATTAACTTGCTTTTTCTGGAGATTTCAACATCGTATAACAATCTTATGGTTTGTTCGGTTGTCATGGAGAAGTGGGATGTTTCAGTTTTTCATGATTGCAAATATGTTTTAAATAATGACTGAAAACATTTTACTAATGTTTTTTATTAGACTATATTCATATTATATTCAAATTTAAACCAGTAAAAGCTTCTAGTTTGACTGAATTTATGAACAGTTCATTCAACTCTGTTCTGCTTAATATATACGCACACTAAACAGTGTCCATATCACAGATTGAACATCATTTTGTGTCCAATGTATGTGTCTTTGTTTTTATTTGATCTGCACAAGTTTAATGTAACATGCAGTTCTGCCATTGAACACAAGATGGAGCATTCACGTGAGTGTATGTAATCACTGGGTGATCAGATTCTGGTGTGTGGGACGGTAGCAAACAGTTTTTGACCGTGTCTGGAGAAGTCGTGTCGAGTTGAGCTGTGTTAAACAGCTGTAGGCTATTTTTATTTTATGTACAGCACTTTGGCTCGACCAAAAATCGTTTATAAATGTGCTATATAAATAAAACTTGATTTGATTTGATAAACAGTTTGTATCCAGCGTGACTGGCAGGCATATATTGTTCTCTGAATGGTAATAGAAGAAGCAATGTGGATACAATCAATATGGTGAATATATGGAACACAATATAAAGGATATACGACTCATATGGACATTGTTTTATAGTCTGTAACACGCGCCCGAACAAAGTTCTCCCGTTCGCATCCCTCAGTGGCTTAAGTATAGATTAGGTTGAAAGGACACTACACAGTTAATTCAACTCTGTTCTGCTTAATATATACGTACACTAACCTGTTAAGGTTCTCCTTAATCCTCGTGGATTCATCTTCCTATTATACACACATGCATTTCCAAACATTTGGACTACCTATGTTGCAAATGTATTATCTTTTCGATTTACACACGGCATCTATTGCACGTCTGTCCGTCCTGGGAGAGGGATCCCTCCTCTGTTGCTCTCCCTGAGGTTTCTCCCATGTTCCCTTTAAACTGTGGGTTTTCTCCAGAAGTGTTTCCTTGTACGATGTGAGGGTCTAAGGACAGAGGGTGTCGTATTGTCATACTGATATTCTGTACAAACTGTGAAGTCCACTGAGACAAATGTAACATTTGTGATATTGGGCTATATAAATAAACATTGATTGATTAATTGATTCATTGATTAAGCACCGAGCCTGTTTTTCAGGTCTCAAGCTCGTAACTATACTTTTAAAAGGGTTAAATTAATAATCTTTCTTCTCAAAGTAATGATAAACCTGTGAGTTGGATGTAGAAAAGTCAGAATCAATATAGATGTTTTTTTTATTTTAAAGAAAATTCAGATTGAACATAGTAAAAAACTGTAAATTATAGTGTCCGTCCAAAACATATTTTTTACTCATAGTGAAAACTACCCTTGGATGATGGTAAGGTAGACTAAAAGCTTTAGGAATCCAAAGTACAATATATAATAAGTACCCTGTATCGAGATTGATGCAAAACAAGTGACATTTGACCTTTTTAGAGAGGTTTAGCAAAAAAAACTCCATTTCAAAGTGACACAGACACATTGGATTAACCTATGGATTAACTTCAGCAGCGTTTTTATCGTTTTAATGCCATTGAAGACCAGTTTTGACCAGACTACGACCAAGGTAGGCCATGTTGCCGGTTTTAGCTACCTAGCGCAACATGTTTTGATGTCTGTTCTTGTTATTATCTCCGCGAGTTCTTATCATAGAGTGATGATGTATGTACCTATCGATTCTGTGTCTTCTCACGATGCCAGTCGATATGGATGTGCAGAAAAGATAAATAATAAGGGTTTTATGAGTGAGTTTCTGTGCAGTAATCTGTTAGCATTTTTCGCACGTTGCTAATTCAAAGGCTCAGCGTTAGCATTGTGGGGTTTTTAATAAAAAAATAAATAAAAAAAAGATCAGTTAGCTGAGTTTCTTCCCGTTACATGGATATTAAACATTCATAGTTTATTAAATATTAAGATGCCCTCAGGCACTGTTTCCTCAGATGACGCGTTTTCCCCCCGGTATCGGGGGTGCGGTGCTTAAGAGGCTAAGCAGTGTCCATATCACAGATTGTACATCATTTAATTTTTGTGTCTAAAGTCCGAAGTTAAACTTGGGAAAATAAAAAACTAAATTCTGCAGTGGCTGTTTTTATCTTAACTTTAACATATTTTACAGAAAACTTTTTGTATGTTCTTGGTGCGTCATGGAGCTGCTGGGGAGTGTGTGGGAGAGAAACTCCCTCAGGAGGGAACACAGGGATTTTAGCCTTTGCAGACCATTGACATGCACACAAACCTTTATAGGAACAAACCCAAAAGCTAAATAGGGCCCCTTTAAAGATAATAATACAAATAAGTAATGTTACCACTATTATTTCAACCAGTGTAAAACCTGCACCTCATCCTTTCTTTGAGTCATCGTTGATCTCAGCTTCAACCACTTCCAAACCAAAGTGGACTCTTCGACCTTTTTCGACTGAAGTTCAGTCAGCCTCCACACCCCCAACACCTCGAGGTTGCATTCACACCTAATAGTTCACTTCAGAGGTCTCGGACTGCGTTCACACCAACCCAAACGAACCGCACCAAGCGGCTAAACGCACCAGGGTTCGATTCAACCGGACTATACAAGGCTGGTGTGAATGCAACCCAGAGTCAAAGCTCCAGTTTAAGAAGTTTCACATCCTCATCATCTTCCCCTGAAACCCCCACCCATCAGCAGCAGACGGAGGGAACAGCTGCACCAGCTTCAGGTACTTTTTAATATCTTTGATAACACCATTTTAGGGTTCCCTAGCAGGCGAGAAATCATTTAGGCTTCACTATGAAACTGTAGAGAAACTGAACTTTTCCCTATTGGATCACCCAGGCTTAATAGAGCCAGGTCGTAAAGTTAAGATGCCGATGCCCCCTTCGCAACTTCCTACTCAGGAGCTCCAACAAGCTGTTTAGGACAGAGAGTGAATACACATACTATACAGAGATGCTGCATGAGAAACCAATGTGATTTGGGAAAATTGCACAACCTCAACAATGGAATTATGATCAGTAATGGCCATGACATGGGACCTTTAAATGAAATGTTACACCTGGAAAAACAAATACAGGACCAAAAAGAATACATTGAAAACTATAATAAAAAGAGACGGATGAATTCATTTCAATAAACATGTGGAAACTAAATCACACAGGTCTGAAGGGATTAATTTGGAGTGCAGTCCAGTGACAGGGGATGGACTGTGAACGAAGTACGGTCATCATCTTAACAGTTGCTTATGCTCATCGAGTCATCCGTGAGCAGAGCATCAAGTTGGCACGCCTATTACAGCTGAATGCGGCGATTACCATCTTGTTCAGCAAAACGCCTCAAACTTATTAAGATCTAAAGCTTTAGTGCGTTTTGATTCAATGCTGAGTACAGCCAAACTTGACAGTCTCTTCTCTGTCATTGTAGACCGCAAATACCTCATTCCTTCTGTGTACTTGGGTCCGAATGCGCCGTCCTGTTCAAATGAAATCGCCGCCAATCACATTTCCTGGCTCTTGCCAGGGCCGGGGGAGGGGTTACAAGGCTCGCGTCTTGTGCTGCATTCACTTGCACTCGGACATTAGGAATTTTCTCTCATAAATGTCCGATGAGCCACAACTTTTATTTCAAAACAAAGCTGACGTTTTCTACCAGACGCTGTCTCCTCTTTCACTTTAGGTAACTTCACTAAAAATCGATCCATGTTGCTGCTCGCATAAAGTTAGCTGAAGTTAACTTGCTAGATTTCACTGTTTCTCGTTATGTTTTTCTCACACTGCGCCTCCCCTGAAGCTCTCTCGCCTCACACTTTGAAAACCGCTGCACTACAACATTAAAATTAGGGCTTCGGTCGATATCGGTCGATACTCACTCTCTGCCGATAGATCGGTGCTCTCTAAAAATGCCGATCGCATGACGTAAAATGATGACGTAAAATACATGACACTTTTCTCTGTGCGCGGCAAAACAAGCTCGCCAAAATGGCTTCACCAGTCTGGCAGTATTTTAAGGTTTCCGAAAATGACAGTAAAATAGCGGTATGCAACGTGTGCAGTGGCGGTTCTAGAACATTTTACATGGGGGGGGCAAAGGGGGGCAAGAGGTCATGCCAGGGTGGCATGGGAGGGCGGACAGTATGTGGTATTTTATACTGTATATAACCTATTTATTGTTAATTCATGCCCTAACACAAGTGTTCTTAATGCACAAGAGAAACAAGGTGTTCAGACAAACAATCAGGTGCCCTTTGAGTCCGCCAAGCTTACCTCAACAATTTTAAATGAAAGGAAACTACAAAATGTACACTCTAAAAACGAATTCAGGCGACCTTTCACCTCCACTTAATTAAATGCATGGTTGCAAGATAAAAATGTGAGTTAATTGATTTAGATAAACATTTTAAGTTGCAAACATTAATTTATAAGTTGTGTTGACGTAATAATGTTGGTAATTACATCAACTTAATATTGTGTGTAATTTGAACTCTGATTTCTGCGTTAATTGACTTCAAACAAAATTCAAGTTCTAGTAAGTAATGCAATTGGCTTGATAACTTAATTGTTCTACACCTTGAGTTAAGGAGTTCAATTCCACTCCCACTTAACATGCCTGGACAAGTTCCCACAGTTAAGACAAATAGAAATATACAACGGACATTTTAAGGTGAGTGTCATCTTTTGTCATTCAAATACAGTAGATAGCCTTGTAGTTGCACTGTATAGGCAAATTGCTGTTTGACCAAAATTAGCAGCCTTTGAACTGTGAATAGTTCTGTGAGAGGATACAAAGTGGTAGAGGCTACTGTGAGAGTAAAAAACTTTGGTTACTATTGTGATATCGCTTTTTATTAAAAATGAATCTTGGTGAAGCAGATCAAGGATGCTTCTTGAGGTAGGATCGTTATTTAGAGTTGTCATTGAAATGCAAGTTGTTGGCAGTCACCCATTCAGAATATATTCATTTAGGTAATTTCTCCTTTTTTCCTTTTTCAAAAATAGCACAATACAATTGAAGTACGCAGAGAACTATAGCCATCCGCTGCCTTGTCGTGTACCTTGGAGAAAAGGAAGAGGACCTTTTCAAGGAGTTTAGCGACGTAATTCAAAATCTTGAAATAAAATAAAATCCAAGGAAAAAAGCACTGCTCTCTGTCAGTTACATTTCAAAGCATATTGCACTTTTGGCCACACCCCAATCAATAATATCTTAGCAACGTTCAGCATGGATAGGTGTTGACAGCAATGGCATGGGAAAAGGATTGTGTAACATTTGAAAAGTGCCTTCTGCTCTTCTGCTCCAGTTCACATATTGTATGGAACCTGCAAAACAGATGAGAAGATGCACTAAAACGTGCACGGTTGTGATTGACAAAATCTGCCCACATGCATTTAAACACTAGGCAAAGTACTCACAAGCACCTCTGTGTGTCTTCAGGACCACATTGCCATGACGACACACACATGCAGGCAGACTCAATAGGTGAAAACAATACCAGCGTTGCTTTAGCAGCTGGTAATAATGGCTCTGAATTCGCTAAGAGTGACAGTTTAAAAAGTATGCAGTTACCTAATTCATTATCTCTTATGCGCTAACCTATTATTTAATGTGCTTCAAAAGGACATGAATATCGCCTTCATCAGTGACCGGTCCACCCCAGGATCTGGCCATACGATGGCAACCATCGTGGTCGAGGCAAACAAATGAATGAGCAAGCATTCTGTGTTAAATGTGTTCATACTGTTTGAAATAATGACTGTCGGCAGTGTAAACATCTTTGTTACATCTTTTGTAAAATGGATGTGTGTGATCTGCAGACTGGTGGCCATTGAGAGTTTGCTTCTGTAGTTTTAAAACAACTTTACAGATTTTACATATTTGGCACTGGTTTTAAATATGCAAAGGCCTCTAACTTCGATGTGATGGCAGCATGTATCTGCTGTGTCCCCATTTCCCATGGTAATATGGCTAATGTGTTTATTTATTATTTGTGGGGAAATTTAAATTTGTGTTGTTTATCTTTTTTTTCAAGATTTAAATGAAGCTCAGCGCAAGTTCTTTCAGGAAGACTGGGTGTGTATACATTCACTCCGCAGCTGCATATAATCAGCTCATCACAGGCGTACTCTTTAACCTATTACATTTCACCTCATTCTCCAGCAGCCAATCACCGTGCTGCAGCCAAACTATAAAATGGTTCTCCTCTCTCTGCAGTCAGCTGTGATTTCAGGTGTTCATGCACCTTATCATATGGCATGTGTCCATAAATGTTCAAACAAAATGAAGTCTCTCCTGATTGAAACATCATGTGTTGAAATAAACAACTGCAGTTCAAAAATAAAAAGTGAATTGCCTAATATTTTTGTTGTGGAATCAATTAATTTCTTTCTTTAAAGGCAAAAAACATGAAAAAGCTAAGAAAAAAACTATTGAAAACAATATATTTGGAGCAACTTAATTTATAAATGTTTGTCAACTTAAAAACGTGTGTTCACAATGATGGTAATTAAGTACATACAACTTAAAGTTCCTTTTAAATCATGTGGTAAAACTAGTTGGAACAACTTAATCTTTTGAGTAATCAACTTCAAAACTTGTGTTTATAATACCAATTATTAAGTAAGTGGTAATTAAAAACACCTCTGATTGTAGAGGAAAAGCCTTCTCCCTTAACTCAAATAACTTTGTTGCTTTAAGACAATTTCATTAGAAGTTGTCTTAACTCAATAAACATCGATGCAAACTGTTGCGTTGATTTTCTTTGTTGAGCCAAGGCATTTGTTTTTAGAGTGTATTTTAAAGCAATTAATTAATGGAACAGGCATTATAATGTAAAATTAAATATATATATTGTTTTAAAAAAATGGGTTGTCTTAGTATTAGACAGACATATTTGCATGTCACTAAGCATTATTACATATTAATTTAATATTAAACAAATCAAAATGGCCAATTATCCCAAAACGTTGCTGCTAATATAATCATATGCTTGTCAACTTTAACTGATCAAAAAGAAATTCTGAAAAAATACTTGAATTATCTATGAAATTGCAATATTGTCCCTCAGTTTGTTTCAACCCCGTCACGCCATACCATTTACCCTCCTATTAAAATAATGGATCAGTCCATGTGTGATCTGCATTGAGGGAATTACATCACAAAAGTGTCCGTTTCTTCTCTTACCTATATTTCAGTTTTTTATTTTCAGATTAAGATTGACAAACTCAACATTTCAACTCTGTTGTATGAATTAATAATAGTAAATAATTGTTTATTACAAAATAAACAATAGTTTAGCAAAATATTACAATTTTGTAATGTCCTTGATTTCCATGTGGTGCCATATATTAGCTAAACAAGGTCTCATGGCTACTTTTTGTCAAAAACTTCAACCATGTTACATTTTTTTTTTCAAGGAAATTCCTAGTAATTATTTATTTTTTGTGCCTGAGGTGGGAACATGTAAGTAGTCCACTACCAGATGTTATGACCAAACATTTTGGTTTCATTTTTCAAAGATATAAAGACCCAAAAGGCACCCGATTCAGAGAATACTCAGAATTATGCATACTGTAAGTACTTAATTATAATTAAGTACACAAATGACATCACCCATCTCTTCAGAGAGCTAAAGGTGACCTGTGCAGCAACACATTTCAATCAATATTTGTCAATACTAAGAGCTGCTAGATTGTGCTGCTGTGATGGAATATGTAAGGAGAATAAGAACATACCATGTGGTCCAGCTGGAGTCCCCTCTGCCTCCTGATCCCTGCCTCTGTCCCTCTTTCTGACACTTCATCTTTATTCCTCACATATATTTCTTCTTCTTCACTAATGTCTTCATCTCATCCTCTTCCTCCTGCTCTGACCCTCCTGGTCTCTTCAGTGAACTCTCTTTTCCTTTTCCTCTTTCTGTTCGTCCTGATCACTTCTCAGATATGTCTTTTTGTTGTTGTTGAATCACTCCTATACTCTGGCCTGCAAGAGTCTACTTGTGAAAAGCACTGGTACAAATGCTTGTATAACTTTACACATTAGGGCCATGTAGCCTAGCTAATATGTAGCATATCATAAATATAACATCAGAAAGTATTTATCAAGCGCACACAGGCAGCTGTGTTTAGATCCAGTTTTTACGGTAAAGGATGTATCCTGGTTTCATTGATCTGGCCTCATTGCTGTGATAGTTTACGTGGATTTAATAGTAATCTACCGCGTAGTTTAGCAAAGTGATCGATCTCCCAGCTAACGCTGTCTGCGTAATATTTTGTAACGCCCCAAACAGCGCCCATCTGTTAAACGCTATCGATTCAAACGGCAGCGTTTTATTAATATTTAGTTTCAAGCTCTCGTCCTTAGTAAAAACAAAACTAGTGGAAGGGGAAATGCTCCCAGGGGAAGCTGATCCAGCTGGGACAGCTTACTCCCTCTCTGCAGCTCTGTGAGCCGCGGTCTGTGTGAACACCGCTCCGCAGTTTAATGCAGGGCCGCAGCTGCGTTTGTAACGGGCCTAAAATGATATTTAAAATGATTCCCTTTTAACTAATGTAATGCTTGTTTCGTTGCTTGAGAAGCTTGTGGAAATAGTGTAGGTTTGTTTTAGTACAGTTTTAGGGAAACAAAAGTTAGGGGGGCAGCTTCCCCCCCTTTCCCCCCCGTAGATCCGCCCCTGAATGTGTGTGAAGCAGAAATCCTGCTGCTCCACCTGCTGTGACGGACCGGTGAGCGGAGCAAAACACACACTAAGAGTTAGACCTAACACACTTAGCTATTTTATCTACCTCTGGAACTAGCTAAACTAGTTATACATATATTTATTCTTCACTGTCGGGTCACTCATTACTGGATCAGTGAGCTGCATGAGACGATACTGACAGGCTGTCAGGAGAGAGAGAGAGAGAGGGAGAGAGAGAGAGAGAGGAAATCTCATCTCTCCCGTGTTATCCAAAGTTAATGTAAACTTGAATAATGCACTTAATTTGAATGTAATAATTATGTTGTTTGTGGAAGCGCCAGTGACTGAGCCCCATTAACTGAGTTTTAAACATCACTTTAAATGGAAGATCCCCATAGGCCCGCCCACTCGATCGGTATCGGCCGATACTGATTCCGGCGATCAGCCCCAAAATTGGCAATCGGAGCATCCCTAATTAAATTGCTCCCACATGTATTCATTAGACATAAAAACAGAATCATATTTTCTATAATAAAACAACACTATGAAAGGAGCTATTATGCATAATGATTACTGAAACAGTACAATTCAGCACATTCAATGGAGTATTTTCAGACCATGTGTTTCTGCGTCGGGGAGGAGAGTAGAGCTGTGTTGTGTTTGGAGGAGGGACTTCATCCTTTAAAGAAGTAAGAAGTTTCCAGTAAAGAAAGACAGTCAGTGGTAAAACATCAGAGTCTCAGCATGAACATTTCTCGCACTTTGATCTGCTTCTTCCTCCTCTTCTGTGAGTACTTCTCTTTATTTTCATCTCAGTAATTTAAATGTTTCCTTTAAAGTATTTCTTAAGTTAATGCAAGGCTCCAGCAGTAAGAGCTATTCAAATATTTCAAAGTTAGGCTTTTTAGTAGCTTCAAATGTATGTTTCACTTCCTCAAACAAACTGTACATCACTATTCAACCCAGTTATTATCTGTTTACTGAACGAGTAAAACTAGAAGTCATAACAACTAATTATTTAGTAAAATAATGTACATGCTTGATTTTACTGATTATTTTCATAATCATTTAATCTCCAAATTATTTTCTTGGTTCCTTTATTAATCCTTTGATTTTTATTCTTACTATATATATACATGCAGCTAATGTACATTTGATCTGTGTTAATGTGAAACAGGAAGTGTTGTTATCAGACTGCAGCATCTTACAGGAAGTACTGACCACTACTAATGATGGTTCATCTTTTGTTCATCTTTTGTTCAGCTCTGCAGGATGGAAGCACCGGTCTCGTCAGTGACCAACTCACGCTCTATTCAGTAACTGAAGGAGCAGATGTCAGAGTTGAATGCTCATTTCCTTCTTATAAAAAAAACTGGTTTTTTTGTAAGGACAAATGTAAACAAGAAGACATTCTCATTGAAACAACTGATGCCAAAGCTTTTCAGAGTGGAAGATACAGCATTGATCATAAACCGAAAGGTTTCTTTGTGACCATCACCCAGCTGACCAAGTCTGACTCAGGAAAGTACGGGTGTGGTTCGGCTGCATCTTCTTCAAGGAATTCATCCACGTTTATTGAAATCATTGTTGTGGACGGTGAGTTTCTACTAAAAACTGAATGTTCTTCCTTGTCAAATAATAGTTTTCCCCTTTCACCTACTTTTTTTTCAGTTTCAATGCTTTATTGTCATGTGCACATTAGCTACAGTGTAGATATGGCAAAGAAAAACTCAAGTGCAACATGAATATTTACCTCATCTTAATCCTACATCTCTTCTGAAAGTAACGGATAAACCAAGACTGACACACGCAAGTGTATTTGAATATTATTGTAAAGAACACACTTATTGTTATTTCAAGTGATATTTTAGTGATCAAGAATTTAATACCACGGTCAGGAGCATATTGGTCTGTTGTGTGTTTTCCATTGCTGAATGTAGAGAGTCTATGAAACAGCTCTCTGTTCTGTTGAAAAGACAATTAGTTATAGATTGACATCAATAGACAATATCAAAACAACTGAACTGGCAGTTTGTGGCTGCAGTCGGGGCTTTAAAGGAATACTTTACCCCCAAATTACAATTTTTAGATCAATGAATTACTCATTCTGTGTTACCTTGAATTTGTGAAGAAGACTTTCTAGCCTGACTCCACGGTGAACAAAGAATCCCAAAATGAAGAAAAGTCTTAATAAATGTTAAATTAACTGGGGCTTTGTTTTACAACAGCAGAAATATATTAAAACATCTGTTTATTAACTCGAACACAACTAATGCTGTATAGTCCTAAGGTCATTTACTGTATGCTCAGTACTTCCCTAAAACATGCATTCTGCTTAAACCTCACCGTTTAAAACACTTCTGCAGAAAGAGACCAGCTCCTCTTTTCTCAAGCACTGTTAATGCAGAAGTGTTTCGATAAGTAATGTTTTAGGGAAGTTATGAGCATATGAACTCAAGGTAACTCAGGGTAAGTCATAATATAAAAACGATACTTTCAAGGGGTAAAGACATCCTTTAAAAAATAAATTCTTTGCAACAGATCATCAAGTTCACATATTTAATGATCAGCTCACCTTAATGAGACACTAGTTATAACTCAAAATTACAAAGCCAAGGATTTTATTAAAGCATCCAAAATATATTTATATCAAATCCTATTTTGAGCACAGTGTAAAATAATGATTAGCTAAATCTCCTTGGATAATATTTAGTTAAAAAGCTGTTTCATTAAATCGCCACACCTCATCCCTCAGTCACTGGATCACGTTTGAAAAAACACAAAGTTATAAATAATGAAACTACGATTTGTAAACTACAAATAGTAACTATTGATTGTTTTTTTTTTTTTTCAACAGCAAAACTTGTTGGTGCAGAAAAAACAACCGATGCTAGAACTGGGGGAAATATTGTAGTTGAATGCTCCTTTCCTCACATTGAGACCAATATGTACTTCTGCAAGGAGGAATGTGAAGGAGACATTCTTGTTGAAACAACTAGTGACACATTTACTAAAAAAGACAGATACAGCATCAGACATGTTACAGGAGGATTTGTGTTTGTGAGCATCGAACAGCTGACCCAGTCTGACTCAGGATGGTACAGGTGTGGTCTGGACGGACCTGACTCTAAAGATCGAAACCAGAGATTTAGGCTCAACGTCACTGATGGTGAGTTTCTGCTTGATAATGAAAATGTTTGTTTATGTCTCTGAAGACAGTTTTCACTGAAAGCTGCTGATGTTTTCAACTCAATTTAAAAGAGTTCAGCCAACACACACCCAGGAGGATCTCATTTCTCTCATGAGGACTTCTTTGTGTCTGCTTGTTTTTGTTCACAGCTCTGACCACTTCTCCTAAAACTACAGAGCAGCCTGAAACAACTAAAGGTACATCCACACACTGTGTTTACTAGAAGTTTCAACAACTTTTGAACATTAAAGAACATGGGAATGGCCATCAAATTATTCCATCATATTGTTCTATGTCTTTTCTACAATCACAAACTGTACATTTTAATTACCATCTGTAAAAAACACATTCCAAAGTCGATTTTAAAATGCTGCACCTTTTAAATCAATACTACATCTATTCTATTTCGACAGTATATGGCAAATACTGTTGACCTGTTATCTTCCGCTAAAGATAACCTGTCCCCCCCTTGAAAAAACTAAATGGATTATGGGTACTCTAAGTGTTAGATGAAATATGTAACTCTTCAAACACCGACAGCTGTGATCCTGTATGTGTCTCTGACTCTGGTCGTCCTGGTCATCGTGTCATCACTGTCTGTGCTGGTATTCTGTAGGAAGAGGATTTGTAAAGCCAAAAGTGAGGAACTAGGTAACACACACACACACACACAAAACATTTTTAGCTGAAAAGTTGTCTGTTTTCTCTTGACCTATATTAACTTTAAAAGCAGACGCACAATTCTAAAATAACTTTCTCACACAAAATGTCCATCCCCCAACACCAGATTGGGTGTACGGATATTCATTTACAGCATTTAGAATAAGTGGCTTTTTTTAAAGTTAATATGCATTTTAGAAACATGTACAGCCATTGCTTGTTATTTTTTTCATTTAAACTTTATTTTATTTACTTTTTCAATTTTCTTTAGTAATTTAAATTTGGCAGGATGGTTAATGATTAAATGTACTCTATATTCTATTGTTTACAAACTCAAAACACATCCATTTATCTTGTTTTACTCATATCTTAACGGTTGGCCTAAATATTGTTTCAAATGGGGAATGTGTGATGTCATGTTTGAAAATCTGTTTGAGTCTTTTTCTCAAAGTACTGTTGTGTTTTTCAGAACCTCATGTGGAAACACAACATGCTTCTGCACCGGAGGTGAGTTTGAGAAAATCTGAGCATCATATTAATTCAGTTTTCTGTAGACCGACAAAGTGTACAAGCATCTATGTGAAATCTCCAAATAAACACAAATTGAGCCAAAACCAATGATTACTACAACAATTTAGCTTGTAAGAGTCGGTGAGGTCCTGATCATTTATTCCGGGAAATTACTCTGACCTACTAATTGACCTGACCGAAGTTATTGAGTCTATGTAAGTTTACTGCTTGGCTCAGATCCACCAAGGTCAGCAAGATCTCACCTCTATTAACTCCCCGAAGAACCAGGTTCAATTAACTGCTGTTTCAATTCAGACAACTCTCTTAAATCTGTTTAAGCGATCCCGAAGGATTTTGATATCAGTAAATGAGGTGTGGCCCTACCTAAGAGTGAGTGTGGCAGGGTGAAATCTTACCTTTGAAGCAGGAGAGGAGAGCGCAGATGTCTTTTAAGTTGTCCCAATCCAAAAGGTGGGATCAGTTTATTTGAAGAAAAATAGGTCCAAACTAATACAGGGTTTTTACCTTCTCTCTTTACAACATTATAATCATACTAAACTAAATGATGCTGTGATCATGTTCAAATATGAAACTTTAATTCACAGTTTTACATTTATTACCAAAATTGTAATCACAACTGCCCAATTCAGTTGTGATTTTTAAATCTCCAGATAGAATTTAGAGGCATTTCCTCATAAATGACCGGTGATAATAAAAAGCACATTCAAACATACTCAATTCACATCAATTTCATACCTTTTTTCCGACACAGACGGTGGGAATAACATTCAAAAACCCATTCCTATCCGCATGAATTCGGAGGAAGATTCCTCACAGGTGGCGGGCCTAATATTCACAAACACATCACCCATCAAATCATTCCACTCAGTTCACAAAGAAATCCACTCAGCATTCAACCAAGAAATTTGAGAGATATTTACCAAGTCTGAGAGAACCTTACCGAGAGCTATTAACCCAGCTCTGAGGGACAGAGCTTACCGAGAGAGAGAGCATACCAGGGGAACCCCCCTCTCTCTCTCGCTCCCTCCCAAAAAGAAAGTTCCTCCCCATCCGCCAGTGTCTTTATGCTCAACAACAGCATATAGAAACCTAAGACACCTCCTCCACACCCATATTTGTGAAAACTAGGCATGGCCTCTGATGTACAGGACTGGACATGACCAGACATATTCTATTGGCTATGGCATAAGACACACCTTCCCATGTTTGTGTAAAAAGGACATGACCCCTGCAAAATATTATTCTCGGCTATGACATAACCACCTTTTTGGGGCCTCAGTGTGTTTCTCCTTAAGTCCGGAGCCCCCCTCCCTGTGTACTGCTGTGAGAGGAGAGGGAAGAAACTGCCTACTCTCTTATCAGAGAGTAAGGCATAAATCATTATAGGCCTTACACTCAATTTAACAAACCACTTGTGTTTTGTTTATACTGTAAATATAGAAAAACCTAAAATATGAAGCATTTTCATTGTGGGTTATACAAGAATATAATTGATTATATTTGATTATAACTAACTTTCGTTTTAAGTATTCAACATACTATGAAGATCTCAACACCCTCTTTTTGAAACGCAAAGTTATCAAACAGCAACAGATAAAATTGTAAGCATACATACATATTCAAAAACCATCAAGAAGCATTTTCATTATGGGTTTATACAAGAATATGATTGATCATATTTGATTTATAATTAACTTGTGTTTTAAGTATTCACTTGATACTAGGATCTCAACAAGCTGCAGCTAGTTTACAAAACCTTTGCTCGGTAGGGCTTCATTTTTGCGCCTGTTGCTGCGTTCTATTCATGTTTACTGAAATGCCAGATTTGATTCATTTCGGACATTGTCTGCAGTAATATAATATGTTTAAATGTGAAAAAATACCTAAACAAACACAACTTTCTTTGTTTTGATGACGTAACTTCACAACAAGTCCAGTTGCTTGTTTTGTTCTGTTGTTAAAGACCCATTTAATCAAGCAATGTTTTTTCTTCCAGGCTGAAGACGACCCGAGTCAACACGCCTACACTGAGATCAAATTTGTCAGCGTCGGCTCGTCCCACAGCGGTTTCCACGGTGACGCTGAGTGTGTTATCTACTCTGTTCCTCGGGTGGAAGCTAGCTCTGATGAGCCCCCTCTGTACTCTACTGTTAACGACCCCCAATAACTCTCACAGTCTGGCAGAAGAAGCTGGTGTGAATTAAGCAGCCGCGTAAATATTCTGAAACTAAGAGATGTTTGTGGGAATATGTACGATTATTTAACCATTTACTTATTTCAAACCTGCTCTGAATGACCTCATATGATGATAAGTCCAGAGGCCTGTACTACGAAGCCGGATTTTCGCTTAGCGAGTTAACTTCAGGGAAAACTCCGGCTTTCCGGTCCTACGACGCTGGTTCTCTTTTTAGCGGGCTAGATCTCCATGGTAACTTATGCTGAGCGGCTAACCTGCCCCGGAGCAGGTTAGGTTGCAGGCTAAGAGATCAACTCAGTGATAGCACCGCCTGCTGACCAATCAGAGCTCAGTGTGCGGAGTTTAAAGCGATCAAGTCATATTACAGGAGAAAGGAAATACAGAAAAGCTGCCGTTGCAGGAAAGACGGCCGGCAAAAATCACCGACTGTGTGAACGTGAACATTAATAGAATATCACCTCCATCTTCAGAGCAATCTGACTATTATAACATTAGCGTTAAGAAAGTTTACTTAAATATCTGCCACAACCGGATAAGTAACCGGATCAAAGTAACAAGAAGTACAGTCCGCGGCATATCACATCATAATGTATCATATATTTCCTTATCTGAGTCAGCTGAGCCGTATCTGGCCGTGCAACACTCACAGTGTCACATACTGTATGCAGAAGTATTATTTTAAGCAACACATTAAGTTGACGAAAACACTCGAGTCAAATGTAATGAAAGTCAGATCGTGTCTTAGACGGGGCAGTGATATCATAAACCTGTTAATGTACGCATTCAAACACTTGTTCTGTTACCAGCTGTATTCACCTTGCAGGTGCAGCTATGTGGCTTTGATCCTGGATAAAGTGTTTAAGTCATGGATGTTTAAAGTTTAACTTCTTCATATGTCTAATATTATAGTTGACTTTTCATTCAGGAAGTATGACGCTGCGCTGTCAGTACGATGTCCACATTTGTGATTGGTCGAATGCTCCAAATACCACCCCTTTCATGTGAACGCGCACCTAACTAGATAGGACACGGCTGGCTTGAGCGATCCACTTGATAACCCGCGTCGTAGTACAGTTTAGCGAGAGCGCGTATGTTTTGGATTAGGCCAACCGGCTAACTCAAACATATCCAGGTTAGGTTGAACCAGTTTCGTAGTACAGGCCTCTGCTCTGCTCTAGTTTATAAACGTGCCGCTTCAACAGTTTGCTTCAGGTCAAAGCTGGTTGCATTTATTGTAAGTCCCTTTGGATAAAACCCTCAGCTAAATGATATGTAGTTTAATGTAAAAAGCTCTTTTATGACTTCAATTTATTTATAAAGTTCATTTTATTACACTTGATATGGTATTAAAGTTATCTCTGTAAGATAGACTGTTCTAGTCAAGTTATCAGATTAGCATAAGATATGTTGCTTCAAATTAGCTTTGACTATTAAATTGACTATTTTGGTTAAAAACTTCATTTACAGAAATGTTTAATTATAGCGGAATATAAATAAATAGATATGAAACTATAGATGTGTTCAGTACGGGTTAAAATATGCCACTCCTCATACTGTTGCGTAATGTGTCAGACTTTTAACCTGTTAGTATTGTTTTCTATATATATATATATAATTAATTATATAATGGAATTTGAACTTTTTTTTATAGTTTTATTTGTTATATTGTATTTTATATTAGCACTCTTCCTGCTCTGTACTGCATCTGCTGCACAACACACTTCCTCGGGAAACAAATAAAAGTTTTCTTAAATGATTTATGAAATGTGTTTGACAATAATTTAATAATGTAAATACTAAAAATATATTATTTTGCTGCATTAAGTTACAAAGTCTTCAAGTGGAACCATACGTGATACACATGCAGGTGTTAGAGGAGAGTCAAGCTGTGAGTGTTTTATTTTAAGCAGGGACTCCATCGTTTAGAGAAGTGAAAACGTGTTGGTTTGCCGGTGAAAGAAAGAGACAGCGTTCAACCATCAGAGACCCGAACATGGACGTCTGCCACCGTTTGATCTTCTTCGTCCTCAGTGAGTACACTTTGTAGTTCTGTCATTTCTCTATAACGTCATCTTCCTTTCTGTATTTAATGTTAAACTGTGTGACCATCAGCTGTTTGTTTGTGTGGGTAAAGGTGTGACCAGACATGAGTATGAGTCACATTATTTGTATTTAATATAAAAAACTTATGAGCATATTCCTAATTTATCAACAACTTTTTTTTACATTTGACCTTCATCCAAAGGTTTTTACAATATAATTGCAATCAACCATGAGGATACAAATTCAGCAACAATCCTGCAAACACATACGCTTTCAAATACATTTCTAATAGCCAGGTTAGTTTTTATAGTCTCACTTTGTAGTATTCACATTGGTTCTGCTGAGACTTCACACAGGAAACTACCTCTAACACAATAAGCAAAAAGCGTTCTCGGAGAAACCTGCTAGAGGTTTAAAATTAATTCAGCAAATTGAACTGCATTGACTTAAAAAATGTGATCAACTAATATAAATACTTATGTTTATTTTACGACAGGAAACTCAAATGTAACAGCTTCTAGTTTGACTTAATGTATGAACAGTTCAACTCTCTGTTCTACTTAATATGTTTGTATACTTAACAGTGTACACACATTGACTGTTTATGGGTACATATGTAAGTGTGTTTATAAAGTTTGAAATAAAACTTTGCAGTGGCTGATGTATTTTAATGTCATATTAACTTTCTATTTTACAGAAAACGTTTTAATGGAGCTGCTACTTAGTATGTTGTATGCCATTAAATAGGTTTATCGCGTCTTATATGTTAAGTTAAAGGTCCCATGTCATGGCCATTTCTACTGATCATAATTCCATTGTTCAGGTCTACTACAATAGATTTATATTGTGCAATTTTCAAAACTCACATTGGTTTCTCATACAGCATCTCTGTATAGTATGTGTATTCATGAGCCCACTGTGCTCTGATGTGTGTGTATGTGTTACAATGGCGTTTGTGAGCAACCAGAAAATGACACCAGTAATGACAAACCGATGAGAATGCTGCGTGGGGTCTGGGTGCCGTATTAGCGGGACGTTGCGGGGCTCGCTGCTCCGCCCTTTGAGGCTTGAGGAGCGGACAGTGTGAGCTGTATTACTGGTGTAGTTTCCTGGTTGCTGCGTGGGGTCTGCGAGACAGCGAGACATGGCGAAACTCAGCCTGAGCACACACACGTGAGAAAAGATACGGCTGAGTGACTGTTTCTCCGCGATCCCAACTCGTCTATTACCAACGTTCAGGGAGCTCTATGCTTGACGCTAAAGGTCCCGCCACTGCATTTGATAGTGACACCATGCGATCCTGGTGTGTGAGGAGCCCCACGGATTGGTCCATTTGGATCGTCGTTACGTCACTTGGTACCCGGAAGAATCTAAAAATCTCCAACAAGGCGTTCTGGGCCAGCATAGACAGGTATTTTCTGTGTTAGAGTTTTACTCACTGGGTGTACTTTGAGGGTTTGTGTCTCTGCAGACCGTTTACATGCATAAAAACCTTCATAACACACAAGGGGACAGATAATAAACGGAAAAGCATGACATGGGACCTTTATAGACAAAGTTAAAGATTATTTTCCAATAATGTCATATTAATAATAATGTCTTTTGTGAAACTGTTTCATGTGATAACAATATACACAGAACCAATGCCTGTTAGACTGTGATTTACCTGTGCAGTTTGTTGTTTGACAATGTGTAAATTGTATTTGCTGTAATTAGTTACAGGAGGCACAGACAGTGACTGTTGCTTTTCTTTTTAACAGCCCTGCAGGGTCCAAACACTGGTCTTGTCTCTGCAGGAGGACACCCCGTCTTTACAGGGACTGAAGGAGGAAATATTTCAGTTCATTGCTCCTTTGTTTTTCCAGGAACAAGGAAGTTACTCTGCAAACCAGACTGTGAGGAACGCATTCTCATTGAAACGACTGGTGACAAGGCTACACAAGGCAGATACAGCATTGAATATATCTATATTTCTCTGTCATATCGCGTTCGCGTTGGCATCACAAAGCTGACGAAGTCTGACTCAGGACGGTACATATGTGGTCTGGACAGAGATTTGCTTCCAAACTCACATGATCTGATAGAAATCATCGTAGAAGATGGTGAGTTTTTACTAAAAGACAAAGTATGCTTAGGTTTTAGGGTTCCAAAAATACCAAATATATGTAATTGTCACGATCTGTGTCGTGTTTTGTCTTGTCTTTTTCTGTCTTTGGTTTCCTGTTTTATTTTGTAAAGTGTTCGAGGGCAAAGACCGCGGCCCCTGAGAGCCGCGGTCTTCGCCCTCGAGCCCGGCCCCCTGACTCCTCCTGCCGCTGCCTTCGCCCTCGAGCCCGGCCCCCTGACTCTTCCTGCCGCTGCCTTCGCCCTCGGGCCCGGCTCCCTGACTCCTCCTGCCGCTGCCTTCGCCTTCATGCTCGGCCCCCTGAGTTCGCCTGCTGTGGCCTTCGCCCCACCTTGGACTCTGCCTTGCCCCCGGGCCGTCCGCCCGAGTTCCCCTTTTTTAACTCTACCTTGCCCCCGGGCCGTCCGCCCGAGACCCCATCCTTGAACTCTGCCTTGCCCCCGGGCCGTCCGCCCGAGTCCCCCTTTTCAAACTCTGCCTTGCCCCCGGGCCGTCCGCCTGAGACCCCATCCTTGATCTCTGCCTTGCCCCCGGGCCGTCCGCCCAAGACCCCTTCCGGGTCCTCCGCTGTGCCCCTGGGCTGTCAGTCCAAGCCCGTCCTCCAGACCCCCTCCACCCACCCTGGTGCCCCTATGTTTTCTCCTCCCTCCTCACCTGTCTCTTGTTTGTTTGATTAGTCCTGTGTGTATTTAGGTTCTGTGTTTTCTGTTAGTCTTTGTGAGTTCCTTGTTGTATGTGGACTGTGTTCACGGGGAAGAGTGTTCAGCTCTGTTTCTAGCCTTGAAATAAAGGTATTTTTTCTGTTTATCTGCATTTGGGTCCTGCTTGCCTCACTCCACCCTGACAGAAGGAACTCACCAAATATGGGCCCAGCAGATCCTTTTGAGCAGGAATTGTTGGATTTTACTTTTTCTTTGGCTACCTGCTCTGATCGATGGATGGGAGCGTCCGGGGTTCAGCAGCGAGAGGCTGCTCTGGCAAAGGCGTGCCAGATAACTATGGAGAAACCAGGCTTGATGAGATTCTTACCGGGCGGGATTTTGGATTTCCTCATGGTGTGTTATCCCCTGCCTGACAGCCCCAGGCCTCCCAACTCCCGTTATGACACCACACGCATCGGTGTGGTCCGTTTGGAGTCAACCCTGGCTTCTGCCCCATTGCCTGCTCCTGTCCAGGAGCGGTTCTCAGGAACTCGTCTGGCTTTTGGAGGTCCACGAAGCCTCCAAACGGCTCCTAAAAGAAGGAGTCGCAAGGCCAGGCTAGCAGCCAGAGCCCCAAGAGCCATGGTTCCGGCCCAAGTTCTGGCCCCAGCAGCCATGGTTCCAGACCCAGTTCTTGCCCCAGCAGCCATGGTTCCAGCGCCAGTCCCGGCCCCAGCATCCATAGTTCGGGCCCCAGTACCGGGCCCAGCAGCCATGGTTCCAGACCCAGTTCTGGCCCCAGCAGCCATGGTTCCAGACTCAGTTCTGGCCCCAGCAGCCATGGTTCCAGACCCAGTTCTGTCCCCAGCAGCCATGGTTCCAGACCTAGTTCTGGCCCCAGCAGCCATAGTCCCATCTCTTGTCCCATCTCTGGTCCCTTCTCTAGTCTCTTCTCGAGTTTCCCCTCTAGTCCCTTCCCAAGTCCCTTCTCTAGTCCCTTCCCTAGTCCCTCCTCAGGTCACTTCTCTAGTCACTTCTCTAGTCACTTCTCAGGTACCAACTCTAGTCCCTTCTCTAGTCCCTACTCAATTCCTTTCTCAAGTCCCTCCTCTAGTCCCTCCTCTAGTCCCTCCTCTAGTCCCTCCTCTAGTCCCATCTCTAGTCCCATCTCTAGTCCCATCTCCAGTCACTTCTCCAGTCACTTCTCTAGTCCCTTCTCAAATCCCCTCTCAAGTTTCCTCTCTAGTCTCCTCTCGATTTCCCTCTCAAGTTCCCTCTCAAGTCCCCTCTCAGGTCCCATCTCGAGTCTCTTCTCGAGTCCTCTCTCATGTTCCCTCTCAAGTCCCCTCTCAAGTCTCCTCTCAAGTTCCTACCCGAGTGCCCTCTCAAGTTTCCTCTCTAGTCTCCTCTCGAGTCCCCTCTCAAGTCCCCTCTCAAGTCTCCTCTCAAGTTCCTACCCGAGTCCCCTCTCAAGTTTCCTCTCTAGTCTCCTCTCGAGTCTCCTCTCAAGTCTCCTCTCGAGTTCCCTCTCGAGTTCCCTCTCAAGTCACCTCTCGAGTTCCCTCTCAAGTCACCTCTCGAGTCCCCTCTCAAGTCACCTCTCGAGTCCCCTCTCAAGTCACCTCTCCTGTCTCCTCTCGAGTTCCCTCTCAAGCCCTCTCTCGAGTCCCCTATCGAGTCCCCTCTCAAGTCACCTCTCGAGTCTCCGTTCAAGTTCCCTCTCGAGATCCCTTTCAAGTCACCTCTCAAGTCAACTCTCAAGTTTCCTCTCGAGTTCCCTCTCAAGCCCTCTCGAGTTCCCACTCAAGTCCCTACTCAAGTGCCGTTGGAGGTTCCGCTGGGGGTCCTGCCAACCCTATGTCCTGTGCCGTTGGAGGTCCCGCAGACTACTCTTCTGCCGGGGGTCCTGCCAACTCCATGTCCTGTGCCGTTGGAGGTCCCGCAGACTGCTCTTCTGCCGGGGATCCTGCCAACCCTGTGTCCTGTGCCGTTGGAGGCCCCGCCGACTACTCTTCTGCCGGGGGTCCTGCCAACCCTATGTCCCGTCCCGTTGGAGGTTCCACTGGGGGTCCCGCTGGGGGTCCTGCCAACTCCATGTTCTGTCCCGTTGGGGGTCCCGCCGACTACTCTCCTGCCGGGGGTCCTGCCAACCCTATGTCCAGTCCCGTTGGAGGTCCCGTCGACTACTCTCCTGCCGGGGGTCCTGCCAACCCTATGTCCTGTCCCGTTGGGGGTCCCGCTGACTACTCTTCTGCCGGGGGTCCTGCCAACCCTATGTCCTGTCCCGTTGGGGGTCCCGCCGACTACTCTCCTGCCGGGGGTCCTGCCAACCCTATGTCCTGTGCCGATGGAGGTTCCGGTGGGGGTCCTGCCGGCTCCATGTCCAGTCCCGTTGGAGGTCCCGCCGACTACTCTCCTGCCGGGGGTCCTGCCAACCCTATGTCCTGTCCCGTTGGAGGTCCCGCCAACTGCTTTCCTGCCGGGGGTCCTGCCAATCCCGTGTCCTGTCCCGTTGGGGGTCCCGCCGACTGCTCTCCTGCCGGGGGTCCTGCCAACTCCTGGTCCTCTTCCGTGGGGGATCCTGCCGAGGCCTGTCCCACTTCGCCCTCGGGCCCGGCTCCCTGACTCTTCCTGCCACTGCCTTCGCCCTCATGCTCGGCCCCCTGAGTTCGCCTGCTGTGGCCTTAGCCCCACCTTGGACTCTGCCTTGCCCCCGGGCCGTCCGCCCGAGTTCCCCTTTTTGAACTCTGCCTTGCCCCCGGGCCGTCCGCCCGAGACCCCATCCTTGAACTCTGCCTTGCCCCCGGGCCGTCCGCCCGAGTCCCCCTTTTCAAACTCTGCCTTGCCCCCGGACCGTCCGCCCGAGTACCCCTTTTTTAACTCTGCCTTGCCCCCGGGCCGTCCGCCCGAGACCCCATCCTTGAACTCTGCCTTGCCCCCGGGCCGTCCGCCCGAGTCCCCCTTTTCAAACTCTGCCTTGCCCCCGGGCCGTCCGCCTGAGACCCCATCCTTGATCTCTGCCTTGCCCCCGGGCCGTCCGCCCGAGACCCCTTCCGGGTCCTCCGCTGTGCCCCTGGGCTGTCAGCCCAAGCCCGTCCTCCAGACCCCCTCCACCCACCCTACTGGACGTTTTTTGGGACGTCTGGGATCCGTCCCTTGAGGGGGGGTACTGTCACGATCTGTCCGTGTTGTGTTTTGTCTTGTCTTTTTCTGTCTTTGGTTTCCTGTTTTATTTTGTAAAGTGTTCACCCCCGTTCCTGCCTGTTGCTTTCTGTCTGTTTTCCCTCCCTGATTACCCGATTGTGTTCACCTGGTGCCCCTGTGTTTTCTCCTCCCTCCTCACCTGTCTCTTGTTTGATTAGTCCTGTGTGTATTTAGGTTCTGTGTTTTCTGTTAGTCTTTGTGAGTTCCTTGTTGTATTTGGACTGTGTTCACGGGGAAGAGTGTTCAGCTCTGTTTCTAGCCATGAAATAAAGGTATTTTTTCTGTTTATCTGCATTTGGGTCCTGCTTGCCTCACTCCACCCTGACAGTAATCTTGCAACTGTAAACATTTATCACTTAAAAGCAATGGGTCCAATTCTTAAAGGGCCCTGTTATTCTTATTGTCAGGTTCATATTTGTATGTAGTGTCTCTACTGGGACATGTCTCCATGCTTTAATGTTCAAAAAGTTCTTTATTTCTCTCATACTGCCTGTGCTGCAGCACCTCTTTTCACCCTCTGTCTGAAACCAGAGCCCAGTCTGCTCTGATTGGCCAGCTGGCCGGCTCTGTTGTGATTGGTCAATCGCTTAGAGATGGCCCGCCCCTTAGCCTATCACGTACAATGTGTTGGGGCGCTAGCCAATAGAAGCGCATAACGATGTCACTATGTTACAGGAAGTAAACCAAGGAGTCCACACACACTCCCCCCAGTGTGTGTGGGAGAGAAACTCCCTCTGGAGGGCTCACAGAGATTTTATTGTTTGCAGACCATTTACATTCACACAAACCTATATAACACACTACAGAAAAGGGAAACTCCAAAATGCAAAACAGGGCCTTTTAAAAAAAAAAAACACCTGATAAACTGAATCTGTTACATGGGTAAAGCTTTTTATTTATTATTATTTGTTCCGATTACAAATATAATACTCAAGAGAAATCACTCTAAAATGTATCTTTGCTAAAATACTGCCAATATTTTTTTCACATCCTTTCGTTGTGTCTTAATTGATCTCAGCTCCAACCACTTCCAAACCAAAGTGGACTCTTCGACCTTTTTCCACTGAAGTTCAGTCAGCCTCCACACCCCCAACACCTCAGAGGCAAAGCTCCAGTTTAAGAAGTTTCACATCCTCATCCTCTTCCCCTGAAATCCCCACCCATCAGCAGCAGACGGAGGGAACAGCGGCACCAGCTTCAGGTACTTTTTAAAATGTTTGATAACACAGTTTTAGGGTTCCCTTGAATGTTCGTGAAACCATTTAGGCTTCACTATGAAACTGAAGAGAAACGAAGACTACTGAACTTTTTCCTACGGGATCACCGAGGCCAAATCGAGTTAAGTTAAGATGCCGATGCCCCCTTCCCAACGTTCTACTCCCATTACTAACCGTTGATTTGTTTAGGCCACACCCATCTTTTAGCTCTAATATTAACATTCGTCCAAAAATAATTACAACAAAATTCCAAAAAACAAAAATAAAGCTATACTTCAAGCACTGCATGAAAATTGATGATTCATCTGAATATTATAGTAAAGTATGAATTGCTCATTTCAAGATTCAAAGGTTTATCCACAGATGAGAGCAACGCTAACGGCACTTCCGAGCTTCAATATGAGTTAAATATATAAATGAGTGTGTGAAATATAAGAGATAAGATAAGATGGTACTTTATTGATCCCAATTTGGGAAATAGTTGTTGTTTCAGCAGCATAACAGACAAGGCATTTTACAATAAAACAAAACTACAAATAAACAAGAATAGAAAGAAAAGCACATAGAAATATACATGTTGAAATGGAAAATATACATGTAGATATTATATATGCAAATATATTCAAAAATATATGACATATGGAATATTAAATATTGAACAGATTATATATGTGTGAAATGTACAGCGAGGTTTTATTCCAAGAGAAACTATGGAGCAGAGAGTTCTCTTCCAGCCAGAGGTGATTTATTGTACAGAGTTATTGCAGTGGGCAGGAATGTTTTCCTGTATCGGTCCTTGCGACAGCGGAGCTGCAGCAGTCTGTTGGAGAAGGAGCTCCGTTGACTGTCCAGCTGCAGGTGGAGAGGATGGGTGGGGTTATCCATGATGGACAACAGCCTGCTCAGTGTCCTGCTCTCCACCACAGCTTCAAAGGGGTCCAGCTTGATGCCTGACAGACCCAGCTTTCCTGATCAGTTTTATTGATCCTGCTGGTGTCTTATGCTGCCCCCCTGCAGACCATAAGGGGAATAAGGGGCGTACCCACCACAACAGACTGGTAGAAGTCTGGGGCATAAGGGGCAGCATAAGACACTGTTGTGGCCAGTGCTCTCTTCTTTGCTGCAGCAAAGAAGAGAGCACTGGCCACAACAGACTGGTGGAAGATCTCCAGCATCTTACTGCACACGCGGAAGGATCTCAGCTTCCTCAGAAAATAGAGTCTTTGAGTTCAATAATAATGGTTTGAGTATAAAATAATAACTCACAGTTCTTATTTGTGCTTTTTGTTGCATGTGTGGATAAAAACCACAGAACGTCAAACATTTAGGATATATATAAATACGGACAACTTACTAAAAATATTTTAGTGATTTGTGTTTCACTTCTGTAGGAGAACTTAAATTACAACATCCAATACGAATGTTTATATGAAACAAGCTCAAATAAGATAGTGAAATTAATCCATCAATTATTATTATTATAACTTAATTAAAATCTAATATGTGGAAAAACAAATACAGGACCAAAAAAAATACATTCAAAACCATAATAAAAAGAGACGGATGAATTCATTTCAATAAACATGTGGAAACTAAATCACACAGGTCTGAAGGGATTTATTTAGAGTGCAGTCCAGTGACAGGTGATGGACTGTGAACACGGCAGCAATAAAGGGCGTCGTTGAGAAGCTGGAGTGAACGAGGACATCCCCGTGTTGCTCTCTCTCTTTCGCCCCCTGTCTGCGCCGGTTAAAGTGCACCTATCATGCTATTTTTAGGCAATAGCATAGGTCTCAGATATATACAAATATATTAAAAACATGTCTATGAAGTTTTTTGCTCAAAATACCAAACAGATCACCCATTCTAGACCATGGATGTATAATAAGAACTGGATACAGCGTGGGAGGCGGGGCCTCATTCATTCCTATGAGAGTTGCTCATTAGGTTTTGAATTGAATTGAAATTAGCGCAATTGAATTGAAATTAGCGCATGATGATAAAATGGCCCAACTTTTGAGAGAGTGAAACTCACAGATTACCCGGCATGCCTGAGAAGTACCCGTATGTGCGCTCATAGCGCATGCGCAACTTTAACCAAAATGCTCGTTCACATCAAGCACGTCAATTTGCGTACACGTAACAGCACCATGCGTTCATGACAGCATGGATGGATTTGATATTAACGAGGCGGCAGTTAGCAGCTAGCGGCTAGCTAGTAATTATGCTAATGTACACATTAATCGTTATGTACTTATATTACGCTGTAACAGGATCTAGTGATATCCAAGCAACAGAGCTTCATTTAGCATGAAAGAATGATTGCACTGTATATATATATATATATATAGGCCTATATATACTTATAATAATAAGTAATATTAACTTTATTTAATACAACATTTACGGTACAAGATTTAATCATACAGCCCATGTAGTATGATAATGAATTACAGCAAACATGTGCAATATATCCATTATTACAGCTCCGTGGGGTGGCAGTAAGACGATATGGGTCCGTTCTTATTGTGCATCCATGGGTAAAGATAAACGCAACTCACATTGGTTTCTCAAACAGCATCTCTGTAAACTACGTGTATTCACTGAATTTCACTCTCTGCCTTTAACGGCTCGTTGTAGCTCCAATAGCTCCAGCCCCCACCCTCCCTGTGAGCACAGTGTGCTCTGATTGGTCGGGACACGTAACATGAACGTGCCGGGCGGCGCGGTCCCGTGGGTTAGATGCGCGTTCATAATGCAGAGGGAAATAACTCTCAGAATAACGTTATTAGCACATTATTACAACTTGAGGAACGAATGTTTTTAATAAGGGCTATACAAGTGTTCATACCGGGTAGTTTATTTAGTTTAAAAAAAATTATCCAACGATTTACAGACGTCTCTTTCCCCATGTAAGTCAATGGAAAAAAGTGTTTCCGGGCCTGGCAACCAAACGGAAGTGTAGTACCGCCGTTTGGCCAGCACGAATATTTTCATGTGAGTCCGGCGCACTTCCTGGGGGCTTGTTCTAGCCATGCCTCATATCCCTCTATTTCACCTCCTGTTTCAAAAGTGCTGATTTTGGGTATAAAGCTTTTTTTTCTTTTAAAGGGAGGGGGCTGAGCTCATGCGGGAGAGTCTACCGGCAGATACTGCTGTGATGAAACGCCATATCTGAAGTTACCTACTGTAACTTCAGCATCTATGAGTATAGCCTCTAAGGCTATCGCTATTGGGGTAATCCCCTGCGTACCCGCGCAGCACTGAAAATACTTGTAGGCCACGCCCACCTTCGGACTCCCTTCCGGTATAAATAGGAAGGAGGCCCGACAATCTGCTCCCACACAAACTGCTTTTCTTCAGCTATTCGTGGAGCCAGTGGGGCCCAGAATTTAGAGGGCTACGCCTATACTCATAGAAGCTGGAGTTACAGTAGGTAACTTCAGTTCTATTTCTTATATGGCTTCGCCCTCTAAGGCTATCGCTATTGGGTTAAGGGCGAAGCATGATGTAGTCTGCGCCCCACTGGGTCCGCCCGGTACCAGAAGCACAGACACACCTGCTCAGATAATAACCCTTGCCTATTGCGCCAGGCGAATGGCGCATCACAGTCCCTGGAAAATAGCCTCTACAGAAACATCAAACCAAAGTGAAAGCCCCACATCTTTACCAGCCTCCCCTACAACTCCAGGTTCATCCACACACAGTTTTTGATAGAGAAAGCTTTAACAATCAATGAGACATAGAGCATAGGAATGGCAATGATATTCTTCCATAACTATGTTCTTGCCTGTATACACAACCTGAACATTTAAATAGACAGCTAATCAGATGTAACCACTTCTATGTGCCATATACTATTGACCTGCAGTAGTATACTCCCCCCAAAGACACCCTGCTTACCACTAACTGTCAGTGTAAAACAGACCTGTGTTTGTGCTCCAACAACCACAGGTGTGGTCCTGTATGTGCGTCTGACTCTGGTCGTCTTGGTCATCGTGTCATCACTGTCTGTGCTGGTATTCTGCAGGAAGAGGACTTGTAAAGCCAAAAGTGAAGAACCAGGTAACACACAGGAACTTAACATTTCTCACAGAAAAGTTTTAACTGCCTGATCTTTCTCCACATATAAAACAACCTTTGAAACAGACACAACTTTCAAAGTTAAAATACTCGCAAATAACAGAACAGAATTTCCTAAACACGACAAACAACGACATACAATAATCTGACAAAGACTAAACAGAAAACCAACAAAGTGCAGGAGTTCAGAAGGTATCAGAGCAGGACACACAATCAAAACGGGGAGGAAAACACACAAGGACCGGAAGCACAAACAGACATGACAAGGGAAGACAACTTTTCATAATAAAACAGGAAACTGATAAACAAAACTGGGATCATGACAGTTGATGAGGGATGAATCTGTGTGTGTCTCCATTTGACTGAGCAAGATGTTTTTCCAGTGTAGTGTCGTTATCTAAACGTACTGCTGTGTTTTTCAGAACCTCCTGTGGAAACACAATATGATTTTGTCACAGAGGTAAGTTTTGGTAAACCAGATCATAAGTGTTTGTGAAACCAGCTGATATTCACACCTCTTCTCCTGTAGACCGACAGAGTGTACGATGATATCGTGGAGGCCGTCCGGAGCAGATCTCCTCCTGTGGAAATCTCTTCTGTTCACACTCAGGCCAGATATACTCGACCAAATGGAGATGAAACCGAGGATTACTAAAACATTGACACTGCTTCTAATTCATAAAATACAGCTAGGGTTATTTAACTCTGGGCTCATCAAACAGCAGCTTTAGGCGGCATCCTTTAAAAAATGTCCACACGCTTTATCTCCGGTCACAGACCCAAACAAGAATGCTAGTGGGGGAACGTTTTTTACATCTCTTGCTTTTTTATCCGAAAAACTTTTGTCAAATGTAAAAACGGATATCACATAAATGTAAATAAGATAAATGGCCCAACCAAAGGAAAATAATTGAAGTTGTCTTTGTTTGTTGTCAATATTTACACACACTTTATTCTATATTGGCAGTGTTCCGACTCTGATCTGCAGCTATGACACAACAATTCTCCTGGGTATCAATAAAGTTTTATCTTATCCAAAGTTTTTGGGAAATGGTGTTAAGAATGTATTTTTGGCTTGCAGTTTACCACGGTTTGATCTTCTTGGTTTTTTAGTGAGTATACTTTGTATTTCTGTCATTTTCTATATAACGCAGGGCTCGACATTATAAATGGCCCGCTGGCCCGGAAGCACTATTTAGACACCCCGGGCCAGCATAATGTACTTTCCACTTGCCCGCTCGGGCCACTAAAAATATTGCTTTAAAAAAATAAATGGTCCTGTGGTATTGGTATTTTGACTAGCAATTTAGTTAAATTGTTTCGTTTATCAACGCTACAACAGAGCGTTTCGTGAGTCGGTTGTCGTTGTTGGGTGGAAAGCAAACAGCTGTTTGCTGCGGAGCGCAGCGCGAGCAGGCTCCCGTGAGCGGCAGCGCGCTCATTCACTACAGAGTATCGCGCCACCTAACCATTCGCCAAAAATGTTTTTAATACCAGCGGTAACCGGCCAAGCGCCGTGCAAAAAACAATCTTCAAATAAAAGAAAGTCACCGGAGGAGTTAAAGGAGAGTGACAGGGAGTATGAGAAGAAGAGGGAGAGAAAGTTTCACCCAGCTTGATCGATGGAGTTGGCTTCTAGTGGTGCAGTGACGCGTCCTAAAACCCTTTTATAATCTATCGATTAGATTTAAGATTCGAAAATTATAAAAGTAGGGTAGACATGTGGAGATTATCCGGCTGAACAAAACGTGCATTTAGGTTTGTTTTCCACAGACCTTATTTCCAGCTATTTTCCAAAACCCTGTGGAGAAATCGCATTGCTTTTTGTCGAGGGAACCAGCAGCTTACTTCCGGGTTTTAGGACGCGTCACAGCACCTCTCAATATGATGCCAATACAAACAAGGTCTTCTGTCGGCTCTGTACATCAATGTCGACCTATGCTGACAAGTAAGTGAAGAGTAGAAAATATAAAGGTATTGGCTATAGGGAAATATCCCAGCAGTTTAGGATAATGAAGGTTTTAATCTAATCTATTACATAGCCATTACATTTCTAACTCCTATGACAGGAAAGCAGAAAGCGCATTATACAAATAATAATACTCATAATAATAGCAGACATTATTTAGCAATGACCACAATATCATTATTTTAATAAACCAAATATGAACAATTGAGGAAAATGAGGAAGACCTGATTATTCAAATGTTGTAGTACAAGTAGGCCAGTAATGTAGTTAGTGCATAAATTACTATTACAACAAATGTGTTAATTTTCTTCATTATTAGTCGATTTTTTTTTTGGACGAATGCTCCGGGCCAGTGGTTACAATGGTGGGGCCAGTGATAATACAATTCCACCGGCCCGGAGGGCCAGTGGCATTTTACCCTTAATGTCTACCCCTGTAACGTCATTTCCCTTTTTATATTTACAGATATACTCCCCCTGTTACGGTTGAGTGAAGGAAGCAGGACCCAAATGCAGATAACCCTTTATTTCAAGGATAATGAAAAATAACTCGGACAAAACAGAACACTCACCGGTGAACTCAGTCACCAACAAAAGACGAACCAACACAGGACGAGACAAGACTAAATACAGGGAGGGGTAATCACGAGACGAGAAACAGCCGGGCAGGGGAGGAGAAACACAAGGGCAACAGGTGAACACAATCAGACAATTAGACACACCAGGGAAACTAACAACAGGGAGGAAAAACACAGAGGGAGGGACCAGACAATACACAAGGGAGACAGGGGCCCTTTCTCATTTCATCAAATCCCCCTCCTCGACTCCTCGGTCCTCCGGTAGTGACCCGGAAATGAATTTCAGCGCGCCATGTTGAAGGACATCTCATTTCTCTAAATGCACTTCGAGGACCGAGGATCGAGCGTCGAGGAGGCTCTCTGGAGGAGCAATAACCGAGGATACACTGATGGGTCCTCCACGGTCCTCCACGGCTCCTTCGTGGATGCATTTCCGGGAACAGAGATGTTTCAAAGAGCCGTGACACACGGCCGGACTTATCTCAGCCAATGACAGCTCTGCATGCATCCCCTGGATATTATTTTATTAACTGCTCTCATCGCAAGGCGATGTTTACAGAGAGAACAGCTGTGAGGTCTGTGCAGAAAGCAGAGCAGTGTGTATAATATATATCACTCAGTATAACAGGCCTACATTACTCTCTGTATTTGCTCTAGTTTAGTATATCTACAAACAAAGAGTCGATATTTTTCTAAAACCATCTAGTGCTTCACATAATAAAATACTCAACGGCTGTAGCCTGATTATATGCTTTCGGAGCTGTAGGTGTGCATGTGGTACAGTGTGTAGGTGTGTGTGTTGTAGCCTACAGTGTGTAGGTGTGTGTGTTGTACAGTGCGTAGATGCAGCGGACAGACAGGTCTCAGTTGGTTTGGTGTCCTCTGCTTAGCCTATTTACTGAGTACATATCTGACATTAACGATTAAACACATTTGTGCATTCTTTATAAATGCAAACCGAGTCAAGCCGACTCCGGAGGTGGCGGTATGCACATAGGCGGCGCGTGAGGCTCAGGTTTGGGAAGGCTAAATAACTTGTTTTATCTGACGCTGCCTGCCTCCGGCGTCTATAAAAAAGAGATCAACTCAGTGAAAGCACCACCTGATCAGAGCTCAATGTGCGGAGTTTAAATCTATTAAGTATAAAGGAAATACAGTTTAAGATGCCGACGTGTCGCACTTATCATTCATATCACAATCAGATCATCGATCATATAATTTCATACTATATCATATATTTCCTTATCTGAGTCAGCTTCTCGAGCCGTAACACTTACATTGTCACATAGGCTACTGTATGCAGAAGTATTATTTTAAGCAACACATTAAGTTTGACGAAACACTCAAGTCAAATGTAGGCTAATTAAAGTCAGATCCACTCGTGTCTTAGACGGGGCAAACCTGTTAATGTCGGCTACGCATTCAAACACTTTTTCTGTTACCAGCTGTATTCACCTTGCAGGTGCAACTATGTGGCTTGTATCCTGGATTATATGTTTAAGTCATGGATGTTTAAAGTTCATATTTGTCTAATATTAGTTTACTTTTCATTAATGAAGTATGACGCTGCGCTGTCAGTAGGCTACACTTGTTCCTGTTTGTGATTGGTCAAATGTTGCTAACCCCGCCCATTTCATGTGAACGCGCTCTCAGCTGGAGAGAGAAACCCCGGGTTGCATTCCGATAATCCAAAAATCAGCTCCTAAATTCTAACCCTATCGGGGGTCAATAACTACATTTGTCCAAGGGCCAAAATTAATCCAAGAGAGGCTTTCGGGGGCCAGAGATTGTTTTATATATATATATATAGATCATAATAAATTATATATATATAACTGAATAATGACTTCATATTACATACCAAGGTTCATGTGATGTGTACAAATACAAATTGAGCATTCAAACTTTTCTCTCTCTCTCACACACACACACACACACACACACACACACACACACACACACACACAGGTATTTCCAGTTACTTTACATTCAGTATAAAATCACAGACACACATATACATACATCTGATTACAAAGTCTCATCTGATTACAAAGTCTCATCTGATTACAAAGTCTCATCTGTACAGGATGGTAAAATAATCACAGGCACACATATAAATAAATCTATGACAAAGTCTCATCTGGCAAAAACATGTCTATAGCTACTGTAAATGTCTCCGTTGTGGGAGGAATAAATGATTAATTTAATCATCTACAAATGTAATCTCACTTTTACACACCAAAATAACGTTAACACAGAGTAAACATTTGCTAATGGAGAGTATATTTTGTCCCAAGAAAAAGTTCATGACTATCGATAAAAAAAATATATCAATAAACCTATTGCTCATTTTTGCGGTATTCCCCACACATTGCCAGTACACTATTACTGTAATATTTACACCTACCCATGTCCAAATGGATCCATGTTGTTGTCTTTGTATTCTTCTTCTTCAGAAGAGTCGAAGACTTCACGTTCTGGGGCTCTATCTTCACTGCTGCTAGCGAAAAAAATCGGCTACTGTAAAGTTTTTTTTAGCCATTTTCTCTGTCTCTCTCTCTCTCTCCTCACAGACGTAAACTGATGGGAGACACGTGGTTTATGTTTTTTTTTACTTGGTGGGTAGGTCCTTAGTGATTTCTCGATGTCCATTGGTCATTTCAGACCATCATGGCTGCCGGCCGAGATTTCCTTGACTGACACACGAATCCACCAATCCCACACAGTGTAAAGTCAAGCTGCTTTGAGCGGCCATATTGGCTGCTGTGCCCTGGTTACAGTCTCACAGGAGGTACCGCTGGAAAGCTACCCTTCCAGCGATTCCGCGGATATCTGAATCATATTTCTACTCCTTATAATCGAAAATATATGATTAATTACGTAAGTTATGCACACCTGGACGCGCCGGCGCGTCCACCGACTCCAGAGGGTTAATATGTTCACTTTATTGAAAAAATTATCTTTTTTTTAATAAGCCTGTATCTGGGGTAATAAAACTGAAAGCAGTCCTGATTGGCAGGGAAAGGAATTAACTTTTGTATTAATACCGTGTCCTGATTGGTGGGAAACTGTTGCAGGATATAAGGATGTGCTTTGCCATGCAGGCACGCAAAAATGTCACTGTCAAAGAGCCTCAAGCGTAAAGTTGAAGTGGAAAACCGCAGTTTTAATGAAGAATGGACAGATAAATACGCATTCATCATGCCATCGTTCAGTAAGGCTAAACCTGTTTGCCTTATCTGCAATGAAATGGTCGCTGTTCCAAAAGAGTACAATCTCAGGCGTCATCATTTAACAAAGCATGCAACTTTCTCTGAGTCGTATCCTGAGAAGTCAGAGGCACGTCGCATTAAAATGTCCACCTTGAAAGCTGGATATGCCCGTGCCACCGGAATTATTACCCTGACTTCAACAGAGCAAGAGAGTGCAACAAGTGCGTCTCTTCAGGCTGTGTGGGTTCTGACAAAAAATAATAAAGCATTTGCCACGTCAGAAGTTTTTAAGGAGTGCATGGTGGCAGTTTTGGAGGAACTCGCCACCGACAAATCCATGGATAGGATTGTGGCATCCGTGAAGCAAGTACCGCTCTCTGCTTCGACTACCGCCCGCCGGGTTCATGTGTTGGCGGAGGATGTTCAGCGACTTGTACTTGATGAGGTCAAGAAAGCTGAACATATATCTGTGGCTATTGACGAATCCACTGACACCACTGATATATCACAGCTATCCGTCTTTGTCAGATACTTTGATGGAAAAGATTTTAAAGAAGAGCTGTTGGCTTTGATTCCACTGGAAGGTAATACCACTGGGGAAATCATCTTTGAGAAAGTGGAGGAGCTATTTAAAAAACATGGCCTGTTATTACAGAAAGTCAACTTAATTGTGACAGATGGTGCTCCTGCCATGGTCGACAAAAACAGGGGTATGGTGAGCAGATTTAAAAATGTTGCTCCAAAGACAAATGCCCTTCACTGTCTGATCCACCAAAGCGTGCTGTGCGCCAAGCTAAGCGGGGATTTGAAAGATGTCATGGACAAAACAATGAAAATAATTAACTTCATAAGAGGGAATTCAAGTACCCAACATCGCCTCTTCCGCAAATTCGTGCTGGAATCGGATGCTACCCACGATGACCTCTTACTCCACAATGACGTGCGCTGGCTGAGCAAAGGTAAAGCCTTGGAGCGTTTCATTGAACTCAGGGATCAAGTTGTGGAGTTTGTCAAACAAAGTAAATCCAAAGGAGCAGCTGACTACCTGTGCATCATGCAAGACAAAACATACATGAGCAACGTCGCATTTTTAGCAGACATATTTTCACATTTGAATGCACTCAATCTGCAACTACAAGGCAAAGAAAAATCCGTGGTGAATTTGGTGGAAAAACTTGATGCCTTTCGGAGGAAACTGGATCTGTTCAACACAGATTTGATATCAGGGAAACTGCTGCACTTCAACACACTGAAGACAGTGGGGGAGAGCAACGTCACTCGTAATATGAAGCAATTCATGACACAGCTGAGGGAAAACTTCTCTACAAGATTTGATGACTTTGCCATAACCAGAGATGTCCTCGAATTTGTCCGTGACCCATTCTCGATCAGCCTAGTCGGAGAATTATCCGCTAATGCGAAGAAGCTGCTGCAGTTGGATGAAGCGGCGATTCAGATTCAACTCATTGACATGCAGGCCTCCAGCGAGATGCAAGCTGCTCTCCGGGGTGCTGAAAGCTTGAGCACTTTTTGGGTGTCTTGTCCCCAAGACTATGGGACACTGAAGACGCTGGCTATGTATGTGCTCACCATGTTTGGGTCAACATACACATGTGAATCTGGGTTCTCAAAAATGAACAGTATCAAAACAAATGAAAGGAACCGACTGTCTCACCAGTCGTTGGAGGACTGCTTGCGTATAAGCTGTCAAGCCCGACATTAAGAGGTTGGTATCAGGGGAAATGTAACTTCTCGCATTAAACCACCAGTTGTGAGTTATTCAGCCATAGTATATCTATTTTATTCAGGCTAGTGTAGCCAAGACATTGTTAAATGGAGACTTGCCGCTTTATTTTTGAGGTTCTGTTCGACTGGTAACATATTTAAGACGTGTCTGTCATTTAAATTTGCCGTGTTCACTTAAATGTGCTATAGGCCTGTGTTTATTTATTTTCAAGTAATGTTACTGTGTTGGCAATGTAAACAATTACCTTCTTTTTTACGGAGAAGTTTTAGTTGTTTTATAAGTGAACAAATAAAATAAAACAAAATGTAAAATGACAGCTATACGTTTGTAGTCCCCTTTCTTGAATAAAGATTTTGAACAAGCTGCATTCTATTAATCAAAGACGAGATTGGTTGTATTTTCACCTGTAGGTAACTGCACAACCCGAGAAGCAATCACAGACTCATGCATCGGGCTGGCCAGGCTACTCCCGAATAATAAGCTGACAGATATATTTATAACACTTACCTGCAGTTCGAACTGGGTCGGTAAATTCCGTTTCAAAACCGAATGGGAAAAAATAGAAACCGGTGTTGTTTTTTTGTTTTTACGTTTTGGTTTTAAAATAGCAAAACAATAAAACAACACTCGTTTTTAATTTTTTCTTATTCGGTTTTGAAACGGAAAAACCAAAGAACGAACGGATTAAACATAAACTTCTCCTCATATTTTTATAAATAATTTTTTTATAAAAGCAATCATCATCTTTTTTATATATTTATATATATATATATATATTTATGGATTATTATCACCTAATAATCCATAAAAGCTTAGCAGACTCTTCACGCTAACGAAGGATCACTTCTAGGCTACTGTCCCGCAGCTCCTGCCTCTCTGTTGGACTGTCTCAGAGCCATATAATAGAAGAGTTACGACATCTCCGTTCACTCCAATGGACCACTTTTTTACAGCAATGGCGGATCGTGGAGCCTCTCAATCGTTCCCCGGAAGTTAGCGCCAAGGCTAGCAGAGCTATAGAGTTGCAGCATAATAGACCGTTCGTGACGGACTTTTAAAGGTAATAAGAAGTTTAAAGATTTATATTGCGTATATTATCAGTACATCTGATTCAAATTAACATGTGTATTAAAGGATGTCAGTGGATTATCCCTTAAATCTACTAATTTAGTAGATTTAGGGAACGTTTACAGATAACAGATCAAGCTAGGATATCGAATCAAGTTACCAACACACGTTGAACAGCCTTTTAATTGTAAATTCCGTTCTCTTAATGTCATTTCGTCCAACGTTGTTGAATTAGAGAAGAGGGGCTTCTAAACGGGATTGTATGCGGGGGTGGAGGGAGTTAAATATTAGATAAATATAACTTTGGTGCGTGTAAGAGTGAGTGTTTTTAGCAGAGCCATATTGTGTCCTTGTGATTATGTTGATTATTACCTGTCTGTATAATGTTGCAGCTCAGCTGATTTTGGATTGATGGCAAAGGGAGAGGGACTTAAGTGAGAGTGAAAACACAAGGTAAGTTTAAGACTACTGTTTTATATAAGTAAGCATACTAAACATGTATTATATCACTGTATTATATAAGTAATCTTGTTAGTAACCTACTGTATGACAGGTGGAGGGGCAGTGATGTTACAGGTGGAGGAGCAAAACTGCAAGACTGCAAACTCACAAGACAGAGAAATCGAAGTTTGTTCTCCAGAGAAGAGGTCGATTTCACTTCAATTTTTTCATATTTTCTAAAGATGTGGAAATGGCACAAAAAAAAACTTGAGAGCTGTAACCAAGACAACTGTAACAACATGAGTAGAGAGCCACCAAGGTTTTTCAAGTCCCTCTCTTACTCCATTTTGCCAACCCAAACTTCCAGGTACATGACGGGACACCTTGGTTGTTTTTGTTGTTTGCGCTCCTCTGGCTGGGTGCTGGCAGGTGGAGGGCAGTGATCCCTTCCCTTCTTCCCTCAATCTTTGAGACTAATGTAAGTAGAAGACATGGCACTGTAAATGTTCGAACATTTAAAATATTCAAATTGGTCTCAGGCAAGGGGCCAGACTAAGATTGGTTCAAAAGACCTAATGAAAAAAACAAAAACAAGAAGTGAGGATACCCGGCCCGGAGGAAGCCCGGGGTCCCTTTCTGGAGCCAGGCCCAGAAGGAGGACTCGACGGCGAGCGTCTGGTGGCCGGGCTTGCCACGGAGCCCGGCCGGGCCCAGCCCGAAAAGGCAACGTGGGCAACACCTCCGCTTCTCCGTCCCGCGGGCCCACCACCTACGGGAAACAGCGATGGGGTCGGGTGCGCTGCCAGAAGGGTGGCAGTGAAAGCGGAGGGTCTCGACGGACCAGACCCGGGCGACAGAAGCTGGCTTTGGGGACGTGGAACGTCACCTCTCTGGGGGGGAAGGAGCCGGAGCTTGTGCGGGAGGTGGAGCGTTACCAGTTGGATCTGGTTGGGCTCACCTCTACGCACAGCGTCGGCTCTGGAACCTTACTTCTGGATAGGGGTTGGACTCTATTCTTCTCCGGAGTTGCTCAAGGTGTGAGGCGCCGGGCGGGTGTGGGGATACTCACAAGTCCCCGGTTGGGTGCTTCGTTGTTGGAGTTTACCCCAGTGGACGAGAGGGTCGCCTCCCTACGCCTGCGGGTTATGGGGGGGAAAACTCTGACTGTTGTGTGTGCTTATGCACCCAACAGCAGTTCAGAGTATACGGCCTTCTTGGAGACCCTGGAAAGAGTCCTGTATGGGGCTCCTGAAGGGGACTCTTTAATCTTGCTGGGAGACTTCAACGCACATGTGGGCAATGATGGAGACACTTGGAGGGGCGTGATTGGGAGGAACGGCCCCCCTGATCTGAACCGGAGTGGTGGTTTGTTACTGGACTTCTGTGCTAGTCATGGATTGGCCATAACAAACACCATGTTCGAACATAAGGATGCTCATAAGTGTACGTGGTACCAGAGCACCCTAGGCAGAAGGTCCATGATCGATTTCGTTATCGTATCATCGGACCTGAGGCCGTATGTTTTGGACACTCGGGTAAAGAGAGGGGCGGAGTTGTCAACTGATCACCATCTGGTGGTGAGTTGGGTCGAGTGGCGGGGGAAGCCTCTGGATAGACCTGGTAAGCCCAAACGTGTAGTTCGGGTGAACTGGGAACGTCTGGAGGAGGCCCAAGTTCAGGAGGCCTTCAACTCACACCTCCGGCGGAGCTTTTCAGGCATTCCTGTGGAGGTTGGGGACATTGAACCAGAGTGGTCGGTGTTCAAAGCCTCTATTGCCGAAGCCGCGGTGGGGAGCTGTGGTCTCAAGGTCCTAGGTGCCTCAAGGGGCGGTAACCCTCGAACCTCCTGGTGGACACCGGTGGTCAGGGAAGCCGTCCGACTGAAGAAGGAGGCCTTCAGGGATTTGTTATCCCGGGGGACTCCCGAGGCAGTTGCAAGGTACCGACAGGCCCGAAGGGCAGCAGCCTCATCCGTGGCCGAGGCAAAGCAGCGGGTGTGGGAGAAGTTCGGAGAGGACATGGAGAAGGACTTTCGGGCGGCACCAAAGTTGTTCTGGAAAACTCTCCGACACCTCAGGAGGGGGAAGCAGGGAACCATCCAAGCTGTGTACAGTAAGGATGGGACGTTGTTGACCTCAACTGATGGAGTGTTGGGGCGTTGGAAGGAACACTTTGAGGAACTCCTGAACCCGACAACTCCGCCCTCAGGCAGAGCTGGAGTATGACGGGGGATCGGCGCCAATCTCCCGGGGGGAGGTCACTGAGGTTGTTAAACAACTCCACAGTGGCAAAGCCCCGGGGGTGGATGAGATCCACCCAGAAATGCTGAAGGCTCTGGGTGTTGAGGGACTGTCATGGTTGACACGTCTCATCAACATTGCGTGGAAGTCGGAAACAGTACCGAAGGAGTGGCAGACCGGGGTGGTGGTTCCCATTTTTAAAAAGGGGGATCAGAGGGTGTGTGCCAATTACAGAGGCATCACACTACTCAGCCTCCCCGGGAAAGTTTACTCTAAGGTACTCGAAAGGAGGGTCAGGCCGATTGTCGAACCTCAGATTGAGGAGGAACAATGCGGATTCCGTCCTGGTCGTGGAACGACGGATCAGCTTTTTACTCTCGCAAGGATCCTGGAGGGGGCCTGGGAGTACGCTTATCCGGTCTACATGTGTTTTGTGGACTTGGAGAAGGCGTATGACCGGGTTCCCAGGGAGTTACTGTGGGAGGTGCTGCGGGAGTATGGGGTGAGGGGGTCTCTACTCAGGGCCATCCAATCTCTGTACTCCCAAAGCGAGAGCTGTGTCCGGGTCCTCGGCAGTAAGTCGGACCCATTTCCGGTGAGGGTTGGCCTCCGCCAGGGCTGCGCTTTGTCACCAATCCTGTTTGTAATATACATGGATCGGATTTCGAGGCGTAGTCATGGGGGAGGGGGTCTGCAGTTCGGTGGACTAAGGATTGCACCACTGCTTTTTGCAGATGATGTGGTTCTGATGGCTTCATCGGTCTGCGGCCTTCAGCACTCACTGGATCGGTTCGCAACCGAGTGTGAAGCGGCTGGGATGAGGATCAGCACCTCCAAATCTGAGGCCATGGTTCTCAGCAGGAAACCGATGGACTGTCCACTCCAAGTAGGGAATGAGTCCTTACCCCAAGTGAAGGAGTTCAAGTATCTCGGGGTCTTGTTCTCGAGTGAGGGAACAATGGAGCGTGAGATGGGCCGGAGAATCGGAGCAGCGGGAGCGGTACTGCAGTCGCTTTACCGCACCGTTGTGACGAAAAGGGAGCTGAGCCGGAAGGCAAAGCTCTCTGTCTACCGGGCCATTTTCGTTCCTACCCTCACCTATGGTCATGAAGGATGGGTCATGACCGAAAGAACGAGATCGCGGATACAAGCGGCCGAGATGGGTTTTCTCCGCAGGGTGGCTGGTGTCTCCCTTAGGGATAAGGTGAGAAGTTCGGTCATCAGGGAGGGACTCGGAGTTGAGCCGCTCCTCCTTCGCGTCGAAAGGAGCCAGTTGAGGTGGTTCGGGCACCTAGTTAGGATGCCACCTGGGCGCCTCCCTAGGGAGGTGTTCCAGGCACGTCCAGCTGGGAAGAGACCAAGGGGTAGACCTAGGACCAGGTGGAGGGATTATATCTCTTCGCTGGCCTGGGAGCGCCTTGGGATCCCCCAGTCAGAGCTGGTTGATGTCGCCAGGGAAAAGGAAGTTTGGGGCTCTCTGCTGGAACTGCTACCCCCGCGACCCGACCACGGATAAGCGGAAGAAGATGGATGGATGGATGGATGGACCACTTAAAAATAAGAAATATTACTTTTGTTACTAAGAGTTCATACTTATTATACCTGTGTCACCTTTCACACTATCGCTGTGATCATGAGCTATGGGCTTTGTAGATACAGGTCCCGGGGTGAATCGTGGTGCAGGGGCCCTTCTCTTTTTGACCACAGGGCGATGCACGAAGATGGTGGGTATAGCCTCTGCTCTCAGCCTAGTCTTGCCCTTTTTTGTCTTGACAAACTGGTCTGCATCAAAATGTGCCTGCGGAGTGACTTGAGGTTACTTCACACACAGAACAACTCAGTTTTGTCTGCCCACATACATATTCCATAGTGGTTGAATACACAGTATTAGGAAACACTTTATACTTACTGGACATGTTATACTCATTACATACTGTATATAAAATATGACCAAGAATGTGAGACAACTTTATAGAAATTCATATCACATCTGTTACTGATGCCATTTGTCATACTTTGTTAAACTCACAAATAATAAAGTTCCATAACTTCAGTTGGGAACAGAGACCACACCTTATCTCCCCAAGGCAATTTCCCATCCAATAGGTGTGCTATATAGGTGTGTATAACCCTTTCTCCTGTCTGTTACTCCCTCTTTCAGCACAAGAACCAGAGGGGGATTCAATGGAGCCTGAATACCTGCACTGAGACCCTCACCCTGCACCCTGAGTCTCAACTCTCAGTGTTTTTCAAGCCTTTCCCTGTTTTTTTGTAACAAACAAAACATTAAGCTTTCCCAATGGTGTGGTTTTCGTTTTGTGAAAAAGTGCAAATGCAGTGTTTGTATATAAATCACATATTTTTTTGCTGTTGGTCGTGAAATTGCTCCTGCTTCCTCTGCTCTGTTTCAGTGGGGAAGCAGTACATTCGCACTCCTTTCTCTGAGCGATTGGAGCATCCCCAGGCAGCACAGCAAACCATGGTGGCGACTAGGAGGCAGCACAGCAAACCAGGACAACACGGAGGAAAAGGCACAGACAAACTGCATGATATGCTATTCAATGTTTATTGAATTCCATGTATTTGCAATGGATGTTCCTAAAACAACACATTTAACATCATCATCATGCTGCTGCTGCTAGTCCTTTGATAGTCACCTGTCCTTTCTGAAAGCCATAAAGATGACATTAGTCATTTAGATAACTTGTGTCCTCAATTACCATGGGATTACTGAAACTACCATGAATTTAAGAAAATGGTAGAAATTAATCTAATCTGAATTTTAAAGCATTACTTTAGATCCCCTCCCTCTAAATATATCAATAAACATTAGAAAGTGATGCTCCTGACTACCATACAAGTTTAAGAAGATAATATTGGTTTTAAAGAATTCAAAGCTATAAATAAACGGCAACAGGCTCTTTAACCAAGGCACTGTTAGCCTAACATGTAAACTAGTTGTTCACACTAATCCTAATAGTATCACTTAATATTAGCAAATTTTATTTTATTTTTTAAAACATATTGATGTAAATACATACACATATCGATTTGTTGTATAAATATTGCAAATCAAAACCTTTATTCACTAATAATTACCAAAAAATCGTAGTTCTATCTCCTGTTATCAATGCATTCACATTGCCCGCCATGAACTTCCGTGGAACGATCCTCGTCTACATGAACCACGTGACGATAACCGTTTTTGGACTTCCGTTGTCGTAACTCTTCTATCTATATGGCGCTGGCCTGAACAAGTCAGGAGTGAAATTGTTTATCTCTAACATATTCAACTGCCTGCGTCATCAATCTGTTCCCTCTGCCAAGGACAAGCAGCAAGAGGAATCAAAACAGGAGAAAGACACAACACATCGCGCAGAAAACCCTGAAGAATTATCACTGCACCCGCCTCAGGAATGTTCTGATTATGGGAGACCTATGAGACACATGGAGGACTCTCCACTGCCCGTCACCCCCCCCCCTGTCAACGCCTTTGAGGATACTCCGTTCACCCTTTCACCCTCGCCCACCCTCCTGGAGATCGTTGAACACATGAAGGAGATACAGAGGGTTGGCACCGATTCCTTCCTGGAGTTCAATAACCAAACTAAGGCGATATGCAGGAATGGCAGCATGTCCTTTACCCCCGCTCCTCAACGACGCCCACCAAAATCACCGCAGAGACGCGCACCATCTCCCCCGTCTTCATCAAGAAAGCATCTGCAGTCTCCGAAGCCTGATAAGGATGTGTGTGTACAAAATGCAACAAACTCTTACTGATATGTATACTGTGCAAGCTTTTTTGATGACTTTACTGAACTGCTGTCTATAGTGTGTATTGACATTGACCGTCTAGTCATTGTTGGTGATTTTAACATCCATGTTGACAACCCCCAGGACAGAGGGGCTAAAGAACTGTTTTGTGTTCTTGATAGCTATGGACTGACTCAGCATGTGACGGAGCCCACGCACAATAAGGGGCACACTCTGGACTTAATTATCTCAAAGGGTCTGAATATCTCTAAGGTTATGGTGACTGATGTTGCACTCTCTGATCATTCCTGTGTTTTCTTTGAGAGCTCTATTTCTGTTCACAACATTGTTCAGAAAGAGGTAACCACAAAGCGATATTTAACTGAAAATACTAGGGAAATGTTTACTCAGAATTTTTCTTCCACACTTGCCCCTGCTAACATCTCAGTAAATGAGCTAGTAGATCATTTTAATTCAAAAAATTAAAAATGTTATAGATGCCATTGCTCCAACTAAGGTAAAGGAAGTGTCTGGCAAGAAAATATCTCCATGGAGAAAGGCCATGACCGTGAAAACAGAAAAAAGAGAATGTCGAAAAGCTGAACGCAGGTGGCGAAAAACAAATCTCCAGGTTCACTTTGAAATCTATAAAGAGAGACTTGGCCTTTATAATTTGGAATTGAAAAATGCACGACAATCGTTCTTCTCTGACATCATTACCAAAAACAAAAACAACGCACGTGCCTTGTTTGCTACCGTCGACAGACTAACTAACCGCCCAGTGTCAGTAGCCTCTGAATTTCTATCCACCAGGGCGTGCAATGATTTTGCCTTCTTCACTGACAAAATTTAGAAAATCAGACAAGCAGTCAGTGCCTCTGCATCAGGTACAGCAAATGTGTTGTCTCTGTGTCCACCTAATATCAATTCAAACACCATGACACAATTCCATCAGATTAATGATAAAAACCTAGAGGACATTATACAACTTCTGAAATCCTCCTCCTGCTGCCTTGATATTATTCCAACAGGATTTTTCAAAGATGTTTTGCCTTGCATGGCCTTAGATCTACTTCATATAGTAAACAAATCTCTTCACTCAGGTATTTTTCCACAGGCCCTGAAAACTGCAGTCATTAAACCGCTCTTAAAAAAGAATAATCTAGATGCTTCAGTAATGAACAATTACAGGCCCATATCAAACCTCCCATTTCTAGGTAAAATCATTGAAAAAGTTGTTTTTCAACAGTTGAGTAATTTCTTGCATTTAAATAACTGTTTGGATGTGTTCCAGTCAGGCTTTCATCCAAACCACAGCACTGAGACTGCTCTTGTAAAGGTCTTTAATGACATCCACTTAAACACAGACAGTGGCAGAACTTCAGTGTTAGTATTACTAGATCTCAGTGCTGCGTTTGACACTGTTGACCACAGCATATTACTAGACCGACTAGAAAACTGGGTGGGACTTTCGGAAACAGTTCTAAATTGGTTTGAATCCTACTTAAAGGACAGAAACAACTTTGTTTCTATAGGTAAATACACATCTGAGTTGACAAATATGACATGTGGGGTTCCTCAAGGCTCCATCTTGGGGCCTCTTCTCTTTAACATCTACATGCTACCACTGGCTCAGATAATGAAAAACAACAAAATAAGTTACCATAGCTATGCGGAAGACACACAAATTTACGTAACAATTTCACCAGGAGACTATGCTCCAATTCAAACACTGAGTAAGTGCATTGAACAAATCAATGACTGGATGTGTCAGAACTTTCTCCAATTAAACAAAGATAAAACTGAGGTAATGGTTTTTGGAGCCAGGGCAGAACGTATAAAAGTTAGCGCTGAGCTTCAGTCTGCAATGTTCAAAACAACAGATAAAGCCAGAAATCTAGGTGTAGTCATGGACTCTGACCTGAGTTTCAACAGTCACATTAAAACAGTTACTAAATCAGCCTACTATCACCTAAAGAATATATCTAGGATTAAAATGACGAATGTCACAGCAGGATTTGGAAAAACTTGTCCATGCCTTTATCTTCAGTAGACTCGACTACTGCAATGGTGTCTTTGCAGGTCTCACTAAAAAATCTATTAGAAAGCTGCAGCTGATTCAGAACGCCGCTGCTCGAGTCCTCACTAACACTAAGAAAGTGGATCACATCACTCCTGTTCTGAAGTCTTTACACTGGCTTCCTGTGTGTCAAAGAGTAGATTTCAAAATACTGCTGCTGGTTTATAAAGCACTGAATGGTTTAGGCCCAAAATACATTTCTGACCTCCTGCTAAATTATGAACCATCCAGATCTCTCAGGTCTTCAGGGATTGGTCAGCTTTCTGTCCCCAGAGTCAGAACTAAACATGGAGAAGCAGCGTTCAGTTATTATGCTCCAAATATCTGGAACAAACTCCCAGAAACCTACAGGTCCGCTGCAACTCTGACTACTTTTAAATCCAGGCTGAAGACTTTTCTTTTTGTCGCTGCTTTTAATTGAACTATTCATATCTTAGACTGCACTGTAACTTTTAACCATGTATTTTTTCTTTTAATGTTTATTTTATTAGCTTTTCTTTTTAATGACTGATTTTAAATGCCATTTTCTTAATGTCTTTCATTTTTTGTAAAGCACTTTGAATTGCCTTGGGTTGAAAAGTGCTATATAAATAAACTTGCCTTGCCTTGCCTTGCTCTCAACTTTCTGGCTGTCTCCATTCAGGAGGTAAAACTTTTTTTTTCTTTGAGATGGAAAACTACTGCTCAAGGCTTTTGAAGTGCACTCTTCAGTGCACTTCAAATTAATCTTGATTAATTTGAACTGGAACAAGAAATTCTATTGCTGTAGGCGGCAGTTTGTGACATAGAGCAGTTTTTCCCTGACAATAAATATTAATATATTTTCCTTACAGGCACCTTAGAGGGACACATTTCAACGTTTAATAACAGAGTTTGGTGACGCTGCTGTTTGCTGCTTGTGTGCAGTTGGACAATAGCCGCATTCACACCGCAGGACTTTCCCTGGTACTTTGGTTCTTTAGTTCCGTTAGTACCAATAATGTCGCGTTCACACCGCCGGGACTACTCAGTGCGGGGAACTCTTTTAGCCATTTTCAGACCCTGCTAGAGAGGTGGTACGAACCTGGTGATAAAAGAGTGCCAATTTCTATTCTATTTCTATTGGCTGGGCGAATTGCAAACCACGCCCCGTTAGACTCTGAATTTATTTTGTTAGGCAGCCATTTTTTTCCTCGCTACAAAACCACATCCACACCTGAGCGAGTAGTTTTTTTGTACTTTAAAGCAGTTATGACCACACGTACTACAACACCGGAGCGGTGGAATGATGAGGAAGTGTCGGCGCTTCTGGCAATTTACTCCGAGGACGGGATGCAGCAGCTTCTACAGAAAGCAGTTCCCAACTCCAAATGTTTTGAGCGATGTTCGCAAAAGCTACTTGAGCTGGGAATCGTGCACAGTGCACACAGATGCCGGGTAAAAATAAAGAAACTCAGGTAGGACTATAAAAAAATTAAAGACCACAATAATAAGAGTGGTAACGATTTTCTATTGTTATTATTATGTTATTATATATAGCGGAGGACCCGGAAGGGATCTCGGGCGGACGGCCCGGGGGCAAGGCAGAGACCATGGAGGGGGTCTCGGGCGGACGGCCCGGGGGCAAGGCAGAGACCATGGAGGGGATCTCGGGCGGACGGCCCGGGATCAAGGCAGAGTCCATGGAGGGGGGCCGAGCATGAGGGCGAAGGCAGCGGCTGGAAGAGTCAGGGGGCCGGACCCGAGGGCGCGGACCGCATCCGAGAAAGTCAGGGGGCCGGGCTCGAGGGCGAAGACCACGGCACTCAGGGGGCCGGGCTCGAGGGCGAAGACCGCGGCACTCAGGGGGCCGGGCTCCAAGGCGAAGACCGCGGCTCTCAGGGGGCCGGGCTCGAGGGCGAAGCAGGCGGCAACGGAACAACTCCGGAGGACGGGCAGGAAGGCGCTGACGGGACAGCTCCGGAGGCCGGGCAGGACCCGGTGTCGGCCGGTCAGGAACCGGAGCCGGTGGGACAGGCTTCGGCAGGATCCCCCATGGAAGAGGACTAGGAGTTGGCAGGACCCCCGGCGAGACAGTTGACGGTGGGACCTCCAACGGAACAAGACATGGGATTGGCAAGACTCTCAGCGGGACCTCGAACGGAACAGGTCATGGAGTTGGCAGGACCCCCGGCAGAAGAGTTGTCGGCGGGACCTCCAACGGCACAGGACATAGGGTTGGCAGGACCCCCGGCAGAAGAGTAGTCGGCGGGACCCCAAACGGGACAGGACATAGGGTTGGCAGGACCCCCGGCAGAAGAGCAGTCGGCGGGACCCCCAACGGTACAGGACATAGGGTTGGCAGGACCCCCGGCAGAAGAGTAGTCGGCGGGACCTCCAACGACACAGGACACAGGGTTGGCAGGACCACCGGCAGAAAAGCAGTCGGCGGGACCCCCAACGGGACAGGACATAGGGTTGGCAGGACCCCGGGCAGAAGAGTAGTCGGCGGGACCCCCAACGGGACAGGACATGGAGTTGGCAGGACCCCCGGTAGAAGAGTAGTCGGCGGGACCTCCAACGGCACAGGACACAGGGTTGGCAGGACCCCCGGCAGAAGAGCAGTCGGCGGGACCCCCAACAGGACAGGACACCGGGTTAGCAGGACCCCCGGCAGAAGAGTAGTCGGCGGGACCCTCAACGGGACAGGACACAGGGTTGGCAGGACCCCCGGCAGGAGAGCAGTCGGCGGGACCTCCAACGGGACAGGACATAGGGTTGGCAGGACCCCCGGCAGAAGAGTAGTCGGCGGGACCCCCAACGGGACAGGACATGGAGTTGGCAGGACCCCCAGCGGAACCTCCAACGGCACTTCAGTAGGGACTTGAGTAGGGACTTGAGATGGGACTCGAGAGAGAGAGCTTGAGAGGGAACTCGAGAGGGAACTCGAGAGGTGACTAGAAAGGGGACTCGAGAGGGGACTCGAGAGGGGACTGGAGAGGAAACTGGAGAGGGGAGGTGACTTGAGAGGAAACTGGAGAGGGGACTCGAGAAGGGACTCGAGATGGACCTAGAGAAGGGACTTGGGAAGGGACTAGAGGAGGGACTAGAGAGGGGTCTTGAGAAGGGACTAGAGAAGGGACTTGAGTTGGGACTAGAGAGGGGACTTGAGTTGGGACTAGAGAGGGGACTCGAGATGGGACTAGAGAAGGGACTAAAGATGGGACTTGGGAAGGGACTAGAGGAGGGACTAGAGGAGGGACTAGAGAAGGGACTAGTTAAGGGACCAGAGGAGGGACTGGAGAGGGGAGTAGAGAAGGGACTAGAAGGGACTAGAGAAGGGACTTGGGAAGGGATTTGGGAAGGGATAATCCTAACCCTAACCCTATAATCTGTGTTCCGATAATCCAAAAATCAGCTCCTAAATTCTAACCCTATCCTATTCCTTGACCTCTGAGTGAAACGTCACGGGGTTAAGGGATAGTGGATAGGAGAATTCAAAAGGACTTAGGAGAAGAGACCGCGGTACTTTAGAGAATCCGAATGCACTTTCACTATCCGACGTGTTTATGATGCGCCAGCGGACGTCATGAATGTGCGTCTGCTGCTGTGGGGAAACTATGGAAACTACAGTTTTCTATAGCGGACTACAACATGGATGTATAATAAGAACGAGGGACTCATCTAGAGACTCTGCACCGTGCTCTGATGCTGTTGCTTTATGCTTTATGAACGTGGACAACAGAGAAACATATTCTTCATGACCAAAGTTGGAATTGAAATAAAAAAGGAAAGTGAAACGTATGCTCATCTCCCTCTCCCTCCGGTCCACATTAATACAAATGAACCCGATCCGTATGATTGTATGAACTATGAAAATATCTTAAAATCAATACAAATGTATTTATTATAAACGTTAGTCCTTAACATCTATCACTGTGTATATCACCATTCAAACATCTTTTAAAAGTTGAACAAACTCCACACAGCTCAGTAAAGACTGTGAAATGTTGACTTTATTTGATCATTTCAGTAAAAACTTACGTTCATATTTCTCTTTTTGATTATAATACTGATGAACGTTCAGAACAAAGCACTTTGGCAACTTACCACATACGTTTTAAAATGCTTAATAAGCACCGTAACGTTCATGATATAATTTCTCGGTCATAATCGGTTGTTTCCGTGAACGGCCGACTGTTGAGTGACGGCAAATGCTGCGGCTGCAATGCATTGTGGGGCAGCATTTTCCCCTCTCCTTTCGTCAAGGGAGGTCCAGTGGTTCCTAAGCTAAAGGAGGTTATAAAGGAAGTTTGAAACCTCCTTTCCTTTCATTTAGAGAATTGGAACGGCACTTAACATGGCTGCCACTGACGTACTTCCGGGTCATTTCACTTGGTTAGGAAGGTTCCTAAGCTAAATGGACTATTGGAACGCAACCCTGCTTAAAACTAATTTCCCTGCTTCTCGTGGTTTCCTTGCGTCTCTCCATGCTTCCCTGGTGGGAGGGACTAGTCACAGGGAAACGACGCAAGTGAGGGACGCAAGGAATCCATTTAACCGAAGTGAGAAGGACCCACAGACAGATAAACAAGACAAAACACAACGCAGACAGAAAACCAAAGACAGATCTAGACAAGACAAAACACAACACAGACAGATCGTGACAGTTACAGCAAGAAAAGAGCCAAAGACAGCTTAATATTAACCAAGAAGCATGCATAAAAAAATATTAAAGATACAAAAATTACACAATTTACAAAATACACATCCTGTAACAGTTCTGTATGGGCTCAGAACAGTCTCATAATAACACATCCACACAGAAGGATTCACACTTGTATTTCCGGATCCATACTTGTGTTTTTCAAAGCACACACAAATGTGTTCCGTTTCATATGCAAATAACATCTAAATATAGAAAAAAGTTTTACATATGTATTTTTGATCCTCACATATTAGTTTTCCGTTTAACAACTCTGCACCTGCAAACAAAAACCGCTTTCTGTGCACGGATCGCTGTGCATTCGTGTGTGGGCTTTTTGAGACTCCCCTGACGGTCACCCGATTCGATAATTATTTCTATCTATAGCAGATGTCTCCTCAATTCTAAGCCAATCACATGAGTGCGCCCACGAGGGTATGATTTATTGCGTTCATGACGTAGCGCTTCATGTACGCTCTCAGTACATTGCCACTTTCCGAACAGGAAATGCCCGCAAATACAATCTTTTATATAATTAAGGTACAGCGCCACTTTCCGAACCATTAATGAATGCTTGTGTACAAAAAAACGGCAGGCAAAACCGTTTTAAATGTGTGTTTCCTGTATGGGGAATACAGCTGCTTTATTTATGTCTGTATGAAGTTGTTGTGAGTGTGGAGGGAGCAGCTACAGGTTAGCTTAGCCTGATTGATCACTGGCCTGTACTACAGACCCTGGATGTCTCCGAGTTATCTGGCTTAACTAACAAGCGAGATCTCACTAAGCGGTCCTACGACGCTGGTTATCAACTCAGTAAATCCCAAACATCTCTAACCAAAATTCTTCTACCCTTATACCCTCCATTACAAAGTGCACCATGATGGATGTGGCTGAGGTCGAAGTGTTTTCAGGAAGGTTCATGTATAAAGAGAACTGAGCCGTGTCAGAAGCAGGACTCTGTTCATTCCTATATTCCACAATGTGTTTTGACAGAAATACGACTGAACTGACTCGACTTCCAGCATCAGCCTCCATGGCGTTAGAACAGGACTTATTATTGGAACTGAAACACTCAGGTAATCTGAACAACACAGTAACTGAACTCTTCAGAAAGAAAGAAAGGAGGATGGTTTTTGGGTACAAATAATCAAACGTATTGGTGAGTAATGGCTATAATGACTTATATTTAACATTGTTGATATTTTCTTGTCATTTCATTAGTAAATATTGTTGCTTCTGCTAGAGAGGATGTGCGGCGCAGCAGTGAAAGGAGGCTTGTTGAATTGTGTTGTTTGGTGCTCTTGCTTTAGTAATGGCATTCATTCTCGCTACATTAGAAACCTGTCTGTGAAGCAGCGTCCTGTTATACTGCGTTAATGTATCATATTAATGGCTTCTATAGCCGTGACGTCATAATAATGCTATTAGGAGGTGGATTCATTCAGGAAGACACTACTGAAGGCCTAGGTGTGAAATGCACGGCCTGTTACTGTTTTCAACATAACTCATTTGAAGATATTATGATTACATAGAACATAGAACACACCATTTTTATTTTTCATAGCTCCTTTATTATTTATTGGTAATGGTTTTTGTTTCACACTAAAGCCGATTAGGGGCCGGTGTGTAGGAGCCATTTTATGGATGTTGTTGGTGTCTCAGTTTACTTTATATTTATACTGCAATATTATTTTTGGACACTTGTTGGCGGGGGTTAGCTGCACTGTGTGTATACAAGGGGTCATAGAGGTGACCGGAGAGGACACAGGAGGAAGAACATCGATTCCACCAGCCCGGCGGCAGATGCTCATACGACAACCTTTGACACATTATAATTAAACCTTGGTATGTAAAGTTAAATAAACATCATTATAAACTGCAGCAAAAGACCGGAAATTCATCTGTTTGTGTCTGCGTCTGGATCACTCCAAACCCTCCTGTGAAGTAATGGCAAAAGGATATAGGACATTGGAACATTAAAATTGCCATTACAATTATTGTTGAGAACATTATTGATGAAGAATTTAATACCGGGGCCACGAGCATATTCACTGTTGTCTCTGTTCTTATCTGAATGAAAGTAGATCATGTTCTGTTAAAAGGTAAGACAATTAGTAATAGATTGAGATCAATAGAAAATAACAACTGAACTGGTGGTTTGTGGCTGCGGTCGGGCTTTAAAGGAATACTTTAACCCCCAAATTACCATTTTTAGATCATCCTGAATTTGATAACTTTTTCTAGCGTGACTCCACGGTGAACAAAGAATCCCAAAATGGAGAAAAGTCTTAAAGAATGTGAAATTAATTCAGGGCCTCGTTTTACAACAGCAGAAATATATTAAAAACATCCGTTAACTAACTCGAACACAATTAATGCTGTGTAGTCCTAAGGTCATTTACTGTATGCTCAGTACTTCCCTAAAACATGCATTCTGCTTAAACCTCACCGTTTAAAACACTTCTGCAGAAAGAGACGAGCTCCTCTTTTCTCAAGAACAGTTCATGCAGAAGTTTTTAGATAAGTAATGTTTTAGGGAAGTTATGAGCATATGAACTCAAGGTAACTCAGGGTAAATAATAATATAAAAATGATACTTTGAAGGGTTAAAGACATCCTTTCAAAATAAATCATCATTCTTTGCAACAGATCATCAAGTTCACATATTTAATTATCAGCTCACCTTAAAAAGACACTAGTTATAACTCAAAATTACAAAGCCAAGGATTTTATTAAAGCATTCAAAATCTAATATTAATCCAAAATATATTGATATCAAATCCTATTTTGAGCACAGCGAAAGATAATGATTAGCTAAATCTCCTTGGATAATATTTAGTTAAAAAGCTGTTTCATTAAATCGCCACACCTCATCCCTCAGTCACTGGGTCACGTTTGAAAAAACACAAAGTTATAAATAATGAAACTACAAATGGTAACTATTGATTGTTGTTTTTTTCAACAGCAAAACTTGATGGTGATCCTTCTGCAGAAAAAACAATCGATGATAGAACTGGGGGAAATATTGTAGTTGAATGCTCCTTTACTCGCTCTGGGACCAATATGTACTTCTGCAAGGAAGAATGTGAAGGAGACATTCTTGTTGAACCAACTAGTGACACGTATACTAAAAAAAGACAGATACAGCATCAGACATGTTAAAGGAGGATTTGTGTTTGAGCATCAAACAGCTGACCCAGTCTGACTCAGGATGGTACAGGTGTGGCCTGGACAGACCTGACTCATCAAACATCCTTTAAAACATTTCCACAAGCTTTATCTCCGGTCACAGACCCAAACAAGAATGCTTTGGGGGAACGTTTTTTACATCTCTTGCTTTTTTTATCCATAAAAACTTTTGTCAAATGTAAAAAGGGATATCAGATAAATGTAAATAAGACAAATGGCCCAACCAAAGGAACAGGATTGAAGTAGTCTTTGTTTGTTGTCAATATTTACACTTTATTCTATATTGGCAGTGTTCCGACTCTGATCTGCAGCTGAGACACAACAATTCTCCTGGATATCAATAAAGTTTGATCTTATACAAAGTTTTTGGGACATGGTGTAAAGAATGTATTTTTGGCTTGCAGTTTACTACGGTTCGATCTTGTTTTTTTAGTGAGTATATTTTGTATTTCTGTCATTTTCTATATAATGTAATTTCCCTTTTTATATTTACAGATACTCCCCCAGATGTGTGCTCATCAGATGTTGCGTATTTTAAATTGAGTATGTCTTTTTTTGTTCCTGTGGTTAAAAGTGTGATCAGCTACCAGTATGAGTCACTTCTATTTTATTATTAGATTTCCTAAATTGTTGTACCTTTTTCTAATGTGTCTCCGATCAACATTGGCTCTTCTGTTCTTTGTAAGGTCTTATAATATATATAATACATCTGTAGTCTTTAGATTGGTTCAGCCAGACTGTAGCTGAGCATGTTGTACCTTCAAAACACAGGAACCTACCTCTAACGCAATTTTCTAAAAGATGTCTTCCTTACAGAGAAATCTGTATCCCAACATAAATGTTCAGCTTCACAGGAAGTCCCTGCAAATGCATGCTTTTGTTCACTTTTTTCAACATCTTACAATATAAGAGAGAAACAATTAGTTTTCAGAGGAAAAACAACAGAGCTGCAGTAAAATGCTTCTAGCAGTGTAATGAAGTATATTGTATAATGTATCAGTCAATGGAAATACTCAAGAAAAGATGATATTGACTTTAACCTAACATATGTTTGGATGTAACATTAGGGAAGATGATGCTGTATTGATTAAACTCATGAAGTGTAGGAAAGTGTTTTCACTGATGAATGTGGAATAAAACATTAATAATTAATTGTATTAAACACAACATGATCTTTTTAAGCTTGTGTCAAGTAAAACAAAAAAACACATTACAATATTAATCTTAAATTAAAGATGTGGATCCTCAAATCCAGATTTTTACTAAAACTGACCGGAAGTTTTACAGAGCAGTTTCCGGTCAGAGACAGTGAACCTGAGAGGAGTGAGGAGCTGCGTTGTTGATCTTTTAATCTTATACCGAACAGTAATTTTAGTGTTATTCATGACTTATTACAGTGACATGTTTCACTACAGAAGGTACGAAGAACTTCAGGAGTGCAGTTTTCTTCTTAATGGACTAACAGCTCTTCTCCTGCCTCGGTAAGTTAAGCTAGCTCCAGTACTGTTTCCGTTAGCCGTTAAAAAACGTTATTTTCAGTTTGAATTAAAATGGTAGTACATTACATTTAGGAGTATGAGAACAAAATGTGATGATACTACAGGTGACATTTTATAGTAATATTATGTTTTAACTATCGACAAACTAAAACATTTTTTAATACGTTTTACAGTGCAATTTCCGGTGTTAGAAAGTAGGCTTGTTTGAGACCTGGGTTGCGGTCGGATAGTTTAAAAATCAGCTCCTAAGTTCTAACCCTATCTCCTATTCCTTGACCTCTGAGTGAAACGTCACGGGGTTAAGGGATAGTGGATAGGAGAATTCAAAAGGACTTAGGAGAAGAGACTGCAGTACTTTAGAGAATCCGAATGCACTTTCACTATCCGACGTGTTTATGATGCGCCAGCGGACGTCATTTTGTGCGTCTGCTGCTGTGGGGAAACTATGGAAACTACAGTTTTCTATACAGCGGACTACAACATGGATGTTTAATAAGAACAACGGACTCATCTAGAGCAGAGGTTCTCAATTGTTTTTCAGCCAAGGACCCCTTACAAGATAGAGAATACACCAAGGACCCCCTCATTCTGATTTGTGATTTTGGGCTCTATAAATAAAAATTGACTTGATTTGACATGTATGTCCCTTGGAATAATCTGACGTATTTTTTACACTTCTATAGTCTTAGTTATGTGAAAGAACAACACAAGAGAAATGTATTAGAAAGATATTAGATATGTATTAAAAATATTTGCACCATCTCAACACAGAATACCCATAAAACAATCAATCAATTAGCTGCAAGTAACACTGTACCTAAACAAAATATCAAAGGGAAATCAAGAGAAAAGTGATAATTTGAAGTGCATTTCAGAACACACACACACACACACACACACACACACACACACACAACAATAACACATCAAGTGTTTCACTCTTAGTTAAATGATTTATAAAAGTTTAATCACAAAATAAATGCAGGCTATAAACAATTGAACACATGCCTGCATTAACATATATCAAGTAAATTGCAAAACAACTGCAACTGCATTGCTACAATCCCAAACCACTACTTGTAATGGCAGCCAGCTCTGGACACTATTGGAGTGATGCAAGGCAGTCCATGAAGCTGATTGCTTCTCTCTGCAAGGGAAGACACGCAAGGTGTGGCCCTTAGTGTGGGTGGGACCTTGGACATGCTGCGTGATGTTAAAGCACTCCAATAGTGACAGAAACTCAGCGGCAAAGGTGCAGGTGCTGGAGTCCACGTGGATGTTAAAAGCACCTAGCAGTAGTGTGGATGGGGACATGGAGCAGATTGAGGTGAGAAGCTCAGACAACTCAGACATGAATGAGGTGGAAGGTTTGGAGGGGCGGTAAATGAGGACGACCTGCTGCTTTGAGGGGGCAGCCACTGAGAAGGCAATGCACTCAAGTGAGATTTTATTCATCCCCAGGAGCTGTTTGACAGGGATATCTGCTCTGTGGATAACTGCCAGCCCACCACCACGACCAATGGAGCGGGGCTGTTGGAGATAAGCATAACCTGGGGGGGGGGGTGGCTAGGTTGAGTGTGAGGAAGTCCTGTTGGTTTTGCCATGTCTCAGTGAGGCAGAGAAAATCCAATTTCCTATCAATGATGATTTCATTCATAAGTGATGCTTTGTTGTGGGAGCGGGTATTTAACAACATGAATGTGTGGGAGTTGTTATATGTTGCAATGGCTGGTAAAACAGTGATGCCATCAACACAGGCCAAGGGCTTCAGGTTAACACTGCACACGTGTGGTTTGTTGTGATGACGTAAGTGGGCGGTGACGGGGCGCCGGGACCACACAGTTGGGATAGTGTCAGCTGAGCCGGTGTAAACAAACCCACGTTTGGAACCTCTATGGACATACCTGGGTCTGCCAACTCGTAACAGCCCGAGGTATGCAATGACTGACAGACATAGAGGGGGTGTAGTGAAGTGGTTGATCCTAAAAAGTTGCGAGGCGGAGTAACGAAGCATCACGATGGTATGATGCTAACGTTAGCACAGCGTTAGCTGTGGTCGCGGATCGGCCGGGAGAATGCGCTATCAGCCAAGAGTACAGGTGAACCAGGACAGCAGGCAGCCTGTCCAGGAAGCGACTCAAGGACGGACAGCACTGAGGAGAGATGGTGGAAGTTGAAGAAGTTTGCCTCAGAGGAGCAACAGTGGTGGCCAGAGCAGGCTAGCCTGAGCAGGTAGAACTAGGCTAGCTTCTGATCGCCGTCAGACTGGCTGGGTGGAGAGGACCGTTGTTGTGTCTTTTGTGGCAGAACAAAATCAAACAGCAGCTAAGCAGGTGATACAGTGAAGCAGGATCGGAACTCAAAACGGGAAAATGAGACGGAGAATCGGGCTTGTCGTCAGATGGAGCCACTAACGTTAGCGATAGCGTTAGCCCTGAAGCAGGAGCAACATTAGCAGGTGTAGCAGGGTGGACAGGTCGGAAGCGGAGCATCCGTAAAAAGTTGCGATCGGGTGTTACAAAAGTGTCCAGAACAGCGTGTGCAAGCCGCTGAACGTATGGAAACTGAGGTAGAAATGTTGGTCCAAAACTCGGCAGATACATTTTCGGACAGAGAAGCGGCGAACAGACAACGCCAGCGTCCTCTCTCTCCAAAAGTGTTGCGTCACAAAAAAATAATAAATAAAAAATCTAATGAATCTGAAAACTTTTCACGGACCCCCTGGCAGAGTGCCACGGACCCCCGGGGGGTCGCGGACCCCACTTTGAGACTCTGCACCGTGCTCTGATGCTGCTGCTTTGCTTTATGAACGTGGACAATAGAGAAACATATTCTTCATGACCAAAGTTGGAATTGAAATAAAAAAGGAAAGTGAAACTTATGCTCGTCACCCTCTCCCTCCGGTCCACATTAATACAAATGATCCCAATACGTATGATTGAATGAACTATGAAAAGATCTTAAAATCAATACACATGTATTTATTATAAACGTTAGTCTTTAACACCTATCACTGTGTATATCACCATTCAAACATCTTTTAAAAGTTGAACAAACTCCACACAGCTCAGTAAAGACTGTGAAATGTTGACTTTATTTGATCATTTCAGTAAAAACTAACGTTCATATTTCTCTCTTTGATAATAATACTGATGAACGTTCAGAACAAAGCACTTTGGCAACTTACCACATACGTTTTAAAATGCTTAATAAGCACCGTAACTTTCATGATATAATTTCTCGGTCATAATCGTTTGTTTCCGTGAACGGCCGACTGTTGTGTGACGCAAATGCTGCGGCTGCAATGCATTGTGGGGCAGCATTTTCTCGTCTCCTTTCGGTTAGGGAGGTCCAGTGGTTCCTAAGCTAAAGGAGGTTATAAAGGAACTTTGAAACCTCCTTTCCTATCATTCTAGAGAATTCGAACGGCACTTATCATGGCTGCCACTGAAGGACTTCCGGGTCATTTCACTCCGTTAGGAAGGTTCCTAAGCTAAATTGACTATTCGACTTCAGCCCTGGGCCCTTCTCACTTCTCTTATTTTTCATTTCCTCGTTCCTCGGTCTCACCGGAAGTTGATTTGTCTGCTCCATCTTGAGTAGCGTCCCAATGGCCTTATTTTTGCTGGAGGACCGAGGAGCGAGGAGCGATAATGGAGGAGCTATAACCGAGGAACCACCAGACCATCCTTCGATTAAATCCTCAGACACTCGCCCCGCCCCCTTACTGTGTATCGCTCACTGATTGGACGATGCAGTGCATGCACTGATCTGATGCTTCTTGACATGAGAGCAGTTTCCCAGCGGAGTGAAGAAAATACATGAACCTCACGGGAGTCACTCCTCAGTTTATACCGTGTTTTGTTTCAATTCATGTATCATTTAGTTACAAATATGTGATATATCTGAACAACAAAGCGGTCAAAAATCATTTTATTCATTTTTTGGAAACATTTTCATGATCGCTTTTTTCATTTTACATTTTCATTTATTGTCATTTCCATTCAGTCAGTCATTAAGTGCTATTAAAATGTTAATGTGCTACATATCCAAACAAACAAAGTGTGCAATCCAATGAATGTTAATCTAACTGGGTTTTGATAGATAACATATCTCTTTTTCTTCTCTCAATTATTTTATTTCTATTGTGCACTCTAATCAATATTAATCAAACTATTGTTCGTTTATACATTTTAAGAATGGCGTTTATCTTTTTTGAGAATGAGTTCTTATTTTATTTTATGTATTTGGGTCTACAACAGATGATACAAATGTTTGTGTCAGTAAATGTGTACTAACAGAGGCGGGGGTGTGTGTGGAAATAACGGGGACAGAGCTGGCTGCTGTCAGACGATCAGCTGTGCAGCGTCATCACAAACGGACGTCGCTTCACGTGACGCTCCGGAGGAAAGGACGTCCCATTGCTCTTAAAACTAATTTCCCTGCTTCTCGTGGTTTCCTTGCGTCTCTCCATGCTTCCCTGGTGGGAGGGACTAGTTGCAGGGAAACGACGCAAGTGAGGGACGCAAGGAATCCATTTAACCCGAAGTGAGAAGGGCCCCAAGCCCCCAGGAAGTGCGCCGGAGTCTGATGAGAATATTCGTTGTGGCCAAACGGCGGTCTACACTTCCTTTAGGTTGCTGGGCCCGAAAACACTAGGCTTGTTTGAGACGCGTTGCGGCTCGCCTCGAAAGTAGACGAGAATAGCCGATCGCAGCCGGGGAAGGTCTCAAAAAGCTCGCCTGAAGTCGGACAGCTCGGAGTCGGCATCGTGTTCTTCTTCTTTTTCTTCTTCTCTCTGTTTTTTGGCGGATTGCAAACAGCTTGAAGGTGCATACCGCCACCTCCGGAGTCGGCTTGACTCGGTTTGCATTTATGCCCACATGTGTTTAATCGTTAATGTCAGATATGTACTAAGTAAATACATTTGTTCCTGCTCAAGATTATATTCAACTTTATTGTTATTGCACATATTACAGGTACTGAGACAACGAAATGCAGTTTAGCTTCTAACCAGGTGCAACAAGCAGTAAAGTGAAAAGTAATGTACACAATCTACAGAATAAAATATAGAATGAATTGACTGATGAATAAACAGTGAGGGGTATGAATACACTAGATATCAGCCTGTGAGCAGCATGAACAGTGTGTATGAATATGCTAAGATATATAACGTATGAAAACGGTAAGCAGTGCAAGTATAGTATAAAATATATAGATATTAATTTCATGATGATAAACATTGTGGAACAATGATAAAAATGGGAATGGAAGTGGCGAAGTAAAAATGACACAAAACAACATCAAACTTTTGCCGAGCCAATTGGAGAGTTTCATCAGCAGCACGGGGTAAAAACCACCAATGAGCGCTCAGCTCGAGATACCAGCGAGTCGTTTCCCATCAAGCATTTCGCTTCCGCAGCCCGTGGAGAGGAACTGCGCCGCCGCGCCTCGCTCTCAAGGCTGCGGGCGTCTTTGTCCCGCGAGATTTCAACGTCTCATGTGGGCGAGCCTCCAGAGCAAGTCGGACAAAATGACTAACCATCATGCAACGCACTAGCAAGACGTTGATCGAAATTGCGCAGGTCTGCGCAGGTCTCGCTTGTCTCAAACAAGCCTACTTTTTCCAATTGACTTACATTGGGAAAGAGTGGTCTGTAACTCGTTGGATATTTTTTTTTTAAACTAAATAAACAACCCAGTATCAATGCTTGTATAGCCCTTATTAAAAACATTCATTCCTCAAGTTGTAAAAATGTGATAATAACGTTATTCTGAGAGTTATTTCCCTCGGCATTATGAACGCACATCTGACCCATGGGACCGCGCCGCCCGGCACGTTCATGTTACGTGTTCAGCACTACATGCGTTTATCTTTACCCATGGATGCACAATAACAACGGACCCATATCGCCTTACTGCCCACAGAGCTGTAATAATGGATATATTGCACATGTTTGCTGTAATTCATCATTTGTAAAATATTATACTACATGGGCTGTATGATACCGTAAATGTTGTATTAAATAAAGTTAATATTACCGATGTAGATTAACGTCCCTGTAGCTTATTATTGCACTAAGAAGCTTATTGGACTGTATATATATATTATATATATATATATATACAGTGCAATAATTATTTCATGCTAAATGAAGCTCTGTTGCTTGGATGTTGCTTGGATATCACTACATCCCTGTGTCGCTCTCTCTCTTTTGCCCCCTGTCTGCACCGGTTAAAATAGAAGATCCCTTAATAATGTATTGATGAGAGGTACGGGTCTGTATAGGTCCGCCTGTTGGTGACCTATGAACCACAACATTAAAATGCTCCTACATGTATTCATTAGACATAAAAACAGAATCATATATTCTATAATAAAACGACACTATGAAAGGAACTATTATGCATAATGATTACTGAAACTGAGGGTGCATAGTCCGGTTTCTGGTGTGCACCAGACGACAGTTTGTTACATTGTTTCATTTTTCAGAAGGTTCGGTTTGCGTTCACACCATCGTTCACACGGGCAAAACTCAAACGGACTATAAACTTTAAACACAAGTCATGTGCACGGAAATGCTGTTCAACAATTGGTCAGACATTAAGGGGGTAAAAACGCAAATCCCTGCAATTTCTACCGGAGCCTTCGCCATGGAGCATCGGCACTTTCGGCAGGTTATTCTCATGCTGCTGTTAATCTGGAGATCAACAGACACTAGCGGCCCGCGCATATGATTATATAATCAGACAACGTCCGTTAAAAAACATTATAACACATATAATGAGAGACGTTCTGCAATAAGGAGGGGTGTTTCACCGACGACAGGTGTTCTTACTTTTATGTAGCTGACGGAGAATTTTTACTTTACACGACACTGTTCAACACTTCATTCTGCTTCACTCTTTAACTAAACAACCGCGGATGTCTTGAAAGACTCTTTCGCGAAAGATTTTGAAGATATCCGCGTTCTTGTGACACATAAATACTACGCTTCCTATGTTTTGGTGCGGACTGCGTTCACACCAGCAATGAACCGCTCCAGAGTTCGCAAGCAAGTGCTCCGAGACCACCTATTTTAGCGGACCAGAGTCCGGTTGTTTAGTTCACTTAAGAGGTCTCGGATTGTGTTCACACCGACCCAAATGAACCGCACCAAGCGGCTAAACGCACCAGGGTTCGATTCAACCGGACTATACAAGGCAGGTGTGAACGCACCCTGAAAGTACAATTCAGTACATTCAATGGAGTATTTTTAGACCATAGTGTTTCTGCGTCGGGGAGGAGAGTAGAGCTGTGTTATGTTTGGAGGAGGGACTTCATCATTTTAAGAAGTAACAAGTTTCCAGTAAAGAAAGACAGTCAGTGGTAAACCATCAGAGTCTCAGCATGAACATTTCTCGCACTTTGATCTGCTTCTTCCTCCTCTTCTGTGAGTACTTCTCTTTATTTTCATCTCAGTAATTTAAATGTTTCCTTTAAAGTATTTCTTAAGTTAATGCAAGGCTCCAGCAGTAAGAGCTATTCAAATATTTCAAAGTTAGGCTTTTTAGTAGCTTCAAAAGTATGTTTCACTTCCTCAAACAAACTGTACATCACTATTCAACTCAGTTATTATCTGCTTACTGAACGAGTAAAACTAGAAGTCATAACGACTAATTATTTAGTAAAATAATGTACATGCTTGATTTTACTGATTATTTTCATAATCATTTAATCTCCAAATTATTTTCTTGGTTCCTTTATTAATCCTTTGATTTTTATTCTTACTATATATATACATGCCGCTAATGTACATTTGATCTGTGTTAATGTGAAACAGGAAGTGTTGTTATCAGACTGCAGCATCTTACAGGAAGTACTGACCACTAGTAATGATGGTTCATCTTTTGTTCATCTTTTGTTCAGCTCTGCAGGATGGAAGCACCGGTCTCGTCAGTGACCAACTCACGCTCTATTCAGTAACTGAAGGAGCAGATGTCAGAGTTGAATGCTCATTTCCTTCTTATAAAAAAAACTGGTTTTTTTGTAAGGAAAAATGTAAACAAGAAGACATTCTCATTGAAACAACTGATGCCAAAGCTTATCAGAGTGGAAGATACAGCATTGATCATAAACCGAAAGATTTCTTTGTGACCATCACCCAGCTGACCAAGTCTGACTCAGGAAAGTACGGGTGTGGTTCGGCTGCATCTTCTTCAAGGAATTCATCCACGTTTATTGAAATCATTGTTGTGGACGGTGAGTTTCTACTAAAAACTGAATGTTTTCTTCCTTGTCAAATAATAGTTTTACCGTTTCACCTACTTTTTTTTCAGTTTCAATGCTTTATTGTCATGTGCACATTAGCTACAGTGTAGATATGGCAAAGAAAAACTCAAGTTCAACATGAATATTTACCTCATCTTAATCCTACATCTCTTCTGAAAGTAACGGATAAACCAAGACTGACACACGCAAGTGTATTTGAATATTATTGTAAAGAACACACTTATTGTTATTTCAAGTGATATTTTAGTGATGAAGAATTTAATACCACGGTCAGGAGCATATTGGTCTGTTGTGTGTTTTCCATTGCTGAATGTAGAGAGTCTATGAAACAGCTCTCTGTTCTGTTGAAGAGTAAGACAATTAGTTATAGATTGAGATCAAAAGACAATATCAACAACTCAACTGGCAGTTTGTGGCTGCAGTCGGGGCTTTAAAGGAATACTTTACCCCACATTAAAATGTTTCGATTAATGAATTACTCATCCTGTGTTACCTTGAATTTGTGAAGAAAACTTTTTCTAGCACGACTCCACGGTGAACAAAGAATCCCAAAATGGAGACAAGTCTTAATAAATGTTAAATTAACTGGGGCTTTGTTTTACAACAGCAACAATATATTAACATCTGTTAACTAACTCGAACACAACTAATGCTGTATAGTCCTAAGGTCATTTACTGTATGCACAGTACTTCCCTAAAACATGCATTCTGCTTAAACCTCACCGTTTAAAACACTTCTGCAGAAAGAGACGAGCTCCTCTTTTCTCAAGAACAGTTAATGCAGAAGTTTTTAGATAAGTAATGTTTTAGGGAAGTTATGAGCATATGAACTCAAGGTAACTCAGGGTAAATAATAATATAAAAATGATACTTTGAAGGGGTATAGACATCCTTTCAAAATAAATGTCATTCTTTGCAACAGATCATCAAGTTCACATATTTAATTATCAGCTCACCTTAATGAGACACTAGTTATAACTCAAAATTACAAAGCCAAGGATTTTATTAAAGCATTCAAATCTAATATTAATCCCAAATATATTTATATCAAATCCTATTTTGAGCACAGTGTAAAATAATGATTAGCTAAATCTCCTTGGATAATATTTAGTTCAAAAGCTGTTTCATTAAATCGCCACACCTCATCCCTCAGTCACTGGATCACGTTTGAAAAACACAAAGTTATAAATAATGAAACTACGATTTGTAAACTACAAATAGTAACTATTGATTGTTTTTTTTTTCAACAGCAAAACTTGATGGTGCAGAAAAAACAATCGATGCTAGAACTGGGGGAAATATTGTAGTTGAATGCTCCTTTACCCACATTGAGACCAATATGTACTTCTGCAAGGAGGAATGTGAAGGAGACATTCTTGTTGAAACGACTAGTAACAAATATGCTATAAAAGACAGATATAGCATCAGACATGTTAAAGGAGGATTTGTGTTTGTGAGCATCGAACAGCTGACCCAGTCTGACTCAGGATGGTACAGGTGTGGTCTGGACAGACCTGACTCTAAAGATCCATACCAGAGGTTTAGGCTCAACGTCACTGATGGTGAGTTTCTGCTTGATAATGAGCATGTTTGTTCTTGTCTCTGAAGACAGTTTTCACTGAAAGCTGCTGATGCTTTAAACTCTCAATTTAAAATAGTTCAGCCAACAGACACCCAGGAGGATCTAATTTCTCTCATTAGGACTTCTTTGTGTCTGCTTGTTTTTGTTCACAGCTCTGACCACTTCTACACCTTCATCATCCGTCTCATCAGCATCCTCAACAACAACAATCCAAAGTGAAAGTTCCACAACTTCACCAGCCTCCTCTAAAACCACCAAGCAGCCTGAAGAAACTAAAGGTACATCCACACACTGTGTTTACTAGATAAAGTTTCAACAACTAATGAAGCATAATAAAGCATTGGAATGTCCATCACATTCTTCCATCATATTGTTCTTGGCCTTTTCTAGACTCACAGCCTGTACATTCCAATTAGCATCTTTCAAAACACATTACAAAGTAGATTTTAAAATGCTGCATCTTGAAATCAGGTTCTCAGCGTTCAAAAGATTTACTAAATGTTTACAGTATATGGCAAATACTGTTGACCTGTTGTCTTCCCCTAAAGATAACCTGTCCCCCCCCCTAAAAAACTAAATGGGTTGTGGGTACTCTAAGTGTTAGATTAAATATGTAATTCTTCAAACACTGACAGGTGTGATCCTGTATGTGTCTCTGACTCTGGTCGTCCTGGTCATCGTGTCATCACTGGCTGTGCTGGTATTCTGCAGGAAGAGGACTTGTAAAGCCAAAAGTGAGGAACCAGGTAACACACACACACACACACACACACACACACACACACACACACACACACACACCAACAAAACATTTCTCACTGAAGAGTTGTAGTTTTCTCTTGACCAATCTTAACTTTAAAAGCAGACGCACAATTCTTAAATAACTTTCTCACACAAGATGTCCATCCCCCAACACCAGATTGGGGTATGGATATTCATTTACAGCATTAAAAATAACCCAACTGCTGCTCAGTCTAAAGGTTTTGTCACTGGTTCTTGTAGAGTGACAATCCTTCAGTTGTTGCAGAGGAAACAGGTGCTAGATTTATGCTTTTGCAAGTTGCAACATCACGAACATACAACATGTTAGTATCAATGCAACTACACATTAATACGATTTAAAAAACAAGAAGAACATACATTTAAATCTATATCACACCTGACTGCAAATCAGTCTATCTACAAAACGTATGCCATTTATAAAAATAAGCTTTTCACAAACACACACAAATAGAGAGAGCTGAGAGGATAGCTTCCTCTATTTTGGAGACTCAGTGAAGTCAGATCAGAGGCTTTTTTTTTTTTAAAGTTAATATGCATTTTAGAAACATGTACAGCATCGACTGTATATATAAATGAACGTAGTGTCCGTGACGTCACCCATAGGATTCTGCAGAGTTGCCGTGAAGCCCTTAGTAGGCGGAGTCGGCCACTAACGGCTCGACTGTGACGTCAGAGTCTAATCCCGCCTACTCCAAATAAGGGAAAAGAGGCGGAGCCGAGGCGGGACCTCCTGCCTCCGAACTGGAAGTAAACAGAGCTAGCTCAGGCTAAGAAGCTAAGCTAACATGAAATACATGCATACCAAGTTACTGCTAACAGTGTAGTTCCCCTATATAAACGTTACATTCATAATCAAATGAGACAATCTGCAAGAGAATTAGCTATATTTTATTATTCTTAATGCTTGTCATTCACACGTTGAGAAAAGACGGACTCCACCGCCCGGACCTAACGGAGCAGCAGTGGGCTAGCTCCGGGACGCCGGCTGGAGCTAGCCCCCTGCGGCTCCGTTAGCTCCGGCGGCCATCACTGGGATAATTGGGTCCCCTATTAACATTTGCTCCCGTTTAGCAGTATGGGCGTCATAGCCATAGACTATAAAAGTCTTACCCAAGGCTGAATCATAAACTAAAATGTATATGTATGCATAAAGGGTTACGTCCTTAGCTGGCTAATAAGTAACAAGCTAAGCTACCAAGCACACAAACACCTGCGAACGGGGTTAACATGTATAATATTATCATTTTAGACTTCTTGGAAGTTCTGTTAGTACATTCAAGCGCACAGCACGACATTTTAATTGTCTGGTATTTGTAACAATATTCCCTAAAAGGCACAATCACCACGAACACGGCTAAAGCTAAAGGGTCAAGTACAGTACTATGACTAACTAACGTTGTAGCCTCTATAGTTGTAGCCTAGCAGAGTGGACAAGTTGCTGTTAGCTGACAGTGAGGCATGTACTGTACGTGTCCATCAAAGTGACCACGCCCTAATTTATGCAACAACTTTAAGAACTAATATAAATAAAAGGGTCGTGTTAGAAAACAATTCACTCACAGATTCATAATCATGAAGGTGGAATCTAACTATATCGATAATAATATTTATTGCATCCATGGGTAGAAACATGTTTTTTTCTGCTGTAAAGTTGGGCATTTTAACATGGGGGTCTATGGAAATTGCTCCTTTCTGCAGCCAGTCCCTAGCGGCCCATGTATGAACTGCAGTGTGTGGCACTTCCGTATTGGCGTCCCGGCTGTTCCCCAGAGTTTGCCGCTTGATGTACAGCCATTGGTTGTTATTTTTTTCATTGAAACTTTATTTTATATACTTAATCAATTTTCTTTGGTAATTGAGATTTGGCAGGGTGGTTAATGATTAAATATAGCCTACTGTATATTCTGTTGTTTAAAAACTCAAGACACATTTATTTATCTTGTTTTATTCCGATTTTAATTGTTGGCCTAAATATTGGTTCAAATGGGGAATGTGTGATGTCATGTTTGAAAATCTGTTCTGAGTCTTTTTCTCAAAGTACTGTTGTGTTTTTCAGAACCTCATGTGGAAACACAATGTGCTTCTGCACCAGAGGTGAGTTTGAGGAAATCTGAGAATCAAATGAATTCAGTCTTCTGAAGACCAACGAAGTGTACGAGGATCTATGTGAGATATCCTGGGGAAATATCTTCAATTTACCCTTACTGTACACTGTACGCCAAATAAACACGACCAAATTGAGCCAAAACCAATTATTAATACCATGTTGTTGCTGCAGCAAGTTTACAAAATACAGTAAGGATAAACAAGTAATAGAATATTGACTGCAGTAATATAATACGTCTAAATATGGAAAAAATACCTGAACAAACACAACTTTTATTTGTTTTGATGACGTAATTTCACAACAAGTCCAGTTGCTTGTTTTGTTCTGTTGTTAAAGACACATTTAATCAAGCAATGTTTTTTTCTCCAGGTTGAAGACGACCCGAGTCAACACGCCTACCCTGAGATCAAATTTGTCAGCGTCGGCTCGTCCCAAAGCGGTTTCCACGGTGACGCTGAGTGTGTTATCTACTCTGTTCCTCGGGTGGAAGCTAGCTCTGATGAGCCCCTCTGTACTCTTCTGTTAACAACCCCCAATAACTCTCACAGTCTGGCAGAAGAAGCTGGTGTGAATTAAGCAGCCGCGTAAATAATCTGACACAGAGAGATGTTGGTGGGAATATGTACGATTATTTATCCATTTACTTATTTCAAACCTGCTCTGAATGACCTGCTCATGTGATGATAAGTCCAGCTCTGCTCTAGTTCACAAACGTGCCGCTTCAACAGTTTGCTTCAGGTCAAAGCTGGTTGCACTTATTGTACGTCCCTTTGGATAAAAGCTCTTTTGTGGCAATGTATTTATAAAGTTCATTTTATTACACTTGATATGGTATTAAAGTTATCTCTGTAAGATAGACTGTTCTAGTCAAGTTATCAGATTAGCATAAGATATGTTGCTTGGAATTAGCTTTGACTATTAAATTAACTATCGGTTAAAGACTTAATTTACAGAAATGTTTAATTATAGCGGAATATAAATAAATATATATGAAACTATAGATGTGGTCAGTACGGGTTTCAAGATGCCACTCCTCATACTGTTTAACCTGTTAGTATTGTATATATATATATATATATATATTTGGATTTGCACCTTTTTTTATAGTTTTATTTTTTATATTTAATTGTATATTAGCAATTGTCCTGCTCTGTACTGCATCTGCTGCACAACACACCTTCTACATATACAAATACAAATAAAAGTTATCTTTTTAAATTATTTCTGAAATGTGTTTGACAATAATTTTATAATTTAAATGTTAACAGTAAAATATATTATTTTTGCATTAACCCTCCGGTATCACTGTGGACGTTTTTGTCCATATGGGTCATTTTTCACTTTTCATTTTGCAATAACTTTGGTTGTGTTGCTGCAAACGGCCTGACTTTTTGTAACAAGGCTATTTTCTCGATCTATTTTGGAATTCAAATTTCAATTTTTCTAATCGGTCTTTAATTCACTGTGTAACAAATCGACTACGCAAATTAGTCATTCGAGACAAAAATGTCCACTGCAAAATACTTTGATAAAAACATTATATTAAAAGGTTTTTTTCACAACTTTTTTGGGTTCAATCTTTAAAGCAACTTCCGCCCTAATAGAAAATATCAAAAATGTAATCATTTTCAGGATTTTAACCCTTTAAATGCCATTTTGAAAACATGAAACCGCTGTTTTTTTTCATGATGAAAACAGAGAAAATGAGTTATTTTCCCAAAAATACATATCTGGGGACTGGCTCTTTTTTTTTTATCACAGTCTTGGATATGTCAAAGATTAGCAACAAAATTGATTTTTTTGCATTATTAGTTTTTGCACAAAATCAGATTGAACAAAAAAAGTTACATATTAGTCATTCGGGACAAAAATGTCCACTTCCAAAAACTGCTCTAAAATGACAACAGATTAATATTTTTTTTAACTTTTTGGGGTTAAATCTTTCAATCAACTTCAGTCCTGATCAAAAATACCAAATGTTAAATTATGTTCAGGATTTTAACCCTTGAACTGCCAGTTTGAAAACATGAATTTGCATTTTCTATGAAAAACATGCACAAAAAGGCAGTTATTTTCCATATAATAAATGTTGGGAGGTTCGGCTTTTTTTTTTTTATCACAGTCTTGGATATGTCAAAGATTAGCAACAACATTTATTTTGGTGGATTATTAGTTTTTGCACAAAATCAGATTGAACAAAAATGTCCCATCCACTCCCATTATAACCACATCTTTTGATCTCTCCGCCATACCGGTATAAAATCATGCATTTTGTAATGTCAGGGTTTTATATTGGAGGAAAATAGTTCAATTTGTCCTTTTTACTGTATATGACCAGATGTGACATTTTACATTGAATTACATGCTTGTCATGTCTTGGTTTACAGTTTACAGCATTCGCAATTTTCCCCTCATCTCTTTACCTTTGATGTGTGTGAGAATGTAGGAGTAAGTGTTCTCTCATGGCATTTTGTTTTTCATTTGTGCTGTTTCATGTGTCTTAGAGGTAAACAGAGGTATGATCTTGACCCAGCTTGACCTTGTTGTTTTGAATTGTTTGGAACTTCAAAGGCTTTGATAATGTCTCTTTAGCATACAAACATACACAGCCATACATGCACTAAGTCAATAAGCGAACACCTGGCTGCAAAGCCAGATCCATAAATATGTGTAGTTTGGCTGGCTGGTCGTTTCATTCCTGTGATACGCAACAAGCGAGTAAGATGAAGAGGCGCTTCTGTGTGGAAGAAGCTAGGGATATGGTGATGCAGCCGGCAAACTCCAGCGAGCTGCTTGACTCTTCTTCTGAATCAGAAGCAACCTCAGAAGAAGAATGTGATGTGGAGTTTGTAGTGGAGTCTGATCCTTCTTCTTCTGACCCTTCCACTGAAACTGCAGAGGAAACAGAAGATTCTGTCATTGGGTGGACATCAAAAAATTGTGAAATCTGGTCTCCCTCTAACAACGACACGCTGCGCTACATTCCCGCTGCCAGAGGTTTGGTTCCAGGGCCCACGCGTTATGCCATTACAAGAATTGATGATGTGGAATCCTCCTTCAATTTATTTTTCGCTGCTGAGATCATCAGTAGTATTGTCGACATGACATAACTTGCAGGGGGGACGTTCGGTGGCAAACGAGTGATGTGGATGCCACAGATATTCGTGCATACATCGGTCTCCTGATTTTGGCTGGAGTGTACAAATCGAAGGGCGAATCCACCCGCAGCCTCTGGGATGACCACAGTGGACGTGCCATCTTCCGTGCCACAACGACGCGCACCAAATTCCGGTTGATGAATACCACCCTCCGGTTTGACAACAAGCTGATGAGACCTTCCCGTCACAGAGAGGACAAGCTTGCCCCCATCCGCTCTCTCTGGGAGAAGTGGACACATCGCCTTCCGATGCTTTTCAACCCTGGTGAAGATGTGTGTGTGGATGAGCAGCTTGTCCCTTTCAGAGGCCGCTGCAAATTCCGGCAATACATACCAAGCAAGCCAGCAAAGTATGGGCTAAAAATCTGGATCACCGCTGACGTTGAAACCTCCTATGCCTGGAAGTGCCAGATTTACACCGGTAAAGCTGCTGGCAGTGCTGCCGAGGTGGGCCAGGGAAAGCGTGTCGTCCTGGAAATGACAGAGGGGCTCCAAGGGATCACTGTGACTTGTGACAATTTGTTCACGTCATATGCACTTGTGCAGGAGCTACTAAAGAGGAAAGTGGCCCTTGTCGGAACCATCCGAAGAAATAAGCCTGAGCTTCCATCCAAACTCCTGCAGGTGAGGCAGAGAGCTGCCCTCTCCTCTCTTTTTGGTTTTACCAAGAACACCACAGCGGTGAGCTACATTCCCAAACGGGGGAGAAACGTGCTCCTCCTCAGCAGCAAACACAGGGACCCAGCTGTGACAGAGGAGGAGAAAAGGAAGCCTGTGATCATTGCAGACTACAACCACTGCAAGGGAGCTGTCGACAACCTAGACAAGGTATGGAGGCATTACCAGTATATAAATAATACATGATACAGTTGTTAATAATTTAAAAGAATATTTGTATTAATTTTGTATTGGTCTTTTGTAGGTTGTGGGCTCCTACAGCTGCAGGAGGATGACCCATCGGTGGCCACAGGTCCTCTTCCACAACATGATAGATGTCTCTACCTTCAACGCATTTGTGCTTTTTACTGCTGTGGATCCCTCCTGGAAGCAAGCCAAGTCCTTCAGGAGGAGGCTTTTCTTGGAGGAGTTGGGGAGATCTCTGGTGTCTGCAAAAATCATGCGGAGAAAGCATCCACCTCGTACACCGGCTGCTGTTACCATAGTGGCGGACATACAGGCCTCGGCAGCTCTCCCTGACACCGGCACAATCGCAAGCGGCTCTGCCCCTGACACCGGCACAACCGCAAGCGGCTCTGCCCCTGACACCGGCACAACCGCAAGCGGCTCCACAAAAAAGAGGGGACTGTGCTGGATGTGCACTGGGAAAAAAAAGAAAACTTGCATCAGGTGTGAAAAGTTCACCTGCAGAGAGCACCAAATCCCCTGCTGCAGGTTCTGCTGGATGAACTGATCTCTCTCTCTCTCGCACGCACATACACACTGATGGAGATTCTAAGGGATAACTGGTCCGCTTTTCAAATCTCCGCGCGTCCCTACCAAGCTGGTTATAATACAGGAAGGAATCCAGAGCTACCAAGTAACCGTTAAACAATAATCTACTTTAATGGTAATATGACAATGCAATACAATCAATACAGTACAAATTCAATACAGTTATCTTTGGGATCCCGAATTTACCTGATGATCACTTGAACCAGCCAGAGAAAAGAGGCTGAACACAGCGTGTGTCTGTGTTTTATACTTGTCTTACAATGGGAGGAGTTATCTGATCCTCCCTTTTGGACCTCCTTGATTGGCAGCCCAAATATCACAAACACCTCAGATCTTAGGTTTCCCCAATCACTGTAGGTCAGCTCCATTATCTCTAGATCTAAGTTGGATGCAAACCAAGACATGCTCTCACCTTCCCCCCATCTCCCTTTGTCCTCAAAAACACATGTCAACAGGCCCCAAATCCAGCTCACAGTTTTACACAGATTATTTCCCATTTAAGCTTATTCATAGTTTGCTAACATGAATACATACAAATATTTCACTTCAACACACACACACATTATTTGTTATCTCCATCTATCTTACTCCCTCTCTAACACACATACTTGCTCTATCTTCATCCATCTCTCATTTTATTCAACACACACTCATAGATATCATTGTTCTATTTTGAAAATTTGATTTGTTCATGAATGTTGATTGCAGTTTGCTGTTTGGAAAATAAATGTTGACATTGATACATCTGATGCTGATTTAAAAATGATTTCAGAGAAAGTTGAAAATAGTATTACTTCAGTGTTTTTATCTGGTCATATAATTCAATGGTAAAATGTCACATCTGGTGATATACAGTAAAAAGGAACACATTTAACTATTTTCCTCCAATATAAAACCCTGACATTATAAAATGCATGATTATATACCGGTATGGCGGAGAGATCAAAATATGTGGTTATAATGGGAGTGGATGGGACACGAGTGGCTAATGTGTGACTTTTTTGTTTAATCTGATTCTGTGCAAAAACTAATTATCCACCAAAATTAATGTTGTTGCTAATCTTTGACATATCCAAGACTGTGATAAAAAAAAAAAAAGCCGACGCCCCCAACATTTATTATATGGAAACTAACTGCCTTTTTGTGCATGTTTTTCATAGAAAACGCAAATTCATGTTTTCAAACTGGCAGTTCAAGGGTTAAAATCCTGAACATAATTTAACATTTGGTATTTTTGATCAGGACTGAAGTTGATTGAAAGATTTAACCCCAAAAAGTTTTTTAAAATATTAATCTGTTGTCATTTTAGAGCAGTTTTTGGAAGTGGACATTTTTGTCCCGAATGACTAATTTGTAACTTTTTTGTTCAATCTGATTTTGGGCAAAAACTAATAATGCAAAAAAATCCATTTTGTTGCTAATCTTTGACATATCCAAGACTGTTATATAAAAAAAAAGAGCCAGTCCCCAGATATGTATTTTTGGGAAAATAACTCATTTTTTCTGTTTTCATCATGAAAAAAAACAGCAGTTTCATGTTTTCAAAATGGCATTTAAAGGGTTAAAATCCTGAAAATGATTACATTTTTGATATTTTCTATTAGGGCGGAAGTTGCTTTAAAGATTGAACCCAAAAAAGTTGTGAAAAAAACCTTTTAATATAATGTTTTTATCAACGTCTTTTGCAGTGGACATTTTTGTCTCGAATGACTAATTTGCGTAGTCCAATCGAATGATACCGGAGGGTTAAGTTACAAAGTCTTCAAGTGGAACCATACGTGATACACATGCAGGTGTTAGAGAGGAGAGTCAAGCTGTGAGTGTTTTATTTTAAGCAGGGACTCCATCGTTTAGAGAAGTGAAAACGTGTTGGTTTGCCGGTGAAAGAAAGAGACAGCGTTCAACCATCAGAGACCCGAACATGGACGTCTGCCACAGTTTGATCTTCTTCGTTCTCAGTGAGTACACTTTGTAGTTCTGTCATTTCTCTATAACGTCATCTTCCTTTCTGTATTTAAAGTTAAACTGTGTGACCATCAGCTGTTTGTTTGTTTGTGTGGGTAAAGGTGTGACCAGCCATGAGTATGAGTCACATTATTTGTATTTAATATAAAAAACTTATGAGCATATTCCTAGTGTATCTGTAATCAACAACTTTTTTTTACATTTTACCTTCATCCAAAGGTTTTTACAATATAATTGCAATCAACCATGAGGATACAAATTCAGCAACAATCCTGCAAACACATACGCTTTCCAATACATTTCTAATAGCCAGGTTAGTTTTTATAGTCTCACTTTGTAGTATTCACATTGGTTCTGCTGAGACTTCACACAGGAAACTACCTCTAACACAATAAGCAAAAAGCGTTCTCGGAGAAACCTGCTAGAGCAGGGGTCTCCAACACGTCGATCGCGAGCTACCGGTAGCTCGCAAGCCCTCAATAAGTAGCTCGCCAAGCAAATCCAAAATGTAAAAAATACACACAAAAAAAAGGAAATGTAATTAAAAGAATCTACCCTATGCATAAACGAAAGCTCAATCTTAGCGAACTCTATCTACTTACTACAACTCTATATCTATCCAACACCCCTCCTCCCCCCACAATGAATATCAACCAATCACGTTCTTGCAACAGTTTAAAAGGGGAGTGATTAGTAAAATATGCATAAATAAAAAGAAAGAATGCTAACTATAGGTAACATAAGATAAGAATAAACAAGTTTAAATGATTTGTTATTGGTTGTGATCATATTTTAAAGATGTTTGGATTATTGAAAAGTCTACAGCTCCCTTTCATCTGAGTGTTGAGAGCTGTATCCATAAATTCATTTTGTGCTCAAAGTGCACCAGATTGATGCATTTAACTTCAACATTTAAAAAAATCTTCCCGGACCCCCCTAGAGGATGTGAGGTCCACCCCCAAATAAAACAGGTTAAAATAATTAAATTGCACACATTTTCTTTTAGTAAACACTGAAAACGGGTCCCACATGACCCAAACAGCACACAAAGTATAATGTTAAAATTTGCTAAATATATACACTTCAAAAAACAAAAAAAGAGAAGTAAAAGTAGCTCACTACTTGTTTTATTTTTTGAAAGTAGCGCTAATCCTAAAAAAGGTTGGAGACCTCTGTGCTAGAGGTTCCCAAAATAAATCTTTCTCAGGAAGTCTCTGCAAATGCATGCTTTTGTTGACTTCAGGGTTGATTAATCCGTCAACATGCCCTCTTAGATTTAGAACTCCAGGGTTCATTCACTTGCTTTTTCTGGAGATTTCAACGTGTAACTATCTTAAGGTTTGTTTGGTTGTCATGGAGAAAGGGTGGTTAAATTAATTCAGCAAATTGAACTGCATTGACTTAAAAAATGTGATCAACCAATGTAAATACTTATGTTTATTTTACGACAGAAAACTCAAATGTAACAGCTTCTAGTGCGACTAAATGCATGAACTGTTCAACTCTCTGTTCTACTTAATATGTTCGTATACTTAACAGTGTACACACATTGACTGTGTATGGGTACATATGTAAGTGTATTTATAAAGTCTGAAATAAAACTTTGCCGTGGCTGATGTTTTATTTTAATGTCATATTAACTTTATATATTACAGAAAACGTTTGAATGCGTAATGGAGCTGCTACTATGTTGTATGCCATTAAATATCACGTCTTATATGTTAAGTTAAAAACAAAGTTAAAGAGGATTTTCCAATAATGTCATACTTGTTTTTGTGAAAATGTTTCATGTGATAACAATATACACAGAACCAATGCCTGATAGACTGTGATTTACCTGTGCAGCTTGTTGTTTGACAATGTGTAAATTGTATTTTCTGTAAGTAGTTACAGGAGGCACAGACAGTGACTGTTGCTTTTCTTTTTAACAGCCCTGCAGGGTCCAAACACTGGTCTTGTCTCTGCGGAAGGACACCCCGTCTTTACAGGGACTGAAGGAGGAAATATTTCAGTTCATTGCTCATTTGTTTTTCCAGGAACAAGGAAGTTACTCTGCAAACCAGACTGTGAGGAACGCATTCTCATTGAAACGACTGGTGACAAGGCTACACAAGGCAGATACAGCATTGAATATATCTATATTTCTCTGTCATATCGCGTTCGCGTTGGCATCACAAAGCTGACGAAGTCCGACTCAGGATGGTACAAATGTGGTCTGGACAGATATTTGCTTTCAAACTCACATGATCTGATAGAAATCATCGTAGAAGATGGTGAGTTTTTACTAAAAGACAAAGTATGCTTAGGTTTTAGAGCTCCAAAAACACCAAGTATATGTAATCTTACAACTGTTAACATTTATCACTTCAAAACAACGGGTCCAATTCTTAAAGGGCCCTGTTATTCTCATTTTCACTCATATTAGTATGTAGCGTCTCTACTAGGACATGTCTCCATGCTTTAATGTTCAAAAGCTCTTTATTTCTCTCATACTGCCTGTGCTGCAGCACCTCTTTTCACCCTCTGTCTGAAACCAGAACCCAGTCTGCTCTGATTGGTTAGCTGGCAGGCTCTGTTGTGATTGGTCTATCGCTTAGAGATGGCCCGCCCCTTAACCTGATAAACTGAAGCTGTTACATGGATAAAGCTTTATTTGAATTTTGATTATAAGGATATGTTACGATTCCAAATAAAATACTCACTCTAAAATGTATCTTTACTAAAATACTGCCAATATTTTTTCACATCCTTTCTTTGTGTCTTCATTGATCTCAGCTCCAACCACTTCCAAACCAAAGTGGACTCTTCAACCTTTTTCCACTGAAGTTCAGTCAGCCTCCACACCCCCAACACCTCAGAGGCAAAGCTCCAGTTCAAGAAGTTTCACATCCTCATCCTCTTCCCCTGAAACCCCCACCCATCAGCAGCAGACGGAGGGAACAGCTGCACCAGCTTCAGGTACTTTTTAATATCTTTGATAACACAGTTTTAGGGTTCCCTTGAATGTTCGTGAAACCATTTAGGCTTCACTATGAAACTGAAGAGAAACGAAGACTACTGAACCTTTTCCTACGGGATCACCGAGGCCAAATCGAGCCAGGTCGTAAAGTTATCTTGCCAAGTTCCCCTTCCCCACTTCCATTACCCTTAGTGGCCACACCCACCTCTTAGCTCTAATATTAACATTCGACAAAACATAATTACAACAAAAATCAAAACATCCAAAAAAAACGCTCAACTTCAAGCACTGCATGAAAGTTGATGATTCATCTGAATATTATACTAAAGTATGAATTGCTGATGTCAGTGATCGCATCAAGTTATGAAGATATTAAACAAAACGTAACAAGGTGTTCTTGAACTGATCTTATACGAAGATGAGGCAGAAGTAAAAGGTAATGTGTTTCTAAAACATTACTGCATGCCACATAGAAGAAGTGATGGAGGAAGGGTGCAACAGGTGCTGCTTACCAACAGCTTTTATGTTTTGAAGAACACAAATTGAAGCTTTTTCTACACCGCCTATGCCATTGCAGTCTAAAGGGTGTAACACTGTGATTTATATACAATGCGTTCTTATTTACAGTAGTAACAAAGGTAAACCATTGACCCGAGTGTGTTTGAGTTTGTTTATGTGTGTATTGAATCATGATATGTATGTGTAACCCACCGCAGGGGGTCCGCTGTATGTGGGGCTGATTGTGCTCGCCAAGATCATGTTATCTCTAGCTTGGCTGTTCTTCTGCAGGAGGAGGGCCCGGAAACACAAAGGCAAGGCAACAGGAAACACACACTCACACATACCATGTATACATCACTTCAGGGGACATTACATTGACTTACATGCATTTCCTGGAGACTTACCCTAAACCTAAACAAGTCTTCACCCTAAAATTAATGATTCTCCTCATGGGGACCTCCAATATGTCCCCATAAGGTAGGCGAGTCCCCACACGTGACTGTGTACATATTTAGGTCCCCACAAGTATAGTAATGCTAGGCCACACATACACATGCACACACACACACACATGCGCACACACACACAAACACACACACAGTTAAAACTGCCATTTTCGCATGAATAATGACACGTTCTGATCTTTTATAAATCAACGTTTAACATAACAGATAACAGTCGTTCTAAATGTAAAATGTAAAAAAAAGATAATTTCATGATTAATTTTGTACGTGCTAATACTGTATATCAATAATACAAGTGGTCTGAATGCGTTTTTGATGCATGTTTTTCAGAGCTTCCTGTTGAAGCAGAGTACGCTTCTGTCTCAAAGGTGAGTTTGGGGAAAGTGTGGACATGCAAACATCACTAGTGTTTGTGAAACTAGCTGATATGAATACCAACTAAACTCGTCTTCTCCTGTAGACCAACAAGCCCACACAGAGATCTCCTGCTGTGGAAATCCCTTCAGTTTACGCTTACGCCAAATACACCAAACCAAAAGACGATAAATCCAGTGACGACTACAGTTTGGTCGGACCCGTCGGTACCACTGCTGTCAGCTCTCAACACAAAGTAAGATAAACTCTCAAAGATGGTGGTTTCTCTGTACTTTTATTCACTGTGTTGTTTGGACCCCGGCTTTCTAATCTAACCAGAAGATCTTTATTATCGTTATACTCCTGAACAACATGTTGCCGGTTTCTCTCTATGCAGCTTTTTTTTTTAAAAGCACAAGATAAATTATTCTTTATATTATTTTGGGGAAGCAGGCTTGTTTCTTTGTTGCAGGGCTTCACACAGGAAAGGGTGTGAAAGCCTGGGTGTGGACATGGTGTCAACAAACAAAGTGTCACATAACAGTTTATGTTTGAGATTACACAGGGATTCAAGATTTTACTCAAAAGTTACACTCAAAATACACATTTAGAAAATTAAGTTTTAAGCAACTTTATCACCATGTTGCTCCCTGGTGAGAGCGCTGTTACGGACGCCGCCTCCCAGGTCCTGTTAATTCCGTGTTGACTGTGTTATATGTAAATTAGCTGTGCGGTTGCTATGACGTCCGGTGGCCATAACAGCGCTGTACTATGCTTTATAATATAGGTATTTGTTCTCTATGTATAGTTGCTCTTAATGCCAAAAAAAACTAAGATATATACCTTAAAAAGTTTGTTAAAAGGTTACATTTTAGACCACATTTATTTTGTTCATCAACAGGCGTAAGCAAGCTTTTAAAAACAGGAACTAGGTGGGCTTGAGATCAAACCACAAGCTGTTTCGAGGAGGAAGTCCTCAGACCGTTTAAATGTAGGCGCTGAGACGAAGTTTCAAAAACACGATATTAATATCAATGATGAACAGGAATTGTAAACTGCTAACCGAAAGCAGCACAGGAACTGAAGTTAAATATAGCACTAGAAGGGGCAGTCTGTGGTTTATGGCTTATTCTTGAGTTAAAAAATGAAAAGCACTTATTGAAGAACATTCAATTTATCAATCAATCAACAACTTTATTAATCCCGCAAGAAGATTCAACTTATTGTCATTACGTGGGACAGGTGCTATGTAACGAAACCTCTGCATTTGACCCATCCTAGTGTTAGGAGCAATGTGCTGCCATTATGTACAGCGCCCGGGGAGCAGTGTAGGGAACGGTGCCTTGCTCAGGGACACCTCGGTAGCACTTGGTCTTTCCGGGACTTGAACTGGTGACCTCCCAGTTGCCAAGCCAAGTCCCTATGGACTTCGCCACCACCGCCCTTATAGGTTTTAACTGTTTAAAGATAAAGCACAGTTTAAGGTATACTTGTGTAGGTATATATGTAGGTATGTAGGTATGTCGAGCCTTTATTGTGTTTTCGTATTGTGAATGGGGGTAAAGGAGTGATTCAACGTGACATTTTTAACTTGATTATTATTATATGTGTGAGCACAAGAGTAAAGAAAAGTCATCTTTCTGGCCTTTTGTGCGCTGTAGGTTATTGAGTCATTAGTTATAAACTTGATTTTTCTTCTTCTTCCAGGCTGCAGATGATTCCAGTGAACTCGTCTACTCTGAACTGAGATTTCCTGTCGTTACCGCCTCATCACTCAACGTCTCCTCTCGTGCCAATGATGTCATCTACTCCATGATTCAAGTGGAGGCGAGCTCTGAGGCCAAACAAAAGGAAGACGCTTCACCGCCTCCAGAATCTACTAATACCTTTCCTCAGCACTAACCTCTGTGCTTCCTGCTCCCTCTCTCAGGGCTGACAGGTACACGAGCTATTTTGCATTAACACCTTTTTCTTTTTCTTTCAACCTCCTTTGAGAAGTGGCTCCTATTTGTAACATATCCACAAATGTACCAACAATGTGTGTTAGATGAGAGCTTCCTATTTTTAAACAAATGTATGATTAATTAGATTGGTTGGTATTTATCACAGCCAGTACAGTTCTCCAACCTAAAGGGCAAAAACTGAAAAAAAATACTTCTTAATTTCATCTTATTTAATTGATTTGATTATTTTAAGATAATATATAATTTTTCACACAAAAGAAAGTTTAGTTGTCAAGGGAGGCAGACCTATACAGAACAAAACATAATTTATTAAATGTATTAAAGAGAATATCTTTCGATAAAAACATAAATAAAATAAAAGAATGGTTAGTTTTGGCATGGTGCATTAAGAATATTTAGATGCAACATTTTGTCTCATAAACCTCTATCGCTTGAATACACTTCCTCCTTCTCTGTTTTTTCAACTCAAAACAACACAAATAATATGATTATAGATGTATTAAGTAACTCCTTGGCTGCAATGCTGCTGAACTGCTGCTCATCCCTGTGGTCATAAAACAAATAAAAACTAAATAAAATAATCACATTCAGGAGTTTCCTGCCAGCCTACGTTTAGGACCGGCACTTTTCTGTCTCTACAACTCTTTCTTTACTTTCTAGTTCAACATTTCTTATAAATATTGTCAAACATGAAACCTCAAAAGCATCAGTTATTAAAACCTCACACTCTGGTGAATGTAGCAGAATCATATTGAGCGAAATGCTTTTACCACCAGGGTTTAAACACCAAACTATGGCCTGAGTGTCTCTGTGTTTAGTTCACATGCTACCTGAAGTACATCAATGTAACCAGTAGATGGCAGTGTGGACTATGTCATATACCTGCATTGCAACTTGATTGCAACACACAGAAGAAATGATTTTGTGTTTTTCATAAAAAGCAGAGTCTAATCCACTCCACTTTATTTCTATAGCACATTTTCAAAACAGAGGGTTTGCCAAAGTGCTTCACAACGAACATAACATTATAACAAAATATAATATTACAAGAATAGACAAAAGGCACACATAAGAATAGATAAAAGGCACACATAAGAATAGATAAAAGGCACATAAAGGCTATGGACAGACAATAAAAGCATACAAATAGGTAGAGCTCAGACTGACTCGAAAGCGAGGGAAAAGAGGTGGGTCTTTAGGCGGGACTTAAAAGTGTGACGAAGAATGCTAAGCAGCATTAAATAACAATATCACAACACTGCGCTACAGCTTTGGTTTGTTTGTATTCCTCAGCATCATGTTTCTGGGTTGTTTGTTTCTGGGTTGTTTGTTTCTGGGTTGTTTGTTTCTGGGTTGTTTGTAGAGACGTAGCCTTCCCATCTCAGAAATGCCTGAGGGTATTTATTCAAATTTGGCACAAACGCCCACGTTGACTCCGGGATGAACTGATTATAATTGAGTGGTCACAGTTCAAGGTCACGGTGACCTCACAGAACACGTCTTTGCCCATAGGGTTCATACCTGATTTATGATGACTTTACATACATGTATAAAATGATAAAAGACGATGTGAACCTTCATGGGTTGGCGGAGGTAATTAGTAAAAGTAATATATTTAATGTATCTAAAGAGGAAGGTGACTCAGTGTTGTGTGAGGGATATCTTGGGGCAGCTCCTTTAGATGCGTTGCTTTACGAGGATGGGTTTGTGAAGTTTGATATTTTTGGCAATCCACATTTTTTCACTTTTGTTTTGAACAAGAATAAACAAGATAAGAATAGAGATCTTAAGAGGTGTTGGTAACTGGATTTGTATTATATGTGTGTACTCGTTAAGCTTAGCTTTACTGACTGGTTGCTTGCAGTATACGATGGTAAAGCTTAAAGGTAGCTGCTCTTTATAATAGACCAGGATTAACCTTTTTCAAAATCACAATACCTTATTTATTGTGGGGGAAATTAGGTTTGTGACCATTTTTACATTTTACAAACAAATATTTATATCCACATAAGTTAAGTAAAAATGGACACATAGTACTAAAATATATTCATCGGTAAAAACGTGTATCTTATAATATATACAGTGTGTATGTATTCACAAAGATTTTGATGAACGATGAAAACCAGATTATTGCTCAAAATGTACCTTAAAATACAGTTTAGATGCATTACTAGATTATTAAGTATTTACCCTTAGATTGATAGGTAAATGCTGCTTTGTTGTTAGGAGATGGAAGTTGTTCTTGTTAGTCAGGGTTCAGTTTCAGGTTATGCATTAGGAAATGAATAAAAGTGCAGCAGTGTGTGTGTGCGGCAGTGTGTGTTTTACAAGGAGAATAGAGGCAGCAGCGGGCGCAGCACTCATAAGCTTAATGGCTCTGATTGCCTTACAGGATTTATTGACGTGTAATTAAATCAAACTGTTAACATTTCATCCTCACATCTCGTTCTGCATCACTGCTGCTCTTCCTCTCTCTTCATTCTAACTCCACCCTCACTGACGGAGATGACAGCTCGTCTTCAATATGTATAAGTTGTGTGTGTGTGTGTGTGTGTGTGTGTGTGTGTGTGTGTGTGTGTGTGTGTGTGTGTGTGTGTGTGTGTGTGTGTGTGTGTGTGTTGCAGTTTCTTAGTGTTCTGTATTCCAGTCATACAGGCTGAGTCACACTTACGGTAAATATCCATATAGAAGGAGGGTTGGTGTGTGTGTGTGTGTGTGTGTGTGTGTGCGCGTGCATGTGTGTGTGCGCTTGCTGACATGTCCCAGACAATGCTAGACATGAGACAAGGACATGTGAGCGGAGAGAGAAAGATCCAGATCTGCAGTATCGATCACTTGCATCTTAACCCTCGGTCCCCGCCCACACACACACACACACACACACATACAAGTTAAGTGAATTAAGGCTTAAGTGAGGGAAGACATGGAGATGGAGGAAAGGGGTGGAGGAGAGTGAGGGACAAACACAACCTGCAGGAGGTGGAGGAGATAATGGAACTGCTTGAGAAGGAAACTCAATTTGCTGAGCAGAAGCAGATCAGAAGATGAAAATGAAAGTGAGTGATTCAGGCAGACATGGAAAGAACCAGCTTTTCTCTAAAGGTCACTGTGCTTGGTATTTTCCTCAGAGCTCGTTCACTTTTTTATGTTAGCCTTGTTGTTGTGCGGCTCTGTGGAGTGCAGTGTCATTCTGTCAGACGATTGGCCCGTTGATGTCCAAACTGACATATTTAATCTAATAGCTATTGGATGGATTGTCGTGAGATTTTGTGGGAACATTTGTGGTTTTGAGAAGATACATTTGTCTGATTCTCTGAACTTCCCTGTAGTCTAACAAGCAGGATAAAGTGTTACGTTATTCTCTGTAACATCTCAACAATTACAAAATGGATTGTTCCAGAATCATACACTTCGAAGTTGTGTTTTAATGTTTTTTTTGTGAAACGTAAAACGGTTATCGAACGATTTGTGGTTGTAATTGGTTCAGATATTCATGTTTGTTTGAGGCAGATAATTACTTTTTAACACTATCATCAAGTCAATATTTATACATATATGCAGAACTCAAAGCAAGACAACACCATTAGCCTCAGCTGTAGCTTACTGTGTGTTTATGGCTTATTCGCAGATGTTAGCATGCTACTGCGCTGAACTGCCATTGCAAACTGTGCAACTTCTTAGCATTAGCATATATGTTTTATCACTGGTACAAGAAGAAAACATTTCAATTATTTACATAAATTAGTCTTTGAGGCATATACAAATGTTTTGTGTTTATGACTTCACATTTGTTTTCAGGACAGTGAAAAACATTGCTAGTCTTTTTTACCAGCAACTGTTTGTCCACTGATAGAGTTGCGATGATTTTGGATATCTTAATTATTTTTATGAATTCATTCGTTGGACTTAGATTTGTTTCTCTATTGCTTCGCAGCTACAGTACACGTTCTCTATTGTCTGACTGCTGCTTTGTGTTATTTCAGTGAAAGAAGAATAACTGAGGGAAATAATAACACAGTATAACAAACATCACACGCAGACCGGTCACTGAAACAGAGCTCCAAACGTATGTAGCTTCCTGCCAAAGAGAAACCCTTAAAACACAGACACTCTCCCTGTCCATCTGTCACACACTTTCTTTCTTTTTGTATCTCACACACACACACACACACACACACACACACACACACACACACACACACACTCATGGGAGGAGTGGGGCTGTTTTGGCTGCCTGCTCTGTTTGGCAGATAACAAAATGCCACCTATGTGTCTCTGGCCTTGTAGTCCGGATAGGATAGAACATGCATTTCAATTTCATTGAACAAGAGGAGGAAGACGAGGAGGAAGAGGAGGTGGAGCTTAGCGGGAAAAGCCTGCAGAGGGAGACGGAGATTGATGTGTGTGAAGATGTTAGCGGCTGCTGTCTGAGTGATGGGACTGAAACCGATCTGAAGTGACCTCACAGTCGCAGCTCTCAGACTGTCGAGTTCATCCGGCTTTAAACATTGATTTGGTTCGTCTGAGTGCAATATCCGTGCTTTCCAACATGGTCAGAACATTCAAAAGTTGTCAGGAATATTAGCCATTAAAGATTTCAAAGATATTGAAAAACGTACAAAGAATGATTGCACTAGTATCTCCTTTTGTTTAACGGTTGAGTCCCACAGCTCTCATCCACCCTGTTTGCAGCAGCAGCTTTACCTCAAACCAACAAACCCACCGACAGACAGAATTACTTGCTAATGAATTAAAGTTTGACATTTAGCAACTAAGCGCCTCTTCACACCACCACTTTTGGTCTAGACTTCCTGACCTTTTAGTTTCATTCTTACTAAATTACGGATGTGAAACCTCCCTCTGACCACAGTCCGGACCAAAAAGCCAAAACCTCGGTATGACTCAAAGAGGTCTGAATACAATTAAACTGTGGTTTGGTTTTATTTCGAGTGTGAAAACCTATACAGTATTTTGATGGGTCAGACCCATTACAGGAAACTCTGGCAGGCTAGAGCTAATAGGGTTTTTAGATCTGGATAAAAAGGGAAAACGGAACAAAACACCACCCGACAAGGAGACCAAAATATTTGTTATGGTCCAAATGACTTTATTAAAAGATTGGAATCTGAAACGTTTTTGTTATTTTCTGACAGGGAAGAGAGAAAAGGGAACCAAAGTCAACACTCAGTAATAACACCATTTTTTGACTTTCTTGTGTTATAAAACAACACTGAGTGTCAGATATTTAGCACCATTAAAGAGTTAAAATATGTCACTTTAACTTCCCAGGGACTTTTACAAGTGTTATGTTTAAAGCCATAAGAGTTGAATTGACACTGAGGGTTATGCTGTGTTGTGTTGACGCCGTTTCCCATACCGTAAACTCAAGTCTTTCATATGCGTTGTAATACTTATTCAAAGTGACATGTATCATTTTTACAAGTCCATTTTAATTCTCTGATTGTCTTACAGTCCTCCCAGCCAGCCCCCAGTAAGAGAACCAGAACAGAGGAGAGCCAGAGAGGCTGGAGATGGAGAGAGGTACAAATAGAGGATGAGGGGGGGTAGCACGGAGGTAAAGAAGAAGGGAGGGGCACCAGGTCCCAGGGGAGAGGAGAGAGGGAGAGAGAGGGGCTGATGTCATCCCTGTGCAGCAGCCAATCAGAGAGCAGCAGAGAGGGAAGGAGAGGAGGGAGGAGAGGGAGCACTCAGAAGGGTGTGTTTTATGTACCACTGCAGAATCAGTGAGAGAAAGACACGAGAAAATCACGACTCAGTGGACAGGAAACACAGAATAAAGAAGAAGAAGAAGAAGAGAAGAAGACGAAGAAGAGAGTGTGACCAGGAGGAAACAGAGGATACAAGACAAGAGGAGACAGAAGGAGAGACGCCACACCTCCAGAGGTAAGATAAAAAAGAAAGCATCCCAGCATGCCGCTTGTGTCTGGGTTTCCATCCATGCACGCGTGTGTGTATGCGTGTGTGTGTGTGTGTGTGTGTGTGTATCCAAGTGTGTGTGTCGGCATATGCTGGCTGGAGGGAGCAGGATGTCTTACATAATATGATGCCAAGTATGAACCACTGTGCAGGGTGTGTGAATGGATGTAAATGTGTGTGTGTGTGGATTAACATGTGTGTGAATGTACATGTGTGTGTGGATGCATACTTCCCTTCTGTCTGCTTTCACTGTCCGCACCTTTTGACTTCAAACGTGAAAAGACCATTCATGTTTCCAGACAAACAGGCTGTGTGGGTAAATCCGTCTGCAGGGAGTGTCTGATTCAGCTTTTTAATATCTCGATATGTCCTCCGCAGCCGTGTGTATTTATTAATATTGAATGAAATAGAGCACTATGCAACATTATAGTGTTCAATTATTCAGGACTGGTTTTTAGCTCGCTTCCTCCCCGGCTAAAAGTCTTCTGTCAGATGTGATTTCTTTTTTTTTGTCATGCTCGTATTACAAATGAAATCATGGAATATTGAAAGCACCATGGCTTCTCAGCGGCGGTACTGACCTGCGCTGAGCTGTACCTTTCGCTTGGTTTTCTATGTTTCCTTACATTGGGGAGTTAAAAAAGAAAAAGCGGAGTGCCTCAGGGCAGCGACTGGGACTTCCTCAACTGTCAACTCTTAATATAGATGTTTGGGAGCGATTTCAATTTGTTTTCATTATTTATTTTTGATGCAATGTTAGCCTTTTTTTAAGATTTTTTATTATTGTTTTAAAGATTTTTTATTTTGTAATGTTGATTTATTTTTTCGAGCTTTTTGCTTTCCTCCAGATTTAATTTAATTTTTTAAAGATTTTTTTGAGCTTTCAGTGCTTTATTAAAATGACAGTAATGAAAGGGTGAGATAGAGGGGATTATTTATTAATTGATGTATTATTATTTAAGAGCTAGATACATATCCTTTAGTTTTTCGTCTGTAAAATGTAAAAAAAAAAAAAAAAAAAAACGAGCCCTGCATCACTTCCATCATTTTTTATTTTTTTTCAGTCAATTTATTGAACATGTAAGAAACAAAAACATACAACAATAATATATATATATATATATATTCTCTTGTTTCCTTTTTTTCTCACTCAAATTAATAATTATAGCAAAGTACAAAATAATAATAATAAAAAATAAATTTAAAAAAACCAGTAATAATTCTCAAATAGTCTCAAATCATCCCAAGGTGGGGCCTTCACATGTCTTGTTTTGGCTGAAACATACTATATGACAAACTATATGACAAAGAAAAACTAAACATGTCCACATTAAGGGGTCCACCATTTTCACATTTTGCAGTTGTTGCTTAAAATGATGATTATTCGATAATTAAAACCGTTAAATTGTAATCTTCACATCTGATGGGTGCTTCTCATACGGACCCACAATCCTACAAAGGGGACTCCTCTCACTGTCTGTTTTCCTCCCTGCTGTGCTCGTCCCTATACTTTTCACCAGGTTCCTGTTTACTCTCAAATTCCTCTTCTTACTCGTAGCAACGTCATTTAACCAACACAAACACCTCCGTTCGTTTGCCTTTCTGTCGTTTGCATTGTCGGGTTTTCTCAGACTGTGGACTGCCTTGAGTTTAGTCCAGAACCTGAGAGGAAGGGGAGGAGGAGAGAGAACGGAGGAGATATTAATGAGAGACAGACGAGCTAAAAGATTTATCCCAGAAGAGAAAGATTATCCAAAAAGAGAGGATGAGGAAGAAGAGAGGGCAGATGAAAAGAGAGTCTGGGCTGGGAATAGGATGAGAGGAAGATGAGGAGGAGGGAAAGTTAAGAGCGAATGGCGTAGGAGGATTTTTTAGCCAAAATCATCCTCCTCCTCCTCCTCCTCCTCCTCCTCCTCATGTTTGGCAATACTCAAGTTGACTGTAACCATCTGGTGATATTTTATATTGGCGCTTCTCTTATACTTTACAACCTCCAGACTGACAAATGAAGGGACACATATGTAGATTATTATGAAGAAATCTATTCATAATTATTTTTAAAACAATGGCTCCTTGATTTTAGACAGAGGGAGATATTTTAGATATCTGTAGATTATATTTCTGGTTCTAATTTAGTTATATTTTAAACTGCAGCAGTGTCGGTCAGCAATATACATACTTGTTATTCCCACTTTTACTATGTCTTTGTCTTAATTCACTCAATGACTGTTCAGATAACATTACGTATTGTTATCTTCTTAAATGATCTTGTTTTTATATATAATTGTTTGTTTTTTGACACTGTGGATTGACAATAATGTGACGAAAGTCGTGTGTTGTCGACCCCATGTCACCACATTCAGGACATGCAGTGAGATGTAGTCACTGCAGTAACACTTTTTTTTAAACTTTTTTAACTTTATTTAGGACCTTATTAGTAGAAGGTCCTAAATAAAGTTTAAAAAAGAAAAGTGACCTCTCTTGTCCGCCGGAGAGATAACCCTGTAAAATCTTCTTAAATGTGCAAATGGATGTGCCTTCACCAGTTGATGTAGAATACATGGGCAATTAAATGGTAGTTTATTTTAGTGCAGGGTAGAGATAGCCCCATAATTATAAATACAGATACTTCAGGAAATACAGAGGCTGGATTTGTACACTGAATATTTCATTTTAAATGTATTAAAATCATCTTTTCTCTTTGGATAAAGACTAAACTCTGAGTTGGGGGTGGCTGAATTGTGTCCTTTCAGTGTTTCTGTGTTTTTTGAGGGGCATGCATGAGTTTTAAAACTATCTTTGAACTTTCAGTCCAAGTTTTGATTAGATGTTGGTAAGAGCTGTTGAAAAATGCCACTATCATTACCACTGTAGCGTTTTAGCTTTTGGTCATTCTTTTTTGTAGCTGTGTCCTGCAGCTCTAGGTCGCTCTTTGGGTAATTCCCTCAGACCTCCTGACCTTTGCCCTTCGTCAGTGAGAGCAGCAGCTCATACATAGCTTCTACAGTATCTAATATATTGCTGCACCATGGTAAAACTCATGAACAGTTTCTTGTAGAAATGTGTGGGTGGCATCCTTGCACTCAGCAGAGAGTGTTTGTAAAGTTGTGTGGTTTTTATGCATGCACTCCCGGTTGCAGCTTAAATTCAGACTCAGAAATCCCTCATCCATCCCACAGCGGGGACGTTTCGTTACGAGTGCAAAGGGACAGTGCGGAAATAAGGCTTACAAATTCAATCTAGCAATCAAACACACATGTTATAAAATAAGAAAGCAATCAGGACAAAAGTTTGTTTTCCCATTGTGTTATTTTTCAAATCTTTTTACAATAGTCCTGTGAGCTAAGTGATATCACACTAAGAAGACAGATAGAAGACAAGATAGAAATATCATATTACTGTTAAATAGAAGAAATGTCTCAAGCTGGAATTAGAAGTATCAGCCTTGAAGCTTTCTGCTTTAGTGCTGAACGTTCACTCAGTTGTTGCTCCCTGTCTGACAGTGTAACCTTTAAGAGCCAGACTGACTGACTGTCCTCCTGTTATCATGGAGATTTGTGCGATAGTGTATTTAGTAAAAGGACGGCATGCATGTCTGTTGTCCTGCCAGCTCTAGAGCCGATAACAGTCCCCGGAGAAAGGTTGAGGAGACGTTTGGAGCCGGGCTGAGAGCTGAGGGTCGGAGGGAGGTCCGTCCAGCTAAATGAGATTAGTCTGACTTTTGCTCTCTTTCAGTTCCTGTCTCTATCTCTGCTTCCTCTGTACTTCTCATTATGCTTTTTCTAATCCATCTTCATCCATCTGCCTCTCACGCCCCCGCTCCCTCCCCTCTGATCCATCTTTCCTCTCCTTTCTTTCTCTTTATTCCCCTTGTTTTTCCACTTCTCCTCCACAGAAAGAGGCCTTTGTGTTGAGAAATGAGAGGAATGCCCCCCTGTTTCCTCTCAGCTCTTCTTCCTCATTTCTTCAACCCTTCTTTTCCTGCGTGTGTGTGTGTGTGTGTGTGTGTGTGTGTGTGTGTGTGTGTGTGTGTGTGTGTATAAAGAGGGTTGGGGGGGCATCCATTAGCTGGGATTAGAGACCGTAGGAGGGTCTTAACAGCCCCTCTGTGTTTGGCATTTTAATCTCCACAGAAACAGCTAATCTAGTTTCAATGCTCGCAACATGTACAGTGAACACACACATGTGCAAACACACACACATTTACGCTCACACACACTTCCTCCCGCAAATATGTGACTCTTTCTGCTCAGTGTGGGACAAGAGGCCATTCATGAATTTACCACAAACACAGAGGACACTTTATCAGCCAAGTAGCTGACCCACAATGTCATCAGTCAGTCGAGTGACACACGAGCACATGGTGCAAAAAATATCCGATCATAACATAACGTACAGTGAAATATGACATAACACTGACTCACTCAGTGTCTGTGCGTTCCCTTTGCCTGATGGCACATTTCGATCAATGGGATCCTTTCAGTTCTGATCAATATTGTCATAACTGGGTCGTTTTCCAGTAAATGGCATAAGAGGTAAGACTTAGAGCCATATCGATTTGTGTCAGCAAATCATTTGATCGACTTTATTGTCACTTTTCCAGCCGAAATGTCAAACATCCTCTGCTTGTCTTTGACTCAAATTGGAATAAATTGAAAATCTTTGGGTATTGCATTGGTGGGAGGAAAGAAGAAGATGGGCAAGAACGTATTTATTTTCATATGCACAACAAAGACAGAGAAGAATGTCGTGAGAAATCAGGCTCTCTTGCAAAACTGCATAAAAAGAGAAAACAAATAAATGATGCACAGATAAAATAAGAATCTCAGACAAAAACTGTACAAAATAATGAGATTAAACCCATTCAATATATAACATTCTTTGTTTTTTACATTTGGAGAGTTGTAGCTGACATTTTTTCCACCATTTTCTGTCTATGACTTAAGAAAAAATATAATATATGATTAAAAATTAAAATAATTGTTAGGCGCAGTGCATTTCAGCGTCATTCAACCCTGACAGCGATATCTGCCTAAAGCTTGAAGGATTCCATTTATCATGCCCTACTTTTTTTCCATTCGTACCTCATCCTGTACCTCCATTACGTCAAGAGGCTCACAATTATTAGATTGTCTCAATACAGTAACACTTAACAAACCTGAGAAAAGTGTTTCCTGGAAAGCAGCATCAGTGAACTTACTGGGTGGCTCAGCTGTGAACTAAGTATAACTGTAATTCAGACATAGACAATGGAGCGTCTTTTATCATGCAGAAGATTTCTGGGGGGAAGTCGCTCTAAATGTGGAGTCTTATTTGTGCTCCTTTTAGTTATCTCCTCATACCTGCAGTGAGACGTAACTTCCTCCAAAGCGGACCATCTGTCTCGTGTGTGTGTGTGTGTGTGTGTGTGTGTGTGTGTGTGTGTGTGTGTGTGTGTGTGTGTGTGTGTGTGTGTGTGTGTGTGTGTGTGTGTGTGTGTGTGTGTGTGTGTGTGTGTGTGTGTGTGTGTGTGTGTGTGTGTGTGTGTGTGTGTTGCTGCTTTAAGAAGCTGCACAAAAGAGAAAATGAATGTTTCTCCAAAAACAGACTGCAGACTATTTGGGTCGAATTGGGAAGGGGAGCCAGGTGGGAGACAATGGCAGGAGAATGTGTGTGTATCTGTGTGTGTGGGTGTGTGTGTGTGTGTGTGTGTGTGTGTGTGTGTGTGTGTGTGTGTGTATCAGTGTGTGTGTGTGTATCAGTGTGTGTGTGTGTGTGTGTGTGTGTGTGTGTGTGTGTGTATCAGTGTGTGTGTGTGTGTGTGTGTGTGTGTGTGTGTATGTGTGTGTGTATCGAGGAGATGCAGGGAGTGGCAACTGGGAGAAAGCGAGGGAGAGGTGTGGAGGGACGGAGTGGGGGATGGGAGAAAAGAGGGAGGGGCAGCGTGGGGGATGGGGGAGAGAAATATTGCTGTGTGCTGCTGGAGTCAGGGGGTTACCATGGGGATGGGGGAGAGACGGGAAAGGGATGGCAGGAAGAGATGCTGGCTGATCTCACACACACGTTCACACACTTACACACAATGCAGATTGACATTTTCACAGACTGATTGAATAATATGATAAGAATCACATCTCCTTTTAATTTAAACCTTCCTTCCTGTTCTCTCAGGGTGTGGTGAGTGGGGGGGAGGGGGTGAAGGAGAATGGGAGATAAAGAGAGACTCTCTCAGAGATGAGTAGAAATAAAGAAATGCGATCGCCCACATGGGAGTGGTGTAACTTGGAGACAGAGTTGTGGCTTCTTGCGTACAGGACATCGAGACAGAGATATGAGAGCCGACATGGATTTCAAAGTGCATCCAGAAATGCCGTTACTATATTATAGTATTTTTCAAATCTTCTTACAATGGAGAACTCAATTATTTCACACTTAGAAGACACAGGGATTGGCAAAACAGTAGACGATGTAGAAAATTCCCTTTTTTGTGTGCAAATATAGAAAACACAACAAAGTCGTCGCTGAAAGTCGCACTAAACAGAAATGAGTTAAAATCTCTTCAAATGATCGAACATTGACTGTAGTTTTAAAGACCTTTTTGATCATTAAAAACACGTCACAGTAGAGGCACCAAATATGAACCTGAAAATGAGCGTAATATGTCCTCCCTAACACCCAGATCTGATATTGGCTGACATTATTTGGAATTAGTCAGACAGTAGCAAAAGGCTAAAAGGCTTACGCTAAGTTCGGAGCTAACCAACGTACTTCAGCGTATGTAGATGCATTTTCTCACTTTGTTGTGTTAATTCGAATTTCTGCACGTGTTTGTTTTTGTTTATTACCATGTGTATTTTAAGCTCCAGTGCCTTTGAAGTTTCAGAGACTCTGCATATTTTCTCTTAAATCGTTAAAAGTCCCTCTAAGAAATAACTAAACATAGACGTTCTTTCGTAAAACGTGCAGCTCTGACCTTTTTTGCACCCTTACTCTGTCCGATCCTCTGGAACCTCAGAGCCGCCGCCGGGCTCGACCTCACAACTCGAACATCAAGAGGAAGAGGTTCTTATGTGAAGAGCACAAATCAAAGCGCGGGGAAACTTCTTCTACGTGCCAGCAGGGATTAGGTGTGATGTGAGGGTCTCAGTAGGATTGGCAGCAGCTGTGCAGAAAGAAAGGTTGAGAGCCAGACGATCCTCTGGGTGGAGGTGTGTGTGATGGTGGATGTGTGTGTGTGAGTGGGTAGATGTGTGTGTGGCGGGCTCAGGAGGAGCTGTGTGTAGGCGGCTGGATGATGTGATGATGTTGCCAGTGGTGGGAAACAAATCAGTGAAACTGTTCTAGCGTCATTTTCTATTTGGAATAATAACAAGAGATCAAGTTATGGTTCACCTGCAATGATTCATCACCTGACCTACGGCTGATGATCTCATCCAGACTGTGTTATATCGGTAGATTTCATTAACCAATTACAGTCTGCAGAAGATTACATCTTCTTTAACCCTGATCCTTCTCTAATATGACCGGTTATATGTCGATATTGTTACCGTCATTGTCACTTAAATTAGTAATGTAGGCTAATTCTCTATTTGGACTAGTTTCTGTATAGCCTCAAGCCTCACGAGGTTTATCAAGAAGAGGGAAATGAAAAGACTCTATTGTCATATGAACAACAGGGACAGTGGAGTTGAAGTATTAAATACATCTGAGACTAAATCAAGTCTAAAATAGTGCAAGAGACACTTTGGTGCAAGTCAAATGCAGGTATAAGGAAACTATATGCATCTTATGAAATACAAATAAATGCCCAATCAAGATTTCTTTGATCAACTGTGCTATTAATGCTAAGTGAAATTTAATATATCTTTATAATAATAATGGATCTCCTACAACGTTAGTTTTTTGGCCAGACGCTTTAGTTCACACTTTTGCTGATCAATATTTCTATAATGTATTGGTATCGCAATATGAGACTAGATATTCTCTTCGATTTTGGACACCATTACCGTTGTCTTCTCTTGGTTTTAGATTACAGTAAAGTGATGCACATTTCAGAGTTTACTATGATCTACTAGCTGTTTTATTATTCTCCTTTCCCCTCAAAGTGATTATATCCACATAACTGGTGATTATTTATCGAAGATCTCACGGTGTAAATGTGTTGTGTCTGCGTCAATTGTCAACCTTACAATACTGTAACAATTGTAACATTGAAGTTTATGATCTTCTTTATGATATCGCCCAGCCGCTGTTCACACTCATCACAGATGTTTCCAGTAAACATCCCAGTGTACCCTAACCCTACCTGCTCAGCACTAAACATCAGACAGACTCAGTTAGAGACTTGCTGGTGAACACAGTGGAGCATTTAGCAGCTAAAGAACCCCATATTTCCCTCAAGAGCTGGCGGACTCTTAAAATGAAGCTAAAAGAGACCATCTCCAGTGCTAGCAAATAAAGCAACACAGAATGACCAAAAACCCAAATGTTTCCTCAAACCTGAGTAGTTTTGCCTAAAAGTGATAGATTTATTGCATCGTAAAACATTCTGCTGTAAGATCAGAAAACACAGATGTTTTTCACTGATTTGTTGGCTGTTTTTTTGTTATAACCAATTATAAGTCCCAAAATGAGGAAATGTACATTGTTAAAGCAAAGCGACAGCACAGTTATAAAGCAAAACAAAATGAATGATAACAAGCATGCATTAATTAAATCTAATCAAAAGAGTACTCATCGATAGTTATAAAAAGAAAGGGAACATATAAAAGTAGTTAAAGGTGGGGTAGGTCATTTTGGAGAAACCAGCTCGAGTGCGCTAGAATTTGAAAATACACAACCGGAACAAATCTGCCACTTCCTTACAGAGCCCCTCCTCCAACACACACGAACGCGCACATGACCAATGAGGGCACGAGATAAGTTTGTGCACAGATGGAAGGCTGACAGGCAGGTAGGCCATCCAGTTACTTTAGCCGGGCCGGCTCAGATGATTGGTCGTGCTTTTTACAGCGCTACGGCTTCCACAGGTGATATTTTTTTATGGATTTTTTGTCAAAGCACTTCAGATATTCATTGCTATCGGGATGTTAAGAGCACTCCATGAAATATAACAAAAAGTGTATCTCGAGCCGGTTTCTCAAACTTACCTACCCCACCTTTAAGTGATAGCCAGTCATACCATTACATTTCTTTTGAAAAGGGAATATTGCACAAACATGTAACACTGATTATCTCACTCAAGAGGAGAGAAGAAACAGAGTCAGTCTCGCTTACTGATCCTGCTGGTCAGCAGTGAGTTAATGGCGTTGGTTAACTGAGCGTCACACACACACACACACACACACATATGATATATGATCATGTCCTGTATTGATTGGCAGGGAAGAGCAAAGCCACTATCTGAGACACTTTGCTCTGTTAGCAGCGCCGAGGCTGCACAGCATCATTCTCAGTTAAACTCTAATATTGTTGATGATTTTAATCCAATCTGTGCTAATATCATTACATCAGATTAATCAATTACTATTATGTAAGAGGATTACATCATTTCAAACCAAAATCCTTGTCTAATATGACCAGTTTCATCCAGTGATGACTTTTTTTTTTTTTTAGCATTGCAAGGGCTCCATCGACGAAAACAATGCAAGTTTTCCATTGGATTTGTAAATATTGCAGACAAGGTTTTGCATAATAATAAACTAAAAGGCTATAAAGAAACAACAGCACGGTCACATGACTTCATTTCCCCGCCGCTAAGATAAAGGCTGCTAATGTTCAGCTTAAGGGCAGCTAGTATCCTCCATTAGCCACTTGATAGCCACCGCCGTTCTTATGACACATAGAAGCTGCGGACATTCACCAGTGGTGTATCAACGGACATATTTTATTCCATGGAAATGTTTTTGAATATCTCGTAGACTTGGATTACCCACACTTATTTCAGGCCTCTAAACAAAAAACACGTTCAGAGTTTGAGACGAGGACACCCAAAAGTTCTTAAATGCTAACTTATTTCTGTATTTTAGGACTCATTCCTGCACTTCTGTATTGTCTCTTACATTAATTTCACTTCAAATTGTTTTGCTTCCTCCTCTCTCCGCCCTCTGTGTTTATTCTGTGTGAAGGCGGTGATAGATGTAGGCCCGGGGTCTTGTATATACCGCCCTCAGCGCTCTGTTACACTGTGGCCTTTCACAGCTGGTGCCACTCGCCCCTCAGCTAAATCTAATAGACCTCAACCCGAGACAGGAAGCCACCCAGAGCGGAGCCGCTGTTTATCCAGCAACATACCGTCACTAATGACTGATTTATGCACTCCTCATAGCCGCTTCGTATGTCGTGTGGAGAGAGGCAAATCAGAAACAAACACATGCTACTGGCTTTGTGTCTGAAGAGGTGTGTGTGTGTGTGTGTGTGTGTGTGTGTGTGTGTGTGTGTGTGTGTGTGTGTGTGTGTGTGTGTGTGTGTGTGTGTGTGTGTGTGTGTGTGTGTGTGTGTGTGTGTGTGTGTGTGTGTGTGTGTGTGTGTGTGTGTGAGTGTGTGTGCGTGTGGTTGGTTGGAGGAGGGGGTAATCCAGAGGTGGCTAAACATTGTCACGCCAATAAGAGCTGATTTGAATGTGAAAGGCGTCAGGATGTGCTGGGGGACCAGCGGGTAAAAAGACCCCCGCATCCCGTCGGAAAGGCAAATAGACAGAAAATGACAACATGATTTAACTCAACACTGTGACAGGTAGATAAACTGAGCATATCTGTACACTGCAGAGTAGATTCATCCATTTATTCAAGCAACATTTGATATATTTTAGGTGTCATTTTTGATGCTCAATTGCTGAAATTGCCCACTTCCAGCTTCTCGTTTATGTGGATTATGATCTTTCTCTTGTCTTGTGTGATTGTTAAGTGAATATTTGTTGGGTTTAGGACTCTGTAAGACGTCCCAGTTTGCTTGAGGAAAATTGCGATTGATTATTGAAGACACTAATCAGCAGCTTAACCGATGGTGGGAATAATCGTTATTTGCAGTCCTAAAATAGACACATGTTGACATGTGGTTGATTTTTATGTAATGAAATAGATAATTGTGTGCTTTTGTCTTTTAAATTCCTGCCGTCCATTTCTCCATCATCTCCTTTACCTGATCATTCAAAGCATATTGTTGTTGAGATCAACTTAATCTTAAGTGTTTGAGATTGAAGAATTGTATTTTGTTGTTTCCTGTAGTGCTCGATCGGAAATGGATTATACAACGTGTACAAAAAAAAGTTTTAAATCATATTTGTGGTTTCTCGAGGCAATGTTAAAAGCTGGGAAACACAGAGACAGGGGAACCACGATACTTGTTTCAATATGGAGATAAAGCAGCATTTTAGACCAAATATGACAAACCTATTTTGTCGCAACCTATCAATTAGTTGCGGAGACATTTCACTGAAAACAACAAATGTTATCCTCTCGATGGTGCTAAAGACGGATTCCTCCTCTGGGGATCGCGAATATTTCTAGGACATTTCACAGCAATCTATCCAGTAGTTGTTGGGATATTTCATTCTGGACCAAAGTAATTGACCAATTAAGATATCCATCCCTAGAGCAACGCCACTAGCCTGGTAAAAATCTCTGCCAGTGATTAAAACCGTTGCCAGGAAATCTTTTGGGCAAATCAACAGTGTCTCAATTAATTGGGGTTGGATGCTCGTCTCCGTATTTCTTTAAGGGTTGAAGCCGATAAGAGAGGATTTTTAAGCCTCGCCTCGAGCAGTTTAACAGACTGAGCCAAAAAGAGAAACTGCTCTTACAAACAAAATGATAGAAAAGTAAATAATGATGAAGGAATAGACGCAGAAAAACTGAGAAGAAGACGACAGCGGGTGTTTGGAAGTCTGTCAGTGGATGTGCTTTGTTCAGGGTCAGAAACCTCCTCTATTTATTGAGTTATTCCCCTCCCGTCTTCCACTGGGACCTCCAGTCTAGTTATCCTCGCACACAAAGGCAGCTCAACACACACACGTGGCTGTCTCAGTGTGTGTGTGTGTGTGTGTGTGTGTGTGTGTGTGTGTGTGTGTGTGTGTGTGTGTGTGTGTGTCATGATGATGAGATCCGAGGTATGACTATGTCCCAGTGTCATAGAGCCAGGAAAGTCTCAGTTACCAGAGAAATGCTTGGCACTGTCCAATACCAAATGCTGGGAAATAAATATTATGAAATCTCGTATTTGGCTGATGATACATTCAGCCGCAGTGAGCAAATGAACTGCAGAGGTGGAAAAAGACAGATTATTGTTTGCCCGCACAAAAAGTTATTTGTTACTGTTATAAAAAGAATCATTTCCCGGAGGCCATAAATCTGCTTACCAGTCAGTCTGAGCTATGTCATACCTATTTGTATGCTTTTACTGTCTGTCCATAACCTTTATGTGCCTTGTATTTATTCTTATGTGTGCTTTTTTATCTTTTCGTGTTAATATTATATTTTATTATAATGTTATGTTCATTGTGAAGCACTTTGGCAAACCCTCTGTTTTTAAACTGTGCTATATAAATAAAGTGGATTGGATTGGATTGGATTGCTTTCAAGTGCAAGATTTCTGATGCCAAGATGTTTTATGGGAAATTTAAAGAGGCTTTTTAAAGTCTAAGAAATCAACCTTAGAGGACGTTGAACGGCTTTGAAAGTCAAGATCCTGGTTTTTGTTATTTCACTACAGGAAACACAGTAAAAGCAACATCTTCCTTCAACCATTATGAATGCTTCAGTGCCTTAACATAACCAACAACTATTAAAAGTGTGATTACATTTCTGCAAGCAGCAAAATAAATGGAATATATCATTAGTAAACAGTTTCCACATACGTTCTCATTAAATTGACATTAACATTAACTCAGAAGGTTAGTCCCTTATATATTAATATAGAACATATGATGGGGAGCGCACACACATGTTTAACTCAGTGGTGCTTTATTAAAATGTCATTTGTATTACATATTCATGAGGCCTGATGTGAAAGGACATCAGCATTGTGATCTAACGACTGACACACACACACACACACACACACACACACACACACACACACACACACACACACACACACACTTAAATGCTGACCATGTTACAGCCTGGAGCAAATAGGCAGGGTGACCAACCTATAGGTGATTTCATCGAGGGGTGTATGAGTGTGTGTGTGGGGGGGGGTAGTAAATGTGAGGTATGCAATGAATAATGAATTAAGGTGAATTTGGGTCATGCAGCCAACTGGAGGGATGAACTGGGAATAGCTCTTACTTTCCTCATATTCATGTGTCCCATTGTGCGTTTTAGAGTGTGTGTGTGTGTGTGTGTGTGTGTGTGTGTGTGTGTGTGTGTGTGTGTGTGTGTGTGTGTGTGTGTGTGTGTGTGCACTGAGGGGGAAGTATCCCCTCCATCCTCCTTTGAGTTTCCTTAATCTCAACATCCACACTTCCCAATTCTTTCCTGCAGATCGGAATCTATCAATGAATTAATTTCTCGCTCTGTCGCGCACTATCCGTCCACCTGCCCCCCCCCCCCCCCCCCTCCTTTAACTCTGTGATCCCCCTCCCCCCTCCGGCCTCCCAACAGACCGTCCCACCTGCACCCGCTCTCGCTCCCCCCCCTCCCCAGGCCTCCCCGTGGACTGGCTGGTCCACCTGCCTCCCTCTAAAGCCCCTCAGAGTGTGGGGGTGGGGGGCAGACAGAGTAAATTGGTACAGTATGTTCAATGTTAAACGGTACAGAACGGAAATATCGTGCCTGCAGGCTCTGAACTCTATAATGAGGTCTAAAGCATTAATCAAGCGGTCAAGTTTGGCTTTTTTTTTTAGCTGTCAACAATCATGAGACTTTTACAACGTGATGTGTTTGGGGTCGTCCGCTGATAAAACTGAAACGTTGACTTTAATTATGTGTATTATGTCAACAAATTTCACACAACTAAATTAGGTTAGATGAACGCAATAATATTAAGTTGAAGAAGGAAATATCAGGGTTCAACTTAATATTATTACTTTCAACTAAACTAATGCAGTTATTAATACTTAATTAACACTTAATTAAAGTCAATGTTTCAGTGTCTGTCACAGCAAGAAACAAAGATTAAGATTGTTTTATAATATTAGACAACTTTTCACTTTTCCCCACTCGAGTTTTTTCCTTCTTAGCAACAATCTTAGTTTTCCTCAGAGCCAAATGTAGCCACTTTTTCATAAACCATCAGGGGAAAAGCCAGAAATATATTAAAATATATTATATTGTAATTAACTCCCAATGCTGCTCAGATTAATCGCAGTGACCGCCTTATTTTTCTGATAGCATCACGTGGGCCCTCCCTCTCCTCTAACTCCCTCACTGCAACATATACAACCACTAAGCTTCATGCAAATTAAACTGCATAAAGTCCCCAATATGCAAATAAGTAAATTACATTATTTTGACTATTGCTTTTTGTGACTTTTGGAGCTGTTGCTAGCTATGTTCATTTGAATAGAGTTGGCAACAATGCACAGGAGTGGAGGCTTCCTTTCCCCAGCAGCAGACTGCATACAGCGAGGCTTATGGGAGACAATCGTATCGACAATGGTGGCATCCTTTTGAAGCACAGAACGTGGCTTGGCTTCTCCTAGTTCTAAAAGAATTGCTTATAAACATTTACATATGACATTTTTTCAGAAGTCTGCTATTGACACCTTGTCAAACTAAATAAATATGAATTTGCCCATACAAATTGTGAAGAAAAACTCGATTTTAATACAAAAACAATTATGAATATTTTACTCAGTCCATCTTAAAAAAACATATTTTTAACAACATTCCAAAAGCTTAAAATATAACATCTTTTACATAAAAAAGGGTTGAAAAAGTTAAAATGTTCAGTTTAGGATCTGGAACAAGAGAGCATGTGTAGTTTTAGCTTTACAAATGACTCTTCTTGATTAATTAATGCATCAAAAAGTCTGACAAATCCCTTTCTGCTGATAGACCAATGGACTCAGCTCTATAATGATTATGACTTATAGACACATTGCATGTGCACGTGGGACCCCAAACAAGGAGGACATAAAGCCAATGTGAACACAAGAATTAAAACATACAATATAGTTAAATTACAAACTATGGATTTGGGAGGTTTTAAAACTAACACTATCCGGATTCAACCTCTCTTCCTGCACATCTCTCATCTCCTCTAATGGCTCGCTGTGTGATTTAATTCAAGAGGCCATATTGTGTTATGGACAATGTAAAGTGAACAATACTGTGAGTTAAATGTCATCATGCAAACTGAAATGCAACCAAGAGGACTCAGTAGAGGTCAAGTGCCTTCAGGCTGCTCAATAAAGACACAGACACACACACACACACACACGTTTAGGTCTGAAGAGGCGCCGACCCGCCATCATGCATTCTCAGATTAAGACTTAATTCATTAATGAGCGCCGGCCCTCCCCCTCTCTTTAACTCAGCGCCACAGTAGGAGGCCCATGAATATTTAAATTAAAGGAAGTCCTCACGAGTTACAACCACACACCAGAATCAGTGTGTGTAATGTCACCGCAGTGTGTGAGGCGGGTATTATTACAAGAACTGGGGCATGCTGGGACACATTTCCATCAGACATCATTCATTTTCTGTACGTCTGTTCCATTTTCTGTCTGCCCTCATTACCTGTGGGGACCCCTACCACTGGTCATTATCCCTCCCTCATTACTGCCCAACACACACACACACACACACACACACACCATACTTTACGTCCCACTGCTCTGTTTGGATCATTTATTTTGTAAATAAGCTTGGCAGGTAACAGCGGGGGCAGGTGTGTGTGTGTGTGTGTGTGTTTCACTGTATTTGTGTGTGTGACCCTGTGTCTTTGTGTGTGTCCCTGTGTGTGTGTGTATGTGTGTGTGTGTGCGTATGTGGGTTTAAGTGACCGTGAAGGAGGGCAGATGTGTCTATCTTACTGTGTGTGTGTGTGTGTGTGTGTGTGTGTGTGTGTGTGTGTGTGTGTGTGTGTGTGTGTGTGTGTGTGTGTGTGTGTGTGTGTGTGTGTGTGTGTGTGTGTGTGTGGAAGAGAGAGAAGAGAGAAGAGATATGTGTGCTGGGGACAGGTTGCGTAATGATTAGATGTAGGAGGGGGTCTACATTAGCCAGCTGTCACTTTTTGCCCCTCACCCAGTGTGTGTGCGCGTGTGTGTGTGTGTGTGTGTGTGTGTGTGTGTGTGTGTGTGTGTGTGTGTGTGTGTTGCTGTTACATCCAGAGATTGATAAGTTATGACAGCTCCTGTCACCTCCTCTGCCCTTGTTGTCTGTTCTTATTTGAAGGACTCTTTGTATCCTGCTGGTGTCCGTAAAGTCAGAGGACATTTGATATCGCTAATTATCATAAGCTTCATTAATCATTTTAAATTTGCAATATATCTGCCAAATCACAAAAGGTTCAAACTGAACTTATCAACAAAATGTTCCCCAACGACGTCCTCTCAATGCGAGATTATGGTCCATTGTAGTTGTTAAAGAAAGATTGTTTACTTTTCATCAACATTTGACCAGAACCTCAATCTTTCCTTTCTTCAATTCCTTATTATATTCATAGTGATGTCAAATCAAATCAAATCAAATCAAAGTTTATTTATATAGCACATTTCCAGACAACTTTAGGTTGCGCCAAAGTGCTGTACACGGATACAAAAACACACTGCAACAATCGCAGGACAGGTCAAAAACAACAAATATGAGGCAGACACAGTTAAAATACAGAACAAAAACCGTCATGCTCTGCTCAAGTTTAAAAGGCCAGAGAGAAAAAGTGCGTCTTCAGGGAGGATTTAAAAGCACCTAGTGTTTGGGACGACCTCACAGGCAAGGGCAGAGCGTTCCAGAGCCTGGGACCAGCTGCAGCGAAGGCTCGGTGCCCTCTGGTTTTTAACCTGGTTTTCGGCACTACCAGCAGCATTTGGTCTGCGGACCTTAGAGCTCTGGCTGGGGTGTATCGCTGGATGAGCTCAGCTATGTAGGCCGGTGCCAGCCCGTTTAGGGCCTTAAAAACAAATAAAAGGAGTTTAAAATCGATTCTGAATCGAACTGGAAGCCAGTGCAGTGAGGCCAGAATGGGGGTAATATGGTCACGCTTTTTGTGGCCGGTCAGGAGACGTGCAGCTGCGTTCTGCACTAGCTGCAGGCGTTTTATGGATGCCTGATCCATGCCCACATATAAAGCGTTGCAGTAGTCAAGTCGTGATGTCACGAAAGCGTTAATTACCCTTTTTAGGTCTGTAAAAGATAAAAACGACTTGGTCTTAGCCAATAGTCGTATTTTAAAAAAGCAGGTTTTGACTACGCTGCTGACCTGTTTCTCGAACTTAAAAGTGCTATTAAGGATCACTCCAAGATTCGTTACAGAGGGGAGGATGTTTTTACTCAGGGAGCCAAGAATGTCAACCTGGGAGGCCGGAGGTCGGGGTCCAAAAAAAATGACCTCGGTCTTGCTCTCGTTGAGGGTGAGGAAGTTTAGGCTCAGCCAAGATTTTATTTCAGCCAAGCAATCCATCAATTGCTGTATGGAGTTAGCATTAGCGAGAGGGAGATATATCTGAACGTCATCAGCGTAGCAGTGGAAGGGGATGTTGTGCTTGGAGAGAATTGCACCTAGGGGCAGTATATATAATAAAAAGAGGATGGGGCCCAGAATGGAACCTTGGGGAACCCCACAGGTAAGAGGGGCTTTAGCGGAAGAGAAGGCACCTAGCTGCACTGAAAGGCTACGATCTGTTAAGTAGGACCTGAACCATGCCAGAGCAGAGCCTGTGATGCCTGCGGACTGTTTGAGCCGCGACAACAGAATGCTGTGGTCCACGGTGTCGAAAGCCGCTGACAGGTCCAGCAGCACCAGGATAGCTGGGCTACCTGAGTCGGCTGCTAGGAGGAGATCATTAAAAACCCTTAAAAGGGCTGTTTCCGTGCTGTGCATTGGTTTAAAAACCAGACTGAAACTTCTCATGGATGCCATGCGTGGTTAAAAAAGACTGCAGCTGGGCGTAGATTACTCGCTCCAGGGCTTTGGATAAAAAAGGCAGCTGGGAGATGGGCCTAAAATTTGCAAGAATGCAGGGGTCGAGATTTTTTTTTTTAAGAAGTGGCTTGACCACGGCATGTTTGAAGGCAGATGGGACACATCCTGAGCTGAGAGAGGTGTTTATAAGTAATAAAATACTTGCTCCAACTGAATCGAAAACGTCTCTGAGAAGGCGAGAGGGAATACTGTCTGAGGTGCAGTTTGTCGGCCGCAGGTGCATGACTACATCCGAGAGAGAAGAGAGTGATATAGGCTCAAAGTGGTCGAGGACAGCAGGACACAGAAGAGGAGCAGAATCTGGGTTAGCACTAGTGTGGGCTAGCCTAAGAGCAGATACTTTTTCAATAAAAAATGACAGAAATTTATCACAGAGAGTAGTCGATGGTACAATTGGAGAAACATCACAGGGATTAATGATCGAGTTGAGGACATTAAAAAGAACCTGAGGTTTGTGGCTGTTTTTAGATATTAACAGAGAAATATGCTCTGTTTTGGCTGCTTTGACTGCCGTCTGATAGTCAGAAAGGCAAGCACGAAGGATTTCTAAGGAGACATGGAGTTTGTCCTTTTTCCATTTTCTCTCTGCACGCCTGCAAGCGCGTCTGAGAGCACGAGTACAGTCATTGAGCCACGGCTGTGGGCGAACTTTGGTGCGTCTGAGCGTAAACGGAGCAACAGAGTCAAGTATTTGTGTACATGTCGAGTCAAACATAGAGATAAGCTCATCAGCACTAAGCGCACAGTTCATCTCTAATTTACAGATCAGAGAAGTATTAAAAGCATCAGAAAACTGTGAGGCCGTCAACGGGTTAATTAAACGCAGACGACGTGCAGGGACTCGCGACTCGAGCCCTGCGCTAGGACTCGAGGTTGTAAACACAACAGGTAAATGGTCTGAGATACCTGTTGCTTCACAGATTTCACCCACAGATACAGATAGTCCAAACGATAATACTAAATCTAAAATGTGTCCTTTTTCGTGTGTTGGGCCAGCCACGGACTGAACTAGACCAAAAGAATCGAGGAGATTTAAAAAGTCCCTAACCAGGGGTTTGGACTCACAACACACATGTACATTAAAATCTCCGGAGATCAAAACACGATCATATGACACCATGATCCCGGACAGAAAGTCAGAGAAGTCATTTATGAAGTCCTTATTGCATTTTGGCGGACGATATACAACAGCACAGAGCACAGGCGAGGCCGGATTTAGTTCAAACAGCTGTAACTCAAAGCTAGCGTAGCTTGTTACAGGGTGAAGCTTACTTCAGTCACTATGTTACTGAAGTAAATAAAGGAGTCCAATGAAGGAGTTTCAGGCAGGGGGGAGTGTGTGGTAGAGAAACTCCCTCTGGAGGTAACCTAGCCTTTGCAGACCATTTACATGCACACAAACCTATACAACTAACTATATTAAAGGGAAAACCCCCCAACAACATAATAGTGACTCTTTTGAAACTAGCGGAAGCAAGCAGAAATAACACATTGTACTTCTTTTAACACAGTTTGTAACGCATCAATGGGAGTCTACCAATCAGAGGGTCAGTCAACGTGTCGAAGTGTCCCATTAGATACTGAACCCCAAATTGCTTCCCTTAGGCATGTGTCAGCGTCAGCAAAATCACATAATGGATGGTAGTAGGACGAGTGATTTATGGTTGCAAAAAGGTAGATTTGGCTGCAACCAACAGAACTGAGTCTATGCCTCATCCCATTCATGTACCAGAAGCTACTTTGAGTTTCAGTCCACATGTCCCGCCTTATGCTCTAAGGGGCCTTTTGAATATTTAACTTGCACCACATTGTTTTTCTATTCCCAACCTTAATGAAAATATACTTTAGTTGTTATATTGTCGATGCTTTCCTGATTGTACATTACAATTTGTAATGTACAATCAGGAAAGCATTTGGGACGGGTGGCGCAGTGGTCTGTGCGTTTGATCATCAGTTGGGGAACTCCAGTTCGAAACCCGCTCCCGCCCCACTGCGTCAGGCCGTTGTGTCCTTGGGCAAGACACTTCACCCGAATTTGCTCCTGTGGGTATTGTCCACAGTAGATGACCATTACATGTATGTATGATCTGTATGTGTAATGTGTATTTGTAAAGCGCTTTGAGAGTCTTTGATAAAGCGCTATAATAAATATAAGGATTATTATTACATAATACTCTTAACATAGTGTTTCATTTTTAAAACAGTACTCATTTACAATGTGCTTTAGGAATACTCTGTTTTCATCACGCTTTTAATATCATGACTGTACGCTATATAGTTGAACGTGAAAGCACCTTGTCATTGCCTAAACACGCAGGTCCTTCACTTACATACAGCCTTATCACTTCCGTACTTTACTGAGAAAAGTGTTTCAAAGGGACCTACAGTAATACCAGGCAGAAATCATGATTCCCTGCAAAAAGCATGACTGACAAAGGGCTAATTTCTCGGGATGAGAAAACTCCCTCAAGAAGAACACTTTTTCTGTCTGTTTGTTCTCTGACGGGATGTCCTTGAATTCATCTCTTCTTGTTTAGTCTCGTGAAAGTGTTCCCTTAGATGGAGCCGCTGCCTCGTTCCAAGAGCTCAGGAGTGCCAGTCTGTTATTTTTAGGACGACTGTGAGTTTGCAAAAAAGTGCAGAGCGGATTTTAAAAGGATTTCGGAAAGCTTTACCATCAACCCTCGGAGGAGCGTGTGTAATGCCTCACTTCAAGTAGGAACAAGAAAATGACCAAAGTTGGAGTTGTGAGGTTTTTTGGCCTGCATGGCGGTGTCAAAAAAAAAAGGAACAAAGAGGGAAAGCCTGATCCATCTGTGTCTGCTTTTAAACCCCCTCTACCCCCCCCCCCCCCCGACACTCCTGCTGTCACGGGTCACTGTTCAGTCAGCAGCCGCGGACAAAAGAGAAGATGTTTAGATGAATGGAAAAGCAGTCGATGTGGCAGAAAAACACACACACACACTCTCTCTTTGTAATGTCATTAGTGGAGGAGATGTTTCCTGCTGCTTTGATCTGATCTTCTGTCTCTATCAGGATGACCTCATGCCTTTGACACACTCACACACTCACACACAAATGCACAGACATACATACATTGTCTACATTTAGAGAAATATTTGCATTCCAGACGCACTCCCTGAGTTAATTGTGAATTTGTAATTTGTAGGTCAACATCAAGTCAATGTTCCTCTCCTTGGAGTAAATTCATATTTGTCTTGTTTCTGGAGATGATTTATGTTTGATGAAATTAATGATGTACTTTCTTTCTTCTCTCCCCTTGTCCTGTGTGCCCTCCCCTCCTCCCCCCCTCATCCCTCCTTTGTTCTCGGGTCAATCCTCCCTCTCCCTCCTAAATCTCTCCCCCCTTCCCTCTTCTTCTTCTCTCCTCTTTTTGCAGCGGGATAACAAATCGTAGACCTGCAGAACCCTCATTCAGTGCATCACTGTGAAAGAAACACACACACACACACTTAATACAGTTGTTTACTCCTCTCCACTCTCCAGAGGCTCCCCCTGAAGTGTGTGGATAAAGTGGGAGGGTGTGTGTTTGTGTATGTGTTGATGAGTGTGTGGGTGTCTTGTGACACTTTTCATGGGACATTGAGAGATGTGTGTGTCACAGTGGACGGGCTATAGGGGGCCGGTCTCCCCCGCGCTCCCCCTGCTCCTCCTCCCCCTCCTCCTGTCCTTCTTCTCCTCCACGCCCCCCCTCGCTCAGGGAGCCATCAGCATCCCCGAAAACTGTGAGTACGCCAACATCAGCATCTCTTACTGTCAATAAAAAGTTTTGTTTTTTTCCCATCCTGGATTACATTTTGATTCAAAACAACATCTTTAATGTTTTTAGGGTTGGAATTATTTATAACACTACAGGCAAAAAGAGTTGAAAACAAACACAAAAACGATTAGATATGACCATTAAACCTCCCCAATGATCTGAATTGGTGTGTGTAAATATGCAAATTAGGCATTTTCCTAGTATGTGCTAATTTGCATATACCTCCAACATTTAAAAATATAACAAAAGATTCAAAATGATTGTTCATTGTGTTGACATATTACAGTCAAGAGTTATTTACAGGGGACATTTTGGATATCTCTTTATCACTGACAGTCATTAAAACAAACCATTGCCATTTTTATAGGAATACAATGTTCTATTTTTCAGGCTATGAATGATAACGTTTTGTGTATTTAAGTGCTGCTACACTGGAGATTTCTGACTTGGTTTAAACATAACATTTGCCAAGTTTTTTAAACACATTAAGACAATTATTGTTCTGTATTATACATTTCCTGTTATGTTTAAGTATGAAAACGAGGCATTAACTTATGCTAACTTTGAGGGGATTAGGGGAAATCTACAGACACAAATAGACTAAGTAAAAAAGAAATACTTAACTGTGTATTTTAGAGGTCAAATACCCCAACCTTCGCATTGGAAAACAATGTTTTTTGCCTGTAGTGTCTTACCTGGTTCCTCAAAATATATATTTACATTGCGTAACTCTGGTTTTTAATGTCAGCGTCGTAAAATCAGGTGTCAGCAAGTAACTTTACATATTATGCTGAAAGAGAAAGGAAACAGGAAAAACCCTTTTCGTGCTTGCATGTCCGTTTCTTGTCTTCATTTGTCTGTTTGCTTTGTTTAAATTAATCTTGGGATGAATCGTGCAAATAAAAAATGTCTGCATGTGGAGAGACTTATCATTTAACCACATTCACATAAGCACTAACACAAATACACTTATCCAAACAATCAGGTTTATAGCGACCTCTGGCCCAGGGGTTCAGTTCAGAGGTCAGAAATGTCAGGCGTGAAGCTCCCAAAGGGGGAGAGGGGGAGTCGGGTTCAGAACGACCTTCATCCAGTGACCTTCTCCTCTGGGTGTGGCTCAGGGAGGAAGAGAGAGGGAGACAGGGAGGGAGACAGGATGTAAATAAGAGAGTGAAGAGAAAGAGATGGATGAAGGAGGACAGGGAGGGTGGAGAAAGGAGTAGAATACAGAGAGGAAGGATGGAGGAAGGATGTAGGGAGGGAGGGAGGGAGGAGGAGACGACAGAGAGGGGAAAGATGTAAATTGATCCGGGACGCCATCGTGTCTGAGTCAGAAAACGAAGAGGGAGGAAAATATTTTAGACAAGTTATTATAGTATCCATGTTATTTATAATCGGTGGTGGACATAATACTCAGATCCTTTACTTGAGTAGTAATACCACAATCTAAAAATACTCCAGTACAAATCTGGATTAATACAAACAATGTTGATTCATTAAAAATACAGAAGGATAATCAGCCAAATGTGCATTAAGTATCAAAAGTATAAACACTTATTACCCATAGTCTCTTTTAAAAGTGTTGTATTACTATAGAATACTAAACTGTATATTGTTATATTATCAAAGTTTTTACATTTTGGACTATTTGTGTAGATTTCGAGTAGATGAGTATATACTGTATATATATCATATAAACACATTGTGTTATTGGTATACTTCAATCTTTCAATAAATGTGGTGATGTAAAAAGTCTGAATGTAGTCGCAGACAATTGAAATACTTAAAGTGCCTTCAAATACTGCTAGTACAGTACTGGAGTAAATATCCACTACTGTTTATAAGTAAGTAAATGTATAAATCTGCCATTAACACCTTCATCTAATATCCGTGTGAGTCTGCAGCATCTGAAACGTCTGCCCTTGTCTAAGTGTTTTCTCTCTGCTCTCCTTTCCTTGCTTACGTGTGGACAAACAGATAAAGTGCATAACAGTAAGTGACTCTCCTTGTTGTGGCATGAAGAAGTGCTTCATGGCCGCTCTCGTATCATGCACTTCACTCACCAATACATCTCGATGATAGAGGCCATCAGTCCAATATGTCTTATTGCTGCTGCCATATCGCTGACTGCCTGTTGTCCTTCATCGTCCCTGCAGCCTTTCACTGAGCAGAATTGTCTTTATTTCATTTGTGACATGAGTACATGTTGGGGGGGAAATGTTGAATGTGTTCATGTTTAGACTTTTTTAGCGTATTTCTTGATCTTATAGTGCGAAAGACAGGTAGACCATTCACATTAAAAAAATAAGTCATTGCTTGCTAAGAAAAGTAATAGTATTTCTCCAAAAGGTCTACTTCCCCCGCATTAGAAGAAAGTCTTGTTTTAGCTTGGCTTTTGGAATTAATTGAAGGTTTAATGAATAATTTATTTAACTTAAATAGATGCATGTAATCCTTGATCTCAGTGGGGAAGTTTTTAATTAAAAGAAGGAAATATTCCTAAACGCTTTCTTGCAGAGAATTAGTTGAGAAGATTGAAACATCTGTACTGCTGCAAGTGAATATGATGCTACAGCCAGAAGCTGCTTAGCTTAGCATAAAGACTGGAAACGGGGGGGGCTGACTTTACAAAAACTAAATCTGTCCACCCTCCAAAAAACTGACACACTTGGGAACATAACCTTTGTCGTTCATTCCAAACAAAAACTGAGGAGTAGAAACTCAAGACTTTGCAGACGTCCAGATGTTTGAGCGAAGCTTCTGTCTTCATATTGACTGAACTGACAGATACAGTCTGACTCATAATACTGCAGGCGAGCTGTGGTTTTCCACCACCTTTCACTCTTTCAACAAGCTTTATTGTGTTCACAAGCCAAGCACTTAGAGCAGGATGTGGTTACTGCCATAATATGCTGGTTATTTTCTTTGTTGGTTTGACTGTAACCATAACATTTGATATTTGATATTTGAAAGGAATCATTTAGCCCTTCTGGGAATCTTTTAATGAGTCCATCACATTTAAAGGGATTGAGAAATCCAACAATGATTCAAGCTCAGACTTACAACTGGAACTACTGGTGGACTGAAGTATAAAGTATTTATGAGTATAAAGGGTTTAATAGGGTATTAAAAGGCATTATTAGCATCTGATGTCCTGAGAGACCGTGTACTGTTGATCATTAAGATCTCTAACAGAAAAGCTTTTAGTTCAACACATTTTTGATGCGATTTAGCAAAACATAAATAAATATTGAGTCAGCTATTTTAACATGTTTCCAACTGAAAATGGATGAACAATATTTAGCTAGCAAACTCTTAACAGTTAGCTAAAAGTTAACAGTGTTTTAAATAAATAGTTGAGAAAGTAAACTTGTCACTTATGTCCCGTTAGAAATAAACTGTTGGGTACTTCTACTTCAGATCAGTGACGGCCTGTTCTCCTGATATTTGTACTCCTGTATTTGCTTGTTCGTATAAGCTGTAATTACTGTACATTCAGGTGTATGTTGCAAAGTATTTAATTACTGTGTGTGTGTTCAGTGTCGGAGCCTCCGGAGCTGACAGAGCTGCCACACTCGTACACAGTCTTTTCTCACGAAGACATCAATCTGCCCTGTGAGGCCACCGGTAACCCAACTCCCACGTATGTACAGCAGCTACGTATGTGTGTGTGTTCACAATATGTAACAGTGGACAAATATAATGAACACAGTAGACATGACTGTGTCTGGACGTCTTTGCACTTCCTCCCCCTCTGGCCTTCCTGTTGGCATGGCAATAAATGCTCTTCTAATAGAATCACAGCAATAACAAAATCATGTCTCTGGATTTCCATTTCTCTTTGTCCTTTTTCCTTCCCCCCCACTCCTCCCTGCCTGATCTCCTCTAACCTCTCTTACATAATTCTCTGCCTTTTTCTCTTTTTCAAATACAAATGTCTATTTTGTTAAGGCGCACAATATTCCAAATGTGTGTTAATGTTGACAAAGCCCGGGAAAAGCTCTAAGCCCATTGGCTCCTACTGAAAACATTACATCTGTAAAGGAAAATCTAACATAGCTTCATGTGTATGACAACACTTTCTTAAAAACGGACTTCCTAATACAGTTTGGTTTTGCATGAATCCTAACTAGTATTTTCTGTATGTCAAGGCTGTATATCTTCTTTCTCTGTGCCATAGAGCTCCATTGTTGTCCAAAAACTATTAATAACATGAATGAGCCACACTGTTGCACTGGGTGACATGTTCATATAACCATGAACATTCACTGTGGTACATTCTGTATACAACAGTATACACAGTGTCCTACAAATACTCTATAGGAAGTTTAGAGCACCTAATGTGGATGAATCTGCTGTTGTAAATAGTATCCAGCAAATGCACTATTCCTTATATGCGCTCTCTTTTTAAAGATATGTCTTCATTTCGAATCAATTGGCCTTGAGACGAGAGACAAAGACAAAGAGGGGGGTGAGAAAGTTATAAGACAACCTATCACATGGGAGTTGTTGACATAAAACAATACTCGTCCAAAGTGTTTCTTTTTGCGTGGCAAATATCTCAAAGTCTGCGTATTTGTTTATTTGTTTTGTGCAATGAAATGTAGGGTAATGCCTCTATCTTCTTTTGTTGCAAAGACACATATGTAATCCTGTGTATGACATCTAAGTTGATGTGAATTTGTCTTTGTATTGCTGTGTCATGATACAAAAATCTATCTTCCTCTTCAGTTTCCGCTGGGTGAAAGACGGCGAGGCGTTCGGGTCGGAGCGTGAAGAGTTCGGGACGTTAAGAGCCCAAGATGAAGAAGAGACACTCGACTCGTACGGAGGCTACTACCGCTGTTACGCCTCGAACACTCTGGGAACCGCCATGACACAATCCGTACATCTCATCGTGGAGCGTGAGTCACACACACACACACACATACTGCAAACACACACACATACTGCAAACACACAAACACTTCAAACAGATACTTATCACACATGCTGATTCATCGTCACATGAATGAAATGTTACGAAGCATGTACAGTAGGACACAAATCCCCCCTTCTGTCTCTGTCTCTTCTCCTACACGCACACACACACACACACATACATACACACACTGCAAACACACACTTATCACACATGCTGACTCATCGTCACATGAATGTAATGTTACGAAGCATGTACAGTAAGACACAAATCCCCCCTTCTCTCTCTGTCTCTCCTACACACACACACACACACACACACACACACACACACACACACACGCTTCAGTGACTCAGTGGGGTTGACTGGGGCCACCTGTTCTGCGCTCTCATCTCTTGTTACCATAGCGACCATTTCCTGGAAACAGAGCTGCAACGTCACTCGGAGCGGGGGGTGCATGTTTTTGGTTTTGGTTGGGATGTCAAAGTTCAGGGTCGTCTTTACGGAGATCAATTACTATGATATACAGTATATTGTTTAAAAAATGGTTGTAGCTAAAGAGGATGGAGAAGTCTACGTCATACATTTAACAGACAGTTGTTCCTTTAAGAGCAATTTGTTGAACGGTAGAAGCTCCAGTTGTGTTTCTATTCACGAATGTTCATTAACATATTGAATAACGCTGTGACGCATGGTGAGCAGGTAAATGTTTAAGTCAGGATGAATGCAACAAAGTGCCGGTGTGTATCATATCGGAGTGTACAGTACATTACTTTTCATGATTTGTTGTTGATCATGGATAATACTAAGTGTGTGTTATTGTAGAAAAATACATATATTAGAACATTTGTATAGAAACTGACAAATGAACTGACCTCTCTTGAGGAGGTGTTTGTCTTTGTTGAGATGATGTAACAAAAACATTATGGAAACACCTTTACCAATCAAGTTCTGAAGTAGTACTCACTTATCAGCTGGTTCTGCTGTCAGCCCAGAAAAACCCATAACATAAGGCGCTTTCACACCGGAGTACTTTTCCCGTACTTTTCCCAGTAATAGTTCCGATAGTTCCTCGGAGGGACTTTCCTGGGGAGGAAAAGGTTCCAATTTCTGATTGGCTGGGAGAATTGCAAACCATGCCCCGTAAAACCCTGAAAACTTTTTGTGAAGCCGCCATTTTATTTCCTCGCATTAGCATTATTAGCATTAGCCCAGCGCACCAACGGAGAGAGAATAACTTATGGCAACACAAAATAAAACGTGGGATCGGTGGAGTGACGAGGAGGTGTCGGCGCTTCTGGCGATTTACCCGGGACTTCAGGTGGCAGTATACGCCGTGAAGTGGTTTGCGGCCTGCCAGTAAACCCAAAGCAGAAGAAGAAGAAGTGACGTCAGCGGCTTCATTTGCGTAATCCTCCCTCAGGGACTTATTCCGGCGTGAACGCGATTTACTAGATAGTTCCTGGGAAAAGTACTTACTTGATGTGAAAGCGGCTATTCAAATGCTTTTTCCTTGAGACAGCATAAAACATGGCAAATACTAGATTCAACATTCAAAGGTTTATTGTCATAGTCTATACAAAACTACGGTGTAATTATTGAATGTATGAAAAACTTAGATCACAGTTTCCTCAACAGTGCAATTTACAAGACAACCATTTTTTGTTTTTTTAAATACTAATACAATACTGCCTGACAAAAGAAAACTGTAAACTTTTGCATTTAAAACTAATTCCTAAAGACCTCTCTTGATGTTTCTCTCGATGATGGTTAAATGTTTAAGGCAACATGTTTGACCTCCTGGTTTAAAAGCTCCTCTTCTTCCCTTTCTTTCTTTAATAGCAGACTACAACCATGTCTATAGGCAGCGTAGCCTTTACTGCGACAAAACTAGGCTGAAGCCGACTTTATAATTATGAAGGATCCTGGCATTTTTCTAACAGTTACGCCCTCCCCCTCTTGCAATCAATATGTCTACCATTCTCTTTGATCCATAGTGTTACATCAACTGTGAAGAAATGAAAGCTGTACACAGTTTTACTTCTCGAGCAGAGAAAGAGGATAACAAAAACTATAGTGTAAGCTCAAAGGTAGCAACCTCTGTGGAAATTAAAAAACTGTGAAGCAAGAAAGGATCTCTGACTCCCTTGCAGGTTCAGTGCATAATTTACTGTTCAAACTGGAACAGGAAAAAGTTGTAAGTGCAACAAAGAGAAACTAGGAAGCGCTGTGTTGTGGCCTCATTACCTTACTGACTCAGCAGCAGCTATAATGTTACCAGACAAGACTGTAGATCAAAATCAAATAGCTTTATTGGCATGATCATAAACTTGAGTTAAATAACACATTGAACAACAGCAGAATTACAATGTTTTACTTACAAGGAAAAACAATATACATTCTTTACAAACAAACTGAATTAAAGAAATTCCCCCAGCTCGCCCCCCTATTCCTTAAAGGGGGCCTATGATGCCCATTTTCGGGTTTCATGTTTGTATTTTATGCCTTTTCTAGGACATGTGATTGGTCAACCGCTCAGAGATGTCCCGTACCCCAGCCTATCACGTACAATGTGTTGGAGCGCTAGACAATACAAGCGCAGGTGTTAAATCGTGATGTCATGTCAAATAAACAGAGGTGTCCAATGGCGGCATTTTGTTCAGGGAGGGAGTGTGTGGGAGAAAAACGTCCTCTGGAGGGAACACAGGGATTTTAGCCTTTGCAGACCATTGACATGCACAGAAACCTATATCACACACTACAGGAAAGGGACAACCACAAAAAGCATAATAGGGCCCCTTTAACCCTGCAGATTAATTTCAATGCTAAGGATGTCCGCATGCTGTTGATGATTCATGGTTCTTCACTAATAATCTTCTCCTTTGTGTTTCAGCTCAACCGGTTCTTCTAAAACAGCAAAGGGTCGATAAGAAAGCAAACGAGGGAGATAGCATGATCCTGGCCTGCAACCCTCCAAACAGCTCCACCCCCCCGCACATCCACTGGATGGACAAGAGTGAGTCTGGCTTTCATCTTCTGCCTTCATGTCTTCTGTCCAGCTCATGAGACAGAGACACTTTGTTTCTGGTAGATTTCCAGTCTCCACAATCTGAGCAGCTTTGTTGCATCTCTCCTTCCAGCTGAGTCCCCTGTTGGAGGGATTCGCGCTGCATTGCAGATCATTTCCACTTAAACTAATGAATGCAGTAATGTCAGCTGATGTCTGGGCTCTATTTTTCTAAATTGTTCCCTTTTCTTGTCCTTGATTCCCCCTCTCACTGCCTGCCTGTTGAATAAGTGCATTTTGTTTAACTCGCATAAAAAGTCAATACTGCAGTGCACTAAATAGCCTTCCTGTTTTTTGCAACAACCTTTATAGTTTATTTCCCCCTCTGACATCATTGTACCTTAACTTGTCGTGTTTCCCTCAGGGATGGTGCACATCAAGCTGAACGACAGAGTGATGGTCGGCCGGGACGGGAACTTGTACTTTTCTAATCTTATTCAGACAGACAGCAGAAGGGACTACTCCTGCAACGCTCAGTACACCGCAGCCAGGACGGTCCTCCCTCTCCCTGCTGTCCACCTCACTGTCATACAGAGTGAGTACACACACACACACACACACACACACACACACACACACACACACACACACACACACACACACACACAGTGAAGTGGCCTAAAAATGTATAATAGAAATGTGGCTTTAAACTAGAAAAAAATACAATTGTACGACATGCACAAAGGGGAAAAGTTGTCCTTAGGCAAATGAACAATTACAGATTTTCAATTATTGAAAACATTTGCGATGTGAGCCCACAACTCAACATAATATATAACATAGTTCCTTTTTTGTATTCCTTTTCATTTGGAAATGTTGCATAATTCACCTTTAACTGATTTTAGACATACGCCAGTTATTAAGTATTGCTTCTCTATAAATTGTAGTGACAGGTGTTTCTATTATATTGTCCACTGTATTTATTTGAATGAGGGTTGGCTAAAAAATCACGCAAAGCAAACAAAAAGTCATCTACACTTTTACGATGAAAACATTACAGTGTGATGTGAAATATTTACATGTGCTTTTCTCTCCAGGTAATGATCTTGTTCATGGCAAGAAGCCTGACTTCTTCCATCCCGTGGGCTCCCACAGCTCCGTGCAGGCCATCAGGAGCCACAGCGTCGTCCTCGAATGTCTCCCCAAAGGCCTGTAAGGATCTCAATGCGTGTGTGTGTGTGTGTTGACAATATCAACATGTGTGTGTGTGTGTGTGTGTGTGTGTGTGTGTGTGTGTGTGTGTGTGTGTGTGTGTGTGTGTGTGTGTGTGTGTGTGTGTGTGTGTGTGTGTGTGTGTGTAACGAGCCATTTTGTGTGCGCGAGCGAGAGAGCGAGAGAGAGCACCGGTACCGGAGATCGTTGTTGTTAGCTTCTGGTGCTAGCGAGCTACGCTAACGGATATAAGGAGTTTTTTCAACAACAGAGTGGAGGAGAGTCCTCTCCTGTGAGACTGAGAGACTCAGTGAACTAAAGGACTCTCAGTGTTATCTCAGTGGGTCTCAAACATTTTGGTCACCATTAATGTAAACAATTATTTCCGAGGCACACGTTTATATGATCATTATAGTTATAAAAAAATAAGAGAATAAATTAAAAACAGGTATGAAATACTATATGACAGTAAAACAAGAATAACGTTTAAAAGAGTGATTTGTAAAATATCCATAAATAAATAGTAAATCTGTTTACAGTTCTGTTTCATCTGTGTTGAGAGATGTCTCCAGATCTCTTCATTTTGCTCTCAAAGTGCAACAGATTGATGCTTTTAACTTCAATATTTAAAAGTCTTCCCGGGGGAGCTTGCCCCCGGACCCCCCTATGTGAGGTCCACACACCACCTATAAAAATAGCACTTTACCCCTGCTTGCACCTATATGCCGTGAGCTGATTATCGAGCCTTCATTGTAACAGTCGCAGGTACACTGTGTATATGCGTGGGGAGTGTTGCAGTAGAACATTCCACTGTAGCGGCCCGGTACATTAATGTGAAACCCTAAATGTTTGAGCACCCTCTATGAAACGTCAAGCTACCCCACAGCACCCTCAAAAGAAGTCTCTGGCGCCGCCACTGAGCCTGACTATTTGTGTTGGGGGGGCCCAACTTTTGTTTTTTTCCAAAGGCAGAAAAGTTTGAGAATCACTGGATTAAATGTTCATTACTGAGCTTGATTAACGCAATTAATTTACAGTTAAATCTTGAATATTTAAGTATGACAGCAGGTAGCAATCCAATCCCTCAGTCCTTAATGGGCGCACACACACACTGCTTACCAAACACACACACACACACACACACACACACACACACACACACACACACACACACACACACACACACACACACTGCTTACCACACACAAGTTTGACACTAATCCTCTTTATTAAATAATTCCATCTCTCCTCTGTTTCATTGCTGTTTTGTGTTTGCTCTAATTATCATGCTTCCCCTAGGACTTCCGTCTCCATGGCGGTAAATGGAGGGTCATTATCATCTTGCCTTAACGATGAAATCGGATATTACATCATTAACAGGATCATCTGTGTTCATTCAACTCTAATTTCCTCAATATCTCTCTCGATCGATCCATCTCCATCCACCACTTGTTCACTTTGTGTGTTTTTCTCTGCTTGTCGTTTAATCCTGGTGTGTGTGTGTGTGTGTTTTTGTGTGTGTCTACAGACCAACTCCGAAGGTGGAGTGGAAGAAGAAGGATGGCAGCCTGGAGGAAACCAGCGGCAGGGTGGATTCAGATTCCCACGGCCGCTGGTTTCGCTTCGACAGCATCGAGCAGAATGATGACGGGGAGTACGAGTGCATCGCCTCCAACAACCATGGCTCCGTCTCACACTCCTTCACCCTCACTGTGGAAGGTAGGAACACACACACTGCAACAAAACATCCACCTTAAAACAAGAAAAACAATACGTGATTTGAGTTGACACAGACTTGAAACAGGTATGATGATCTGTGACTAATGAGGGTTAATTAGACTTAAGCAGAATTTTTGAAATGAGAATGAGATGTATTCAAACTTGATAATTTTATACAAGCAGCTCTTGATTAGCAGATTATTCTCAAAACACGTTCAGTTAGAATTCATGGCTTGATATAGGATGGGAAGTCTTAGGAAGATCAGGAGTTTTTGCAGTGCAGCACATCAAATCAGAGATCCATAATACTTAGTTCGTCCTGCAGCGGGGACATTTACATTGTTAAAGCAAGGGGACAGTCCAGATATGGGGCAAAGTTCAAATAAGCAGACTCACGTATTAAATAAAGACAGGTACTTGTTAATACAATCAAATCAATGCACATTTATGGTAGCGAAGAAATAAGTAGCAGCATTATGAAGTTAGTGAACATATATAAGAAGTGAAGTTGACATGTAAAGTACTAACATACCATTTTATAGAGTCACTGCGATTATAAGTTTAGGCACACATTATCTTGATGTCCTACAAACACTGAAACCTACATTTCCCATAATGCAACTCCTCCCTACCTGGTCAAAGTTTGCCATTTTCTTTTAAACTCCATGCGTAAAATTAGCAAGTTTAGAAATCTCCCTTCAGGTCAATCTACTTATTCTATTTATCTTGAATTCATCTTATCTTGTTTGTCTTTTATCTCAAAACTGGGATATCATAACTCAACTGTTACACCAACATGTGTGTAGAAGCAGCAGTGTGTTACAGGTGTGTGTGTAGTAGCCGCAGTGTGTTACAGGTGTGTGTAGTAGCCGCAGTGTGTTACAGGTGTGTGTGTAGTAGCCGCAGTGTGTTACAGGTGTGTGTGTAGTAGCCGCAGTGTGTTACAGGTGTGTGTAGTAGCCGCAGTGTGTAACAGGTGTGTGTGTGTGTGTGTGTGTGTGTGTGTGTGTGTGTGTGTGTGTGTGTGTGTGTGTGTGTGTGTGTGTGTGTGTGTGTGTGTGTGTGTGTGTGTGTGTGTGTGTGTGTGTGTGTGTGTGTGTGTTTGCAGCCCCTCCGTACTGGGTGAAGAAGCCTCAGAGTCTGCGCTACGCTCCGGGGGAAACGGTGCGTCTGGACTGTCAGGCTGAAGGCATCCCGACCCCAAAGATCAGCTGGAGCATCAACGGAGAGCTGCTCTCAGGTACGTTAAAGGTCACCTATTATGCAAAATCCTCTTCTTCATGTCTCTTCCACATCAACATGTGTCCCCTCTTCTTCATGTCTCTTCTTCATCAACATGTGTCCCCTCCTCTTCATGTCTCTTCTACATCAACATGTGTCCCCTCTTCTTCATGTCTCTTCTTCATCAATATGTGTCCCCTCTTCTTCATGTCTCTTCTACATCAACATGTGACCCCTCTTCTTCATATCTCTTCTACATCAACATGTGTCCCCTCTTCTTCATGTCTCTTCTTCATCAATATGTGTCCCCTCTTCATGTCTCTTCTACATCAACATGTGTCCCCTCTTCTTCATGTCTCTTCTACATCAACATGTGTCCCCTCTTCTTCATGTCTCTTCTACATCAACATGTGACCCCTCTTCTTCTTGTCTCTTCTACATCAACATGTGTCCCCTCTTCTTCATGTCTCTTCTTCATCAACATGTGTCCCCTCTTCTTCATGTCTCTTCTACATCAACATGTGTCCCCTCTTCTTCATGTCTCTTCTCCATCAACATGTGTCCCCTCTTCTTCATGTCTCTTCTACATCAACATGTGTCCCCTCTTCTTCATGTCTCTTCTACATCAACATGTGTCCCCTCTTCTTCATGTCTCTTCTCCATCAACATGTGTCCCCTCTTCTTCATGTCTCTTCTACATCAACATGTGTCCCCTCTTCTTCATGTCTCTTCTACATCAACATGTGTCCCCTCTGTGGAAAGAGACTCTGAAAGTTTCAGGAACAAAGATTCTCTCTCTTTTTGTCCTGATCCATTTCTATAAAAACCTTTCTGAAAATGAGCTGATCAGATTTTGGCCACTTTATGATGTCATAACGATGTTTTGGCTTGTGTAACCATTAGCCAATCAGCAACCAAGGTAACCCCCTCCCCCCACCTTATCACCTGAATCTCCTCATAGAGCACCATTGAGTTCTTTGTAACCAAATCTCTCTCAGAGGGGCGTGGGGAGGGGCTCCTTATTTTCATCTACAGTAACGGCCCGTCCACACAGCAGCGTTAAAAAATCTTCCAACGCTTCTGCCCATTGACTTTGAATGGGGTGACGTCACTTTGCCTCACTTTTCGCCGAACTGCATTGTGGGGAAGCAAAGGGAAGATTTCCAGGATTTTCAGAATTCAAAAGTTGAGCCATGTTCAACTTTTGAAGCTGAGGTGGAAGCGTCAGCCAATCAAATCCCGTTAATGCAAATCTGACAGTACAAGCGCTAGCCAATCAAACCGCGTGCAAGCTGGGAGAGACAGACCGCAGTTCATTTTCTATATTCCTGATAATGGAGGAGAAATTAGTTATTGCGGTTGCAAATCACCCGGTTCTTTATGACCAGTCGCTAATAACTTACCGGGATACAAACCGGAGGACCCAGGCATGGAGGAGGTGGCAGAGACAGTGGGTGAAACTGGTAGGTTTTTGCCTGTTTGGGGATTTTATATCCAGTTTATTCGTTTTAACATTGCTATCGCTTTGTATGGCGGGAGATTCATGTGATTGGTTGTTGGTCGCGTTGCTCGCAAAAAATCCCCAAGCTTTCAGACACGCCCACCTCCAAGATTTTCAAGATTTTTTTAACGCTGCTGTGTGGACGGGCCGTAGAGAATCAGCACCTTTGAAACAGGGCTGAAACAGAGGGGATTATGGGATGCTGCAATGATCTGTTTGGTATTTGGAGCCAAACACTTCAGAGACATGTTCTGTATCTGAGACCTATAATATATTGATGAAAAACAGTATATAGGGGACCTTTAATGGATCCTGGATGTTGTTGGACTCTATTTGTAGTTAAGTGTGTCGACAAACAGGAAGTCAGACCTCCATTTATCATTTCAATGCTTGATGATGATATCGCATGTGGATGCACTAATAATGATATTACATTCTGGGATGATACCAATATTTAAAGCAAACATTTGGCCAATAACAATGTTGTGTTGTTATTTACTCCCGTTCTGAGCAAAGAAGTCTTCATTATAAAAACTGAACTATATATAACTGAACTATTTTAAAGTCATACAACCCTTCATTACACCTTCTTTATCCGTGAATGCGTCCAAATTCAATCAAACAGATTTATGAATCTACCTTTTTATAGCCTTTTCCTTTCTGAAAATATTTGTTTTAAAATACTTTTTAGCCTGCTATAAAACCTCCTATACAATACTATACTGAATTCTAAAGTTGTTTTGTTTGTCCCCCCTCTCCCAAATGTAAACCGTCTTTGGGTTCAAGAAAAGCGCTATAGAAATACAATTTATTATTATTATTAAAGATACTGTTAGCCTCTCTGTCTTGTTGCAGCTATTTTCTTCATCCTATAGTACCTGCATCAGCAAATGATGATGTCTGAAGTGCTCGGCCCTTTTTGGCACTTACAACTAATTTAGTTGATATTTTTAATTTCTTTTTTGAATGATCAGCACTTTTTGAGTGGACTTTTCTTTTGGATCGCTTTAAATATGACTGCAGTATTATATGACATAACGCTTAAAGGATCAGAGATAGATTTCAGGTAAGAGCAGCGATCATTTCCCGGCTCCAGGCAGTCCACTATAACAGAGAGCCTTTTAACATCAGATGAATTAAACAGGATGGTGAGGAGATGGACTCCAGGTCCTCAACTGACTCCCACAGAGAGAGGGGGAGGAGAGAGGGGGAGGAGAGAGAGGGAGGAGAGAGGGGGAGGAGAGAGAGGGAGGAGAGAGAGAGAGAGAGGGAGTACAACAGAAAGAAAGAATAGGGTTTAGGGACAAGTAGAAGAAAGATTATGGAGGTAGCAAAATAGAAGTGACCAGGGGAGATAGAAATGCAGGAAGGTAGAATAAGAAGTTAAGAAAGTAAAAAATAATTAAGTAGTCAATGTGAAAGAAGGAAGCTGTGGAAGGAAGGAGGAAATAAGGAGTTAGGAGATTTGAAGAAGAAAGGGAAGAAAGAGACAACACTTAATATGAGAGGGATAGGACTAGGGAAGAGGGGAGAAAGAGGAAAGAACCAAGGAAGTGAGGTAGAGTGAAAGAAAGGATGAAAGGAAGGAAGGAAGGTGGCAAGGAGGGGAGAAAGTGGAAGGAAGACAGAAAATAAATTGTAGGAAAAAAGTAAATGAAGAAAGAGGAATGACCAAATGAAGTGAGGTAAAAGAAAAGGATTGAAATATAGGAAGGAAAGAAGGAGGGGAGGAAGGAAATCAAAGGAGGAAAACAGGAAATGAAAAAATAAGACAAAGAGTGAAAGGAAAGAATGAAGGAGGGGAGAAAGAAGGAGTTAGTGAGAGAGAACATCAAAGGAAGAAGGAACCAGAATAAGCATGAAAATAAGGAATGTATAGACAAAGAGGAAACAACAACTGAAGTGAGATGAAAGGAAAAGAAGAAACAAGATAATTGAGATGGAGTAGAAATAAAGACTATAGGAGCAGAAGTGAGGGTCAGCAGCTGCCACAGTGAGAGTTCGGGGTCTGAACAGCTGCTGCTCCTCCTGTTGGACCTGCGCTCCTTATCTAAACACGTCTTTGTGTTCAGCCTGCAGAGAGTTTCTGTTTGACAAACTCACATAACGTCACATTGTTCAGTCCTGTTTCTAACCTCTTCACCCCCCCACTGTGTAGATGTGGATGATGACCCTCGTCGCAGTGTGTCGGGGGGTGTGATGATCCTGAGGGACGTGGTGTTTGCGGACACCGCTGTGTATCAGTGTGTGGCGTCCAACGAACACGACTCGATCCTGCTCAACATATACCTCTATGTTGTTGGTATGTACGCTGCAACTTCCTGTCAGCTTGCAGAGGGGGGAAGTAGTGGAGTACAAATACTTCGTTACTGCACTCAAGCACATTTCTCTGGTATCAGTACTTTACTCCACTACTTATCTTTCTGACAACTTTTGACTTTGACTTCTTACATTTTGAACTCAAATACCTGAACTTTCTACTTCTTACATTTTGAACACAAATACCTGAACTTTCTACTTCTTACATTTTGAACACAAATACCTGAACTTTCTACTTCTTACATTTTGAACACAAATACCTGAACTTTCTACTTCTTACATTTTGAACTCAAATACCTGAACTTTCTACTTCTTACATTTTGAACACAAATACCTGTACTTTCTACTTCTTACATTTTGAACCCAAATACCTGAACTTTCTACTTCTTACATTTTGAACACAAATACCTGAACTTTCTACTTCTTACATTTTGAACTCAAATACCTGAACTTTCTACTTCTTACATTTTGAACACAAATACCTGAACTTTCTACTTCTTACATTTTGAACCCAAATACCTGAACTTTCTACTTCTTACATTTTGAACACAAATACCTGAACTTTCTACTTCTTACATTTTGAACCCAAATACCTGAACTTTCTACTTCTTACATTTTGAACACAAATACCTGAACTTTCTACTTCTTACATGTTGAACCCAAATACCTGTACTTTCTACTTCTCTCATTTTCCAAACAGCTGGTTCCTTTAGTTTGAATGTGTGTTTGGTGGCGTGATCATTATTCTTTAGAGTCATTGCGTGCCTATTGATTTGAACACGATCCGTGTATCCATCATTTCCTGGCCTTCTCTAAAGAAGAGGGACCAATGGAAACGTTGTCATGTTGCCGTTGTTCAGCATGGAAACATTCATTAGCTAACAATGACATTATTGTTCTATTAATATAAAGGGAGGTCAGGTACTCTTTAAAACAGCTGCTAGTTATGGGTACTTTTTAAAGAAGTTTAGTCAGTACTTCTACTTTTACCAGAGTATTTTTAAACACGAGTATCGGTACTTCTACTTGAGTAAAGGAAGTGTGTACTTTTGCCGTCTCTGTTAGCTAGTTCAAAACTCTTTGTACTCATATGTGATTGATTAGTCATTTCTACTACATGGCTTAGTTGAATGCTAGATTCTTATTGGTCAATCTGGACGTTCTGTGGTCTGTTATTTCTGTATAGCAGACTGTTGCTAATGAAGGCATGTCTCACACTAACAGGCAGAAAGAGTTTTGGTCAATTTAACGTCAGCTTTGGCCAAAAACATTAATTGGTTTCCGTTCCTTATCAGAAAACACCATGGAATCATTTCTTTAAATATTAATTGTATTGTTTTATTGGAGTACAAACCTTTGGATTGAGGCCGGCTAAACTGTCCCTGGTAAAGAAATTGAGTAATAACAAGAAAACAAGACGGTTTAAAAAACATGTTGGACGTCAGAGAAATCAGCAATAAAAGACAGGAATGAAATACTGAAGGGAACAGCAGAAGAAGACAGACAGGAAGCAAGCACTAACAGGAACACGGTATGGGCTCTGGTGGTGTTTAAAGATTGGTTAATGGAAAGTAAAATGTCAAAGACAGTTACAGAAGACCTCCATCGTTGCTGCCTTCATTTGAAGTCACGTTGCCGTCTACAATAACCGACACTTGTTTTTCCTTAGTGGGAGCAATCCAGTAATGTTTTAAATCAATATGTTGTCTCAAATGATCGACTTATTGAGGATGTACATGCTGCAACTTCCCCTCAGCCTGTTAGAAACGTTTTGAACTCTGATGTAATTGATTGGTTATTGAAATATTCCCATGTGTGTCTCTCAGAGCTCCCTCCTCAGATCCTGACCTCTGATGCAAAGGTGTACAAATTCACCGAGGGCGGATCCGTCGTGATGGACTGTGAGTCCTTCGGCTCGCCACGCCCACACATCACATGGTGAGACACACACACACACACACACACAATAGAAATAGTGGCCCTCAATCCAACACCCCTAAAATGCAATGATATTACTTTCTCTATCATTCATTATTACAACCAATCTGGTCCACGTTAAGCCCATATTTGGCAGGGGTGGAAGTAACAAAGAACATACTTGTATACTCTTATACTGAACTCAAGTTTGAGGTACTTGTATTTCACTTGAGTGTGTCTACTTTATTATATTTCTACTTTTCAGATTACATTTTTTCATCCCCTTGCTATCCAAGAAAAAACGTGTATTTGCAAATTTGAAATCAGAGTATGACTTCTTCATGTTGTTCATTTAAGGTAGCAGCGCCCTCAGGTGGCAGCATCAACACATTTGTAAGACTTCTGAAACAAATGTTTTCTTAAATTCTTACCTATTTATGTGTATATGTGCATATAAACTAAACTAAGGTAAACAGACAATATTTGCTTAAGGCCTTAAACATTATACTCACAGCCTTCAGAGTGATATGTATCCTCTCTTTACTCCCTCCGCCCATATTTTATGGATCTTCTTCTGTTTATCCTCCATTCAATGATGAGCCAGGAAACACACTCCCATCGATCGAGTTACTGCTGTTGCTGTGAGATTAATTTCTGCGTGTGTCTAATGTTGGGCTAAAAGACTCAGGAGGGACCGAGCTGCAGAGGGACCTTAATTTATGTAAGGATCAATAAGTGTGTGTGTGTGTTCTGCAGGGAGGGGGAGGACAGGCTTCCTCTGCTGTCGGACCCTCGTGTCGCCCTGCTCACCAACGGCTCCATCATTGTGTCCGACGTCAGTCACGAGGACAGCGGAGAGTACAGCTGCTCCATCAAACACAGCAACATCTCCATCTCTGCACACCTGGAGGTCTACAGTGAGTCTGATGTTACATACGGGGAACCAGGAAAAGAAAACAAATACAAAACAATATCTAGTCTCATATCAATATGCACTGCTTGAATAAGACGATATCCATAAGATCAGTGAAATAAACACAAGAATCAGAATGAAAATAATGTATTTATCCCAAGGAAGATTGTGTTTGGTGACATTTGCTTGATTTTAAAAATGAAATTATTAAAGGATAAATAAATAAACATAATAATACAAATGCATACAAACATAAGAAGTTAAAGTACTAATGTGCAATAAATAAGATACAATTAAATGAAGTAGAATAAAGATATTCAAATTAACAAATTATTATATACAATTAGGAATTTCAAGTAAAATATGAATAACAGACATAATCATATACATAAGAAGTAAAAGAAGATTGTGAATTAAAAGGATATAATACAATTAAGTAAAGATATGTACATAAAGACAACAAGTTAAAAAAAAAAGTGCATTAATAACATACAATTAAATTAAATATACATCTTTATACTGTATAAACATACGTGTTCCATAAAACATTAAGTGAGATTGTTCATTACAAATATATAACAAGATAAAAGATATTTATACAAACAGAAAAAGCAAATGTCTGCACGCATTGTCACCAAAGACTGGTCGTCACACATGTTCTCACTGTGCTGTGTTTTCCTGTCAGACCAAACGGTGATCCTGAACGGGCCGCAGGACGTGCGTGTGCTCCGAGGAAGCAGCGCTCTACTGGACTGTGCCTTCCAGAAAGACCCTCGCCTCATAAAGTACCAGATCGTCTGGAAGAAGGCCGAACACAAAATGCAGGAATCGTCTCCAGATGACAAGTAAACACACTCAGATACTAAAGTCCCCAGCTAAACTAAAACACATAATATACACAGTAGTCATGTTAAAGTGACTCATCTGTGTCTGACCTATTAGACTGCACTAAATTACACATTTTAAATATATTTATATGCTGTTTGTGTGTGTGTGTGTTTGTTAAGGCACACGATATTTGATAATGGAACCCTGAAAGTCACCAACATCCAATCAGATGACAGCGCTCGTTATTCCTGTGAGGTCATCACTGCTCTGGGAAGCGTAACAGCTAGTGGCTCCATCACTGTCGTGGGTATGTCACTCTGTGTGTGTGTGTGTGTGTGTGTGTGTGTGTGTGTGTGTGTGTGTGTGTGTGTGTGTGTGTGTGTGTGTGTGTGTGTGTGTGTGTGTGTGTGTGTGTGTGTGTGTGGTGCGCAGTAACACTAACAGCTCTGATTTGGACCCTCAGCCCGGCCGGACCCTCCTGAAGGTCTGTCTCTGTCTGATGTCGCCGACCACAGCCTCACACTCAGCTGGAACCCAGGAAAAACACACAACAGCCCCATCATAGGTACACACACACACACACACACACACACACACACACACACACACACACACACACGTACAATACATTTGAGCAGGCTCTGCTCATTTGAATTCAATCGTCATCTTTAAAAAGCAGATTTCATTTAAAAGACAATGTTTGTGTCTCACCTTCTTTAGTACGGGTGGCAATGTTTTTAACATTTCATTCTAGTTTAGTTATTTTATAATTATACTTATAAAGTAATCCTCTAGCATACAGATAAGATTTATCATAAAAATGTACTCCATACTTTGGGTTACGTAACAAAATGTGCCATCTTAATTGTCTTCAGTAACTGAGGACATTAGTATTTTGTTGTAATTGAAATCTTTATTGTCACATTATACATTACAACAGAGGACATTTTGAAGTGATCTTTCTCTCCCTGTCTCTCAGAGTTCATCGTGGAGGCTCGTGAGGAGCAGCACACGGAGCACGGCAGGTGGAGGTGGGAGGAGTGGAAGAGGGTGCCGGGGGAGTTCAACCACCTGGAGCTCACCCTCCACCCGTACTGCATCTACCGCTTCAGGGTCTTCGCCGTCAACGAGATCGGCCGCAGCGACCCCAGCCATTTCTCGGACCACCACAAAACCCCCCCTGCCGGTGAGACACTGACACTGTAACGATAACACAATTAATCGTAATGTTATCGAGAACATAATGTGCAAAACGCAGCAACCAAGATATTTGTTTGAAGACAAAGTGTTGAAACGATTGTTGGCTTGAATACCTGAAGAAAACCAATGAGATCCTTAGTTTAATCAAATTCTCATTGATCGCGTACTTACTAATTCCCAGACAGTATTTTTCCTAAACATAACTTTTTTAATACTTCTGCATAAACACTCTCACACGTCTGCAGACAAGCTGGTCTTCAATCGGAGCATTGTTTTATGCATAAGTGTTTTGTTATATTAAAAAGGCCTGTGTTTTGAAAGAAGTGAGCATACGACTGAACAAATGAGTCTTGGAATCTACAAGAAGAGTGGAAGCATGCTAGAACCAACGTTTTCTTAAAGAATTGTATGTAACACTGCGGGAGAAATGGATTTACAAACACTCCCTGTTGGGGTGGAGTTTTCCTTTCAGAACCACATCTTGTGTTATCCCTCTTTTCTAATGCAAATTAGACTAAAATAATAAATATATATTGCTTATTATTAGCTACTAGGTGCCTTAAGGTAGAAATTGTTATCCAGTATTTAGGCTTAACTGCAAAGTAATGTGAGTTATTTCATATTCATAAAGCAAACAAGTGTATTTGTCGATCTATCTATTTAAAAGCTTTTGTTTTATACCTTTACTAAGTGTTTTTCTCCCTTTATCTTCCTGCAGTCCCTGACAGAAACCCCTCAGGTGTGCGCAGCGAGTCCACAGACCCTAAGACTATGATCATCACCTGGGACGTGAGTATTTTCACAAAACATTAGCAGCGCCTGCATACTGGGGGCATTTCGGCGTAGTGATTCATTTTAGGATAAAAACAAAAAAAGGTTAATAAAAAATCATACAACCATAAGAACTAGTAGTATTGAAAGTGAAAAGGTTCTATAAAGAAATAATAAAATACAAATATTGATTTAAAATGTTTAGGGCCAGCTTATTGCAGGGATTGATTTGGGTTTAGTGAGAGTTTGTCATTATTAGAATACAAACTAAAGAATAAAAAGGTAAAACGTACAAACATAAGAATCAAGGTACAAGGGTCCAATAAATATCAAATAAAACACGTTATAGACTGTTAGACACCTGCACTTTTGAAAGAACATACACAACATTCGTCTGTTTGCAACTCATATATCAATATTCCAATTACTGTATATAGACAGTTTCCATCATATTCTGTTTCTATTCTATTTTATTTACTTGCACTATTTTATCTGTTTTATTGTGTTGCACCGTTGGAGGAGCCTGTGACCTAAGATGTTCATTGTCATATCTACACTGTAGCTATGCACACATGACAACAAAAGCCTTGAATCAATGTTGTATTCCTACGTTTCCTATCCTCGCAGGAGATGGACAAGCGCTTCCACTCCGGCGAGGGGTTCAAGTACCACGTGTCGTGGCGTGGGGGGAGCGACGCTCAGTGGAACCACGCAGACGTCGCGACCCCTCCGTACGTCATCAACGACACGGGGACGTACACGCCGTTTGAGATCAAAGTCCAGGCTGTCAACGACGTGGGGGGGGCACCGACACCGGAGCCGGAGATCGGATACTCCGGAGAGGACGGTACGTAGGGAGTGTTGCAAATATTGATACACATGAGTATCACGATATTACGTTTTGTGAAACTGCACCTATTTGTAGTTGATATTGTTTCTATGTTTGGTTTGTAAAGCACTTTGTTAATGAATAGTGCTTTATAAATAAGGTTTAGTTGATTGATTGAATTCAAAGTTTGCATGTGTGGCAGACAATGGCTCAGATTGCACAAATAATAGTAATATATAATGTACGTTATTATTATTAGAAATTGCATATACTAAGTAGTATAGTCTGGGCTACCTCAGACAATCAATGTTGGTGCATCAGAAACAAAAAAATACCAAAGCAAAGCTCACCATTTTTAAAAAGACATGGAAAATGATAAAGAGAAAAAAAAAGACATTAATGAATGACAATGAATACATAAACAAAAGGAGATCAAATTGAAATATAAAAGAAAATTCCGGAATAAAAAAAGGTTCACAAAAAAACTGAAAATTCCTAGAATTTGCAAAAGAATACAATAAATGGATTCCATAGTTTAGTTTAATACCAATTCAACATCAGACACTGGGATACAACAATAGTTTTAGCGACTCCAAACTTGTTGTTATCGCCATTCTTGGACAAATGTGGATATTTTTAAGAAATGTGACGATATTAAGGATATCCTAAAATTAACAAACATGGCTCTGTGGGTACAGTATAATCTCTCCAGGTTATTTAGGTTCATTTCGATGATTTTATCTAAAAGTAAAACAAATACGTTCAATATGAGTAAACTAATAATGCTAAGTTCCTTTGAGTACAAAGTCTTCAATATCAAGATATATTTTCATTAAATTCAGTTCTTATTTTATCTAATAATGAACTAAAACAGGTTGTACTTCTAGCACAAATTCTTCCAAATGTCTCATTGATAATCCTCACGTGTTCTACTATAATTAACGTCTTTATAGCCAAGACGAAAATTCCTTCTGACTGACGTATCCTATGACTTTAGGAACTTTTTATTTATGATCTGTTTGCAGACTGTTCCCTCACCCTCTTTACACGGCGCCTCAAATACTTTCTTTCAGAACTGTCTTGTACTTAAAGTGAGTCATTAGGTCCCTCATAAAAGAGGTCAACATTCCCTTATTGTACAAGACATTCTGGATGTGACAAGAGATGAAATCGTCTCACAAAAAGACATCCCACCGAGGCCTGTTCTGCAGCAATGTCCGATCCAATGAGAGAAATGAAACACATGACAGATCTGTTTTGTTGTGATCTTGTTTGTGCTTGAAAACAAGCGTTCTGCTGTGCAGCAAGTTACGGAAAATGTCTCTAGGTCAAGAGTCACGATCCTCAATTAGTGATGGATAGAAACTGCATGCCAATAAAATGTAACATTACCATGCATGAGTCTACTGTGGGGCTGAGAGCTGCTGCGTTTCTCACCAAGAGGAGGCTTGCAGTACAATTAAGATGTCATTAATGCACTAGGGATTATTTGATCGGATCATAAATGTCATAACCCAGTGGGACACAATGGATGCTGATCAATGGATGGTATATTTGTCAATAAAGTAAACAAGTTAGGACAAAGCTACACACATGAAGTGTCTGTCAGTAACACCAGCAATGTAGTTCAGTCAGACAACTCACGTGTTCTTAATATGTTTATTAGAGCAGCATATAGTTGAGTTTGGCGTCTAGGCTCGGGCCTCATCACTCCACAGATTTACAAAGAACATTGAGTGATGATTAGATAACTATCCCCCGAGCCTACAGGTGGAAGCTGGGGTGGTGGTGGGGTGGTGGGTGGGGGGGGCAGGCGAGCAGCAGCAACATGAAACACAGCAGCAGGAACATGAACGCAGCAATAGCAAGTGAACGCAGCAGCAGCAGCAGCAGCAGCAGCAGCAGCAGCAGCGAGGCAGAGGCAGGAAGACCTGGCAGCTTCAATAGAGCGGCATGTTTAGGAGAATGTGTTTGGTTGGCTGTAAGAGGGACGAGGTGCGTCACGTGTTAATGTATCATTGGTGCTCGAGTTGACTGCCTGAACTCGCTCGCAGGCTTCGCCCCATATGTGATTCTGGGAGCATAATGACTTGACATAATGCTTATTGTTGTTGTTGATGATGTTTATTCTTACACAAACTCATCCTGTCTTTCTGACACTTTCAGAGCCGCAGGAAGCTCCCACTAATGTCTCCACGAAAGTGATGGACAGCACCGTCACAGTCAAGTGGAAAGAAGCCCAAAATGTGAGAGGTCTGCTGCTGGGATACAAGGTAACGGATGTTACAACTCAACTAAAAAAACTCTGTTCTCTGCTAATGTCACAGTTATATTTCATACTGTAAATACTATATAGTGTATCATTTGGTGAATTGTTGTGCTGGAAATTCTGCTGGATGCCGTCCTCATTTATAGATATTTTCTATACATTTTTCTATTCCACGGTATTAAATGTGTATTTAATTATTCCAGACGGATCAAAACCTTAACGGAACAATTATCTGTTATAACATATCATAAGAAAACACATGAATACCATGAGCATATGCATTTTTTGAATTCAACATAATCTGTGGGTTGCCCTAGGAAGAACACATTACTTCGTAGTGCATACAGCACCACCTGGTGGCCGATTAAAGAACATCATTGTGTTCAATAAGAAATGATTTGTTTACAATGAGAGAGAAAAGCAGCCAGGCTTTCCATTTGAAGCTGGAAATAAGAGCATTAGATGTTTTTAGCTTCATAAATGATCAAAATAAATAATCAAAATTACATTTTCTGTTATGACTCATTGTTTACAGCTGTAGTTGTAAGTCTATCAAAGCAGGAAAGGCAGCACAAATACATCATTTTCTCTCGGTCCAACTGTTCATTAATTAAACGTTACTCCTTGTCAGATCTACCTCCAGAGATTGGGTCCGCAGGGCGGTCGGGTCCGGAGGTCTCTCGGGAAACAGCACCAGGAGAGAGAGGATAAGCTGGAGCGAGCGAGGGAGAGAGACCGGGAGGTGGTGGTCCACGGCGTGAAGACCTCAGAGGAGGTGACGGGGCTGCGGCTTTACTCCAGCTACGAGCTGTCCGTCGCTGCCTTTAACAGCAAAGGGGAGGGGCCTCGCTCCCCCCCGCACCACTTCAGCACCCCACAGGGAGGTGAGTGTTCATGAAACTTACGTTCGTTTCAAGATTCAAAGGTTTTATTGTCATATGCACAAAGCTACAGTGTAGAAATGGCAATGAAATTCTTCTGACCTGAGCTCCTCCAACAATGCAACATATATAATCAAATACAAAAATACAAAATAAAAAGTAGTGCAAAAAGTCTATATACATAGACTAGAATATGATATGTACAAGAACAGAATATGAAATTAAATTAAGACAAAATTAAATAGTGAAATATGTAGCTATTGAAGAAGTAAAAATTATGTAGCTGCTGTGTCTGCACCCTTTGTGTGTGCAAGTGTTTAAAAAACGTTTTTAGTTGGGACTTGACTTGGAGAACCGAAAGGGTTGCCGGTTCAAGTCCAATTACGGTATTCTGTCATATTATTCTTCTTCTTCTAATTGTGGTTTTTCTATATGTATATTATTCTGTTTTAAAAAGAGAGGCCATGTACATGAACGTGTGAAGAGCCACTGGACAAATACTTATATTGTGTTGCTTTTAACCAGTTACACTGTAACAACCTTTTGTGTCTTAGAAAATACATATATTACAACAAGTATATTTGTGTGTGTGTTTAGCGCCTGGTCCTCCTGCATCGTTAAGGTTGGAGAGTCCTTCAGAGAAGTCCATGATCCTCTACTGGAGCCCTCCAGAAGAAACCAACGGCATCCTGAAGGGATACGTGGTGCAGTATCAGGAGGGTAAGGGCATTTTGATTATTTCAGTACCTCAGCATACTGACATACAGCACTTTTGGCTTGTTTGATTTCACCACTGTGTGTTTGTAGATCTGGAGAACAGCTTGCTGCAGATGGAGTACATCGACGACCCCACTGTGACCCACTTTGAGTTGGACTCTCTGGACCCGAGCAGCCATTACATCTTCAACGTGATCGCTAGCACCATTGTAGAAGGACCCCCCATCACCCGGAGGGGGGCCACCGCGCTGGACGGAGGTGAGACTGCCGCCATGAGGATAAAATACCGTTTACGTCATTTTGTTTATTAAGTGTTTACCCTTTTTAACTGTGCATTATGCATTCATATCTAAATCACTGCATGTATTTATACACATTTATACAGATTGATTGCATTGTACAACTACTTTAGCAATTTTATATTCTAAATTTAAAACTTTTTATTTCACTTCTTTACTTTAACTTCAAAAGTTTGCATGAAAATATGTATCCTTTCATTCTAAAATAAATCAACTGTCACAAACCCAATTTCCACCTGAGATATTAATATCATTAGTATTATTTAATTTACTTTTTACGCTGTTTTTCGTTAGGCTAATGTCGCAGATATGAAATGGTTAATGTATTGGTATTGTTGAGGTATTGGAAGTGTTCTGCTCTTGTTGATGTTGGCAGTAATAGGAGGTTGAAGGGCTGTGATGAAAGGGCTTGGTTGAAGGATGACGGTGTGTCTGACTTTCCGATAGGGTCTCATGAACTTTATTTATAACTTTTCATTAAATCCCTCTTTCCTCTTTGTGTCTCCTTCCAGTTGCTCCATCACACATCAACATAGTTCCCAGCAACACGTCACTCAACATGAGCTGGGTGCACGGAGAGAGATTCAGGAACCACGGCTTCATCATCCGATACCGCAGGAAGAGCCGTAAGAGGAGGGAGGAAGGAGGGAAGGAAGAAGGAGGGAGGGAGGGAGGAGGCTTTTACTTTTCTGCAAGATGACTCTAAGATAAAGATGGAGGAAGAGAGAAGAGATGCCTTTATTCATTATTAACAGGCACTTATTGGTTCATCCATTTCACGAGATGATCACATATCACTACTTCTCAGATTAACATGTAGAAAGAAGAAAAGATGTCTGATAGGAAGTAGGAAATGGAAGAAGAAGAGAGTGAAAACATATGTTCTTTTAGTCATTTTAGTCATTTGGTCTCTGCATTGAACACTTGCAGTAATAGAAAGTGACCAAAGACAGCTTTACTAATCTGTGTGTGTGTGTGTGTGTGTGTGTGTTTTCTACAGCCGGCTGTGATTGGTTGGACTCGGAGGTGGTGAACTCCACGCAGGGTTTCTATTCGCTGAAAGGCCTCCTGCCGGGATCTGAGTACCAACTCATGATCAACGACACTCAGTGGGAGAACGCGACATGGACCATAGGAGCAGGTGTGTGTGTGTGTGTGTGTGTGTGTGTGTGTGTGTGTGTGTGTGTGTGTGTGTGTGTGTGTGTGTGTGTGTGTGTGTGTGTGTGTGTGTGTGTGTGTGTGTGTGTGTGTGTGTGTGTGTGTGTGTGTGTGTGTGTGTGTGTGTGTGTGTGTGTGTGTGCCCGGCCTGGTACTGACGTTGAATAACCAAGTAGCTCGAAGGTTTATAAACGCCGCTTACTTGCAAAAATGTCTTGAAATCCTAACTCTTTCAAGTTATTGTTCGGTGTCAAAGTAATTCAGTGATAGTCTGTAAATGTATTGGTGCTAACAGGAACTGCTAATAGGTGTAATGAGGTACATAGCCAGTGTATAACAAATAGTGGTCAAAAAGGCCCACCTTATAAAATCAATATCAGTTTAAGTGTACGCTAGATTTAGCATATTTAAATGTCACTTTACATTTCAGTCTGACAGACCTTTCTGACGGGAACTGAAGCATTTGAATCCACCTCTGCTCACTTCACAGCCACCAGACTCCATTGAGAAAATCAGTAATGCATTACCTGCATGAGAATCATTGAAACGATACGATATACTTTATTGTCCCCGTATGAAAGTTGTTCTGATCTCCGTCCTGCAGTTCCGCACACATGTCCATATCCAAACATAATACACATTAAAATACATCCACATATCCTCACTCATACACCGTTTGCACAAACACAATACACAGACGCACATACTGACAAGTATATTACATTACATGTGAATGTTAAGAAGCTTAATGGGACTAAGGATCAGGTCCCATCTCTCACAGGCTGGCGCAACATTATATTTGAGTTGGTTCCCCTGGAATATCTCACAAATGTTTTACATGCCAGATCTGACCAGTTCTATACAACATGGCAGCCTTACTTACATTTCCTTGGACCTGAATTGTCGGCTGTTATTGTTAAAGGAACCTCATGAATCTCCTGTAATCATAAATTCATCCTCAATCATACATGTGATACTCCTCCTGTAACCACCTACATGTATGTATGTTTGAGACTGAGCTGTTTTTGTTATGTTGTGTCTTTTAGTTTGCTTTGTAATTATGTATTTGTCATACGTCATTATTGGGTTGTAAAAATTGTAAAAGAATAAAAGGAAGCTTAAAGGACATTGCAAACAGTTCCTAATGAACCCCTCTCTCTCCTCCCTCAGCGCCGTCGGTGATGCCCGGTGGGTTCGCTGCTCGGGGTTGGTTGATCGGACTCATCGCTGCCATCCTGCTGCTGGTGCTCATCCTGCTCATCCTCTGCCTCATCAAGCGCAGCAAGGGGGGGAAATACGCAGGTACGACAAACAGCGCTCCGATAGGCCTAGGCCATACGAAGAAATATATACATCCTTTATTTAGCCAGGTGAAAGTCTCATTGAGATTACAAACTATTTTTCAAGAGCGACCTGGGCAAGAGGGCAGCATGGACAAAGTTACAACAAATGAACACAAAACAATACAGGCAGACGAATACAGCGGTCGTAAAACACAAATTAGATGGCACATCAACCACTAATTACGCAAAATATAAAAAACTATGATAAAACGTAAAAAACTGATACAACAAGTACGACTTCGATTGGATATAGCAATCACATCGACCAATGGTTTCTTGTTCTCTGTCCTTTAAGATGGACTTGAACTCCCCCATAGTGACAACATCTGAGAGTTTCAGCTCCTTCTGTATATTATTCCAAGCAGAAGGGGCAGCATAAGAAAATCAGATATCACAATCTTTTTGACCCCCTACGGCACATGTGTCAAACTCAAGGCCCGGGGGCCAAATCAGGCCCTTGGTGGATTTAATTTCGGCCCGCAGGATAATTTCTAATTACTATTAGATCTGGCCCGCCGGTATATTGCACGCACACCTTCACTCCATCCTGAGGGTCTCCTCAGCTCAGAGCCTGACCCCAAACATCGATGAACCTGCACCCAAGATGAGATGCCAAGTATCTGGCTTGAACTAGCATCACAGAGCAGCAAGCTGAGTTTACATGGATGTTTCCTTCTGCACTTTGTTTCTCACGACAACAGGGAATGTTTGTTTTGTTCTTTGAGGGGAATAGTTTTTTTGAAGCTGCTGTTGGCCTGTGGAAAAATGTAATCATAAGAAATGACTCTGCAGATAGAGCCATAAGAAATGACTGCAACTGATTATTTAATGTTGTTTTTATAGGCAATAATTTAAGCTTTGTTAGTTCCAGGTTTAATATGTGGAATAAGTTCATTAATTAATAAGTTCTGCAATAAACATGGAACCCCTCGACTAGTACCAATTTTTTAATTTTGAGTTTGACACCCCTGCCCTACGGTATCAATCTTGTGATGACATTGTAGGGTTGATCATTGAGGCTGTCACAACATATTTTCACAATGAGAATTTTCATAAATGATCATCAGCAAAGTAGGTACAGGCAACTATTGGAAAAGCTACATGTCTATAAACTCAGAAAATGACATTGTTTTACTATAATTCAGCTTTTAAAACACGGAAAAGACTCAAATTAAGCCATGTGACATTTTGAAGACATAAATTAGTCTCATCGATATATGGCCTAGTGCTACAGACTCTCATGCACAACTAAACACACACACACACACACACACACACACACACACACACACACAGACGTTAGCCTGTAAGGCAGATTTTGATGGATGTCCTTTCTCACAGTGAAAGACAAAGAGGACAAGGAGGGGGACTCTGAGGCTCGGCCCATGAAAGACGAGACGTTTGGAGAGTACAGGTGAGTCTCCCCATAAATCATCAAGCAACACTAAAAAGAAATCCTGAGGGTATCCAGGAACATCCATACCAAACGTACAAACTGCACCAAGACATGACATCCTCACATAGGTCATTCCGTTGATCACTCGTTGCTAATTGTTAACATTAATGGGGATGTGTCCTACTTTGAAAATAAAGCATAACAACAGTTGCCAGATCTTTTCTTACTTTGAGGTTTGTTTGTTTTTCCTCCACAGTGATCGTTCTTATTGTATTTTACTCTTTGTGTATGCTCAGTCTGGACCCATATACAGTGGCGGTTCTAGACCAATTTGACTGGGGGGGCCACTGGGGGGCCAGTTATTTTCTGAGGGGGGCACAATAAATGCAGGACGAAAAAGAGAACTAGACAGTATGAAGTAATTGCGCATAAGAAAACAATGCAATCCAGTTATTGGTATTTGTTTCAGTACACTTATTTATTTCAGATAGATCTTATAGTTATTACTGTTAGCTTCAGCTTAAGTTATAGTACAATGTTTGCACTCACACCATATTTATATAAAAATAAAGGCAATGAACAGTTACATCTCTACTTTACATAAGGGTGTCTGCACAATCTCACATTACAGCAACAAAATCCTGAGGTTTTTGGCAAACCGAGTACCAGAAAATATACATTTAAAAAAGGGGGGTCAGAGGTCAGTGTTGGGGGGCACTGGCCCCCCCTAGAACCGCCCCTGTCCATATATATCTTACATTGCAACACAAAGCATAACTCCTTTGTGGCGTTCTTTAGCTTTTAGAGTTGTATGTGTGCCAGTTCCTCCTACCGCCTCATTCATGCAGAGGTATTATGAGACTAAAAACACTTCTCCCTTTTGATTTGTTTTATAAAGAGAGAACGTGTGAATTGAAGATGTTGTGCTGCAGCAGACATGATACTTTCAGTTGGACTTGTACTGTTGTATAAAGGATCAGGAAATGGACGTACTCAAGCAAACTATCTCAGAATTGTACACACTTAGAGTAAATGTACTCTGCACCACTTGAGGAAACCAAGCTTCCAGCGTGGGTCAGTTTGATGATGATTTATGGCCACCATGTTCCTGCTGAGTGATTCCAGCTGCCCTTTGTGGTTTCTTTCTGGTTCTCCACTGTGAGATGTATGAAGCTGTGTGTCGGTCTGAGCAGAGATTCCTCTCAGAGAAGCCGCTCTGCATTAAAGAGCCGACAGTGAAGCTTTTAAGAGGAAGGACTCTGATTGATGCTCTGACCAACACACACTCTGATAATGAGTTCCTCCTCACTCAGCTTCACTGTTTTCCGTTACCTTTGTATTCTGTCAAATACAAACCTGAGCGACTTTATTTCCAAGTGTGGTGGGAATTCCAAATATACAAGCTTAAACCAAAGTCGTGTTGTTTAAGAGTTATAGCATTTAACAGAATCAATCATATTTCCAGCTGGAAAGGACAGAGGTCCTGCTCTAGCAGAGAGCACCAGGATCTGACCCCGTACACAGAAAGGCATTTATAGAGATGAGACACAGGAAGGAAGGCAATCCACATTACAGTCCTAAGTGGGGTGGGGGGCAGACAGAAGGGGAAGCGCAGCATTTCTACTTTTGTTGTTATTTTGTTTTACTTGCTTGTAAGCGCTTTGAGCACCAGTAAATAGTATATAATATTATTATTAATTACAAACCCTAACATCCATATGATAATTGCCTAACAATGGTCAGGGCGCCACCTTTCTGTCTGAGAACGTTGTGTTGCCAGGAAACCACATACATATTGAATCACTGTGAATTCCCATCATATAAAGACTCATTTTCCCCTTAAACTGTGGGTTTTCTCCGGAAGTATTTCCTTGTACGATGTGAGGGTCTAAGGACAGAGGGTCTAAGGACAGAGGGTCTAAGGACAGAGGGTGTCGTTTTCTCATACTGATATTCTGCACAAACTGTGCTGTTGTATTTGCTGTAAAGGGTCTTTACTGTAGGGTATTTGTATTATATGTACAGCACTTTGACTCGACCAAAAATTGTTTAAAAAGGTCCTATATAAATAAAACTTGATTTGATAAAGTACTCGGATCCTTTGCTCAAATAAAATACATTACAAGAAAAAATCCTGAATCGAAAATATGACTTACCTAGATGGTCAGAAGTATTATCTGCAACATGTACTCTAAGTATCACAATAAGAAGTACTCAGTATGTATTGGCTCTTTTCACAGTATCAAATGATTGTAGAATATTGTCATTCTTTTTTTATCACCAACAAATGTTGCTGTAGTTTTTCAATGTTGACCAATCACAACAGAGCTGGCAGCCAGAACAATTTAATACTTAAAGTACTGCATCAGTAGCACAGTACTGCATCATAACATATAGGCATATCATTACAGTATGTACACAAAGTAGCTAGTGTACATATTTAATATAATGTACAATATTGCCTACAAAATAGAGTAGAATTGTAGCTTGAAAATATCCTCAACTTAATATGTGGAAACAGTACATGACTCCGTTTCATACCGCAACTGAAGGCTGTATTTGTTGTCAGGTATCCTAGTGCCTAAACATTTCAATATCTTCACTTTGGAATGAAATCTCTAGTAATTTATCATTTATTTTCTAACTGCTTGCTTTTTTACCTTTACCTCTAACACTCCTGGCTCTCTCTCCTTTGTATTCCCACTTTTCTTTCCTTCATGCTCTGCCTGCAGATCTCTGAAGAGGTGAGAACGTTAATTATGTTAAAAACTCGGAGAGACCCAGGCCTTTATTTTCATTTACCCACTTACTAATCCACTAATTCCACCAGACAACAACCTGTTCATATAGGCTGTTGTGCATGTAAATGGTCTGCAGAGGCTCAAATCCCTGTGTTCCCCTCACACCCCCCCCCCCCCCCCCTCCCCGCTGCCTGAAACGCCTCCATTGGACTCCTTTGTTTACTTCTGTAACATAGTGACGTCACTATGTAACACTAGCACTTCTTTTGGCTAGCGCTCCAACACATTGTACATGATAGGCGGGTCATCTCTAAGCGGTTGACCAATCACAACAGAGCCGGCCAGCTAACCAATCAGAGCAGACTGGGCTCTGGTTTCAGACAGAGGGTGAAAAGAGGAGCTGCAGCACAGGCAGTATGAGAAAAATAAAGAGCTTTTTGAACTTTAAAGCATGGAGATGAACAGAACATGTCCTCTTTAAGAACCTCAAAACAGTATGGTACTTAATTCCCTCCCTGCTCACAACTCTGACTCTTATTCAAATATCAGCTTTTATATAGCAATTGTCCTTCATTTCTGACCGAGTTCCTCTGCTCTGTATTGCAGCGATGCGGATGAGAAGCGCTCTGATAGCCAGCCCTCTCTGTGTGGGGAGAGTAAGCTGGGCAGCGACGACTCTCTGGCGGAGTACGGGGACAGCGTGGACATCCAGTTCAACGAGGACGGGTCCTTCATCGGCCAGTACAGCAACCGAGGGCCCGCCCCCCCCGGGCACGAGAGCTCCGGCCCCGCCTCCCCGGACAACGGCGTCCCGCCTCCCCCCATCGCTCCGTCTATGTCCACCATCCTCGACCGGCCCAGCTAGACACACACACACACATTACAGAAAAACACACAGGGACAGACCACTCCTGACTCCACTGCCTGTAATGTTATAGTGCAAAAACACACACACACACACACCGACACACCGTCTCAATACATTCCACAGGTTTATGCAGTGCAGCTGTTTACAGGATGTCTCGCCTTTTCTACTCCAAGTTTACACACACTCACACACACACTAACTCACACACACACAGAAACACACTCACCACTACGAGCAAACACTTCCAATCAGAAAGCTCTTCACTCCAGAGAGATAGAACGAGGACAGTTGCACCAGCTGTTTATCAAACATAGGCGTTGAATACGTCTATTAGGGGGGTTACATAACATTAGTAACAATTCGCCTGATAAAAACAAGTCACAAGACAATTCAAATGTGGCTGTTTTGAACAATTGTTTAGCTTATATCTCCAATAGCTCAACCCCCAGACATCCAATAATAAGACCTTTATTCAAACGAAAAACAGACCAATATCTTAAAGGTGTAGCATAAAGACTGTGTCTTGAATCTGGATCAAAAGTATATTTATGAAAGCTTCTGGTAGACAACAACGCCATTACAGTTTAATTAATTAAACGCAACCTTAAAATTACGGACAAACTGTATCACAACATTTCAATTTCTTCAAAATAAAAGTTCCAAACAGCCGGTGCAACGCTGCAGGAGAGGAAGAGGAAGGCTGTTGTGATGAAGAGTGACTCAAAGAAAAGGGAAATCTCATCTCGTCTGACCAAAGTCATCCATCTTGTACAAACATGTATTCCATTTCATTAACACATTCAAAGTCATATTCATCGTTTTTATATAAACACCACCACTTTGAGTTTTGTGTACGTCCTCGTCAACCGTCACCGCTCCGTGTCTTTCTTCGTGCTGTTTTTATATTTGTGTATCTGTGCATGTGTCTGGGGAAGCGCTTTCTATTTATTGATGTCAGAGCGCCTCCCAAACCTAAGATGCACGCCCCTCGCCGAGGCTTTTCATAATTTGATATTTAGCGTATGAGTTTTATGACTGACTGTTACTGTGTGTGTGTGTGTGTGTGTGTGTGTGTGTGTGTGTGTGTGTGTGTGTGTGTGTGTGTGTGTGTGTGTGTTTGTGTGTGTGTGTGTGTGTGTGTTTGCTCGCTCACCATCCCTGCTTTTACCTGCAGTGATGGGAGATCTGTTGCCTTAAGAGAGTCCAGTTGAGCGTCCTCTCCTCCTTTCTGTCCATCCGTCTGTCAATCATCCATTTTCCCTCACACACACACACACACACACACCCTCCTGTTTGATCAGCAGGTGAAATGCAGGACCACGTTTCTACGGTGGCCCTGAAGGATCATAGACCTGCAAACACATAAAGACGCACGCAAAGAGGAGACCAAAACCAAAACTGTTTCATTACATTCATGGAAATGAGCTTAAAACTGAACGGCTTTAAAGGTCCATTTGGGGTTAGAAAAATAACATTACAATAGTTTACGCTTTACGGCGCTGAGGAAGGGGGTTCATATTCAGGGGGAAAGTTATGTAAATGTACAAAAATAAAAATGGATCAATATCAGTTATTATAATGTATAAATTGTCAGGGCCACCGTAGAATGTGATTACAGAGAGACGCACGCACGCACACACACACACACACACACACTGATGCATGCATAAAGTGGAGGACAATGAAAACCACATGCAGGGCCGGTCCTCTGTAGCAAAACCATAAGGGACCCTCTGAAGCAGAGAGGAGGAGGAGGAGGAAGAGAATCTGACGTATGGTTCTCTGAATGTAAATACAACCTTGAGAATGTCATTTTTTTATTTCCATTGCTTCTTTTATAAGAAGATCAAATTGTAATTGTTTTTTTTTTATTATCTGTTGCTCTGTTTGGTTTTGTATCATAACCCCCCCCCCCCCAGCATTATGCTTTCCTCTTGTGTCACATTTAGTAGTCCAGAGACATTTAGAGGAACCTAGAATCCGTTTCTTTATAGCACTTAGAGATGCAGCAGATAATATTCATTATTGAAAGTCCTAAATGTTAGTATTTATCCACGTCGCCATGGCAGTGCTGTTTAATGAGGAGACGCAGCCTTGTGAGGACGGATCGGTCTCAATACTAAGAGGGTTTATTTTTGTGGCTCCGCTTTGCAAGATAAACTTAATCTGAAAGATGCAGGATTACCAGGCAGGAAGTTCTCGTGTGATTTTGGACCCAGAGCAGAAGTTTGTTTTGAATGTTTGTGGAGCAGAGAATGACAGGAGGCACCGATGGGTTCATTCACACACTTATTATTTTCTCTTTATATTTCTGTCAAAGAATCCCATCCAAACAATGTATATGTCCGTCTCAATACTTCCTGTCCGTGGCTTTCAGCTTTATCTCTTTGGTTCCTCCAGTCATGTTTAAAGACACAAATACTCAGCTTTCAATGTGTGTGTAATTCCATAAAAGGAATCATTTCCTTCGTCTAAAACTTCAGCAATTTCCTAAATAGTGCATTTGTTGGGGACTATTTTCAGTGGCGGATTAATCCACATTCGGTGCTCTAGTGATTCATTGTGGGAGCAGGACGGTGTGTGTGTGGTATTGACTCAACTGCAGTGTGTGTGTGTGTGTTCACGGTAATTAAGGAACATCTCACCCTATGGTTCAATGAAGCTCAGTTATGTGGTTTTAATATTTTTAGACAACAATGGAGCTCTATGGAACAATAAGGAGATATCTCCAGCTTGTATAGACACACAATACCTGTTAGTAGTGACATTCATTGAACTTGCTGAGAAAAACCTTCTGAATTGTTGGCAGTTAAAAAGCGAAGTGTTTTTAACTCAGCCAAATTCATGATAAAGCTCTGCTTGTTTATCAATTCTAATGTTTCTGTCTCACTAAAAACGTTATTAAATCACAGCCAACTGTGCAGCGTATCTGAGTATTTGGGCTTTTAAAATGAATACCACAAAGCGATTTCGGGCGAGAAAAGCACTGTAATAACCTGCATGGAGGATTAAAAAGGAGTTTACAAATGTAGCCGATTTAGTGGTGACACACTCTTCATGTTGGGGTCCCATCACCACAATGATTGGACAGGATGTTTACCTTTCCATTTCCTGTTTGTGTTAAACCAACCTGTGAAACAAAATGCCAAATGACCAATAACCTCCTCCATTCATCTCAGTGTAATAACCCACAGTCTGGACATGTTGCCTTGTAGAACGTCTGAACCCGCCTCCTGCCTGTCTCTCTGCTCCTGATGCTGTCTGTCTCTGTCGCAGCCTTCTTTTATACATATAAACACCTTGGGGGAAAAAATACAACATAAAAACTAGAAAAATATATAAATAAAGACAAAAAAATGTAGGTATAAATAATAACAATACTGCTATAGATAACAACAACAACAACAATGCTGAGCAATGACATAATCAGTGAGTAACAATGAATGAATCAGTATCACAGGATCCAGCAGGGACAGGATTACACTGGACACGGGAGGGAGTGTGTGTGTGGCGGTGGTTCAAATACACACACATTAACAGGTGGGGTGGGGGGGTGTATTGCAATATTAAAGTGTGCTGATGTTGTACCTGCTTGTTGCATTGTGCGCTGTACTGTATCTGACAAACTAACCCCAGACTGTCAACTAATAAATAAACATGGACTACGCATATCCTGAACAAAACAGATGCTTCTCTTCTTTGTGTGTGTGTGTGTGTTTGTGTGTGTGTGTGTGTGTGTGTTTAAACGTCAATGTCTTTGGGAACCAGTTTAAGTTTTAGACCCTTGGAATGAGGGTCAAAAACTCTCAGAGATAATACTGAGTTTTTGAAATAGGTGTTGTAAGAGTTTAGATCCATAGTGATTGTATAACCTACAGTAGGTGGAGGTCATCAAACCAGCAGATTGGTCTAAAAATATCTTCCTGCAGATCTGATCAAATGTGACCGTAGAAACTCTTTGGGCTCTTTCATAACTCATCTCATAAGATATGTCTGACGCAAAACTAGAGGTAAATGTTACGAGGTCGGACCTTGAACATTTAAAAAAAACAACACACACAAGTCTGGACTGGATGCTGGCAGATAAACGCAGCAGCTGAGAGAAAGGGTATTTTAGCCTGCAGCCTCCTCAGGTCACTGTGATAAGAACATATCCCTACAAGATGGCGACACCCAAAAAGCCATTTATAAATTTAGGCAAGGCAAGTTTATTTATATAGCATATTTCAACACAAGGCAATTCAAAGTGCTTTACAAAAATGAAAGACATTAATAGCATTTAAGAAACATATTATGAAAAGGCATTTAAAAACACTAATTTAAAAGCAAAGATACATGAATCACAGTTACATACACACATCTGAACGAACCCCCCTTTGGATAATCTGACCCCATGGTACCTTTTAGTTTTCGCCTAAACTATTCCTCTTTTTTATTTTTAAATGCACATAGTTACATTTACCTTCTCTTTCTAGGACTTGTTTGGTATCCTCCGCGAACCAGGGTCTTGAAACCAAAACGGCACACGTAGGGGACTTTAACCACATACGACGAGGGGACTTTAACTGCAATAATGACTTTTGGGGGGACAAGACAATTCAAAGTGCTTTACAAAAAAAAAAAAAAAACCTTAAGGGTGACTTTCTCCACGGTCTATCTTAAACACACACATTTTATAGACAACATCCCAGGGTGCAACCAAATGTTTCGGATATAACTTTTTATCCTCAAATCACAATCTGAAACTGCACTATGGTTGTCCACATTTCAGAATCAGAGTACTATATTAATCCCTGGTGGAGAAGTTTGGTAAATAACGTTTAACCCAATTGTAAAATAGTAGGAGTGTCCCTTTAAGTTTTTCTGTGACGCTGTCAATGCATCCTAAACGTTATACAACCAATGAATGAACATGACAGAAATAATGTGTGCTATGACACACACACACACACACACACAGAGAGAGAGAGAGAGAGAGAGAGAGAGAGAGAGAGAGAGAGAAGCCGTTTGCAGCATCAGAGCTCCCTGCAGGAAGTACACAGAGGCGTGGTGGATGATGGGAGTATGTATTTGCACAATCACAAGTTGGATGGGTTATTACCTAAAGGAGGAGTAACAAGGAGTTAAACCTGGAGGACTAGTTCCTGACGCAGACGGTGTGTGTGTGTGTGCGTGCGTGCGTGCGTGCGGGTGCGTGTGTGTGTGTGTGTGTGTGTGTGTGTGTGTGTGTGTTTCAGGAGAACTGCTAAACCAGAGGGAACACACTGAGGACGAGGACAAACATGTTAAGGACTTAGCAGGCTGCAACTTGCACGCATCAACCCGCCATCACACGGCGTCTGGGCGGAGGCAGCGACACACACATCTACCCAATGACACATGCACACACGCACACACACACGTAACATAATAACATAATATAGCATAACACATTCCGGCTGGAATAGATTTGGAGGATGAACGGAGCGATGATTACGCAAGACGGGACGGAGCCGTGGGGGGGCGCGATGAGGGCGCTCCGCTTCCAGCGTCCGCACGGTGAGTGATAGCGACACACACACACACACATACACACACACACACACTGCTGACAGGGTCGCATGTCCATGTCAAACGAGCAACTTGGTTATGCAATCAGCTACTCACATTAACACACACACAGTCACACACACTTCCTCTTATGTATTTAAGGACCATGCACACAAAACAAAAAAGAGAGACAAATTATGTCCCAATAGCTACTAGCTAACTTGCAGTCCCTAGGCATTCCCTCATTTTATTGCCAAATAACATGTAATCTAGTGCTGTAACTAGCATATATTCTAGTGCAATTATTACGTTTATTGTATTTATAACACGAATTGTAGTGGAATAACTCCATTCATGCATTCATAACATGTATTTTAGTGCAGTGATTACATTTGTTATTGGGCTAAAATAAATGTAATGTATCAGTTACAATTATTACATTCATTCTAGTGCAATAACTACATTTATTTTAATACACATATAACAGTCAACAGACACTCAAAACAATACATAGTTTCTCAAATGTAGAATAACATATAACACACACGCACACTTTATTTGTGTATCAGCGTGGGAGAGAAGGACTGTGTGCGCATGCGCGACGCCATCACGCAAACTGTTGATCACTGTCATTGATCCACGAGCACAGCCACATGACATGACACCCCCTCGCACCCCCACTGGCTTGACAAGGTAACATTAAACCCTCATCATCATGGTTCACTGTGCAGCATTATGTAAGTGTGTGTGAGCTGCCTGACATACAGGACATCATGTGCCGCCCGGAGAGGACGTGGTGCGGCGCGGAGGTGTCGGGTGTCCCCCTCCGCGCCGGACAGGAAGTAGTCCGAGGACAGCTTCACGCTAACGGACGCATGGCTGCACTGAGGGGGGTTCAGGCATTTATTTTGGGATAAGGGGGAGTTGTGCAACGGGGGGAGAGATCCACGTGTTTGTTTGAGTTTCTGCGTGAAGAAACACATGGAGTTCAGGAAGAGATGGACACAGGGGGGGCGCGTGCGGTGTCACAGCACAGGTGAGAGCTGAACTGGCTGCACGAGCACACCGATCAGTTACCTGCGGTCTCTCTCTCTCTCGCTCACACACACACACACACACACACACACACACACACACACACACACACACACACACACACACACACACACACACACACACACACACACACAACTTTGTAGGCTACTATTGTAACACGCCTCCTAAATGTCAGTTGTTTTTATGTTATTTTTTTATATAAAAACATGTAAGTATGAAGCCCAGGCTGAGATGAACCCAAAGTCATTGAGGGATTAATTTATTGCTGAATGCTCTGACAAAAAAAGCGAAAAATGTGATGTGTTTTTAGCTGTTTGTAGCCTACTTCTTTGTTTGCGTTCATAATGAATTTTTTTAATCCAGGCCTGAAGGGATTTGCCAACTTGGTTCCTTTCCAAGTAGCCTAATGCTATTAGCTGGTTTTTATTGAATAATAGTTGAAGACATTGGGCAGCACCTCTTTTCACTCTCTGCAGACATACATCTCTGGGCGGGCATTTTTTTACCAGGGCAGGCCCACCCCTAAACTTACATTTCCCGGGAAATCTGAATTGTCAACGGGGGGGGGCGCGCGCCTACATAGGCCTACACGCATGTAGGCCTATGTATCATGGCGGAAGATCTGTTAAGTAAATAAAGATGCCTCATGCAAAGGTCTACGGCAGGGGTCTTCAACGTTTTTCAGGCCAGGGACCCCCAAACTGATGGAGAGCTGGAGCAGGGACCCCCCTACTATATGTATGGCATACAATTGTGTTTTATATTAAACGGGGCCTAGTGCCGTGTATAAACATAGCTACTCTGTTATTGTACATTCAATACTACACAGGTTAATATATTTCAGAACTAGTTGTGCGTTGAGGGAGGCACTTACAAAACAAAAAATCCTCCTGCATTTCCTTATCATCGACAAAGCACACAAACGCCAGAAGCTGGGCGTCCTTAGACACATCTGTTGACTCGTCTAATTGTGCAAATGCATCTGCCAACCTCAGCTTCTCTATCAGTTGCACCCTCACATCAGATGCCATCTCGTCTATACGGTGAGCTATGGTTGTGTCCGACACTGGAATGGTTTTCAGTTTGTTAATGTCAATATCATTCCCATACATTGTTTTACACATATCGGTTGCTGAAGGCAATATTAAATCCTCTGCAAGTTTGTATAGCTGTTTCTTCTGGGCAATCCGAAGAGCAATTTGATAAGAGCGTTTCAAAGCTAGCTCACCAACTTTGGCTGATTTTCTGATCAATATCTGTTGATCTTGGAGGGATTTGAGGCTAGCTTGGAAGTATTCAACAGGTTTGTCTTTTAAGTGGCTGTGTGTTGTCTCCAAGTGACGCTGCAGCTTTGATGGCTTCATAGATTCATTTGAAAGAACAGTAGAGCAAATGGCACACATTGGAAATTCAATGCCATCTGTCTCCTTAAAGGTAAAACCAAACTTCAGATAATTATCTGCATATTTTCGGGTCTTCTCTCGTTTGCGCTTACCCTTATTAGCTGCTACATCAGCAGCAGGTTCCGCCTTGCCACTTGCATGTTCACTGGTGGTTTCTGAGGTGGATGGTATCTCTCTTGTGCTTGTGGATTTTTTTGGTCGACTTATAAAACGATCAATTTTTATATATATATATATAAAGGTATGGTCTTCTCAATAATATCGCAGCGTGCGTCCTTGTGTCTGTGTCCTTAGTAAACTGGGGACTGAATACGTTCTCGGCCAATCACGGGGAACCTGACAGAGCCAGCGTGTGTCATGCGGCCTCGTGATTGGCACAGCAGCGATAGGGGCGGGTCCTCCCCTTTGTGTACAGGAGGCCTGGTGGGACAGGCCCGGGGTAGTCTCCTGCCGTGAGTGAACCGGCGCCTAGCTTGAGATAGCTTCTGTGTGTAGCTGAATGTGTGCATTGCTGACTGAAAGATAACGTCTTCTGCCTCCATTTCTCTGTTCGCTACAATATGTTGGATTGATGTTAATGTGCATTTAAAGACATTTCAATTTGTGGGGAAAAAAAATTGGAAAATCTTTTTTTTTTAAGAAATATAAAAAATTGTCTAATCAACCAAAGATTTCGCGACCCCCCTGCAGTACCTCCACGGACCCCCTGGGGGTCGCGGACCCCCTGTTGAAGACCTCTGGTCTACGGATACCCTATTACTCTCCATGACCTGCGGTCAACTATATAGCATAAAGGACTATTTCAAACCTAGCAAGAGTAAACTGACAGGCTGCTGTGCCGCATCTCACTCAAAAACCCACACGACTCAACCCAGCGAAAAACCAGTCTCGCGCGCAGCCTTTCATTCAGAATTTCATAGCAAAAATAAATAAATTATATTAAACTAATCTTTCAACATAGTTCAATACAGAAATAAATATTAGGACAAAGCCCTACAAATAACAACAATAAACATAAAAATACAACAATTAAAATGTTGTATTCAGCCCTGATTAAAACAGCGGGCCCAAATCCTGGATGGGCGGGCCTGTCCATGACGCAGGGTCTGACTCTCTGTCAGCTGGGTATATTAAGATTAACGGGGCCCTGTTGTGCCCATTTTCAGCATCATATATCTTGTGACATGTCTCTTTAATGTTCAGAAAGCTCTTTCTTTATCTCACTGCCTGTGTTGCAGCACCTCTTTTCACCCTCTGTCTGAAACCAGAGCCCAGCCTGCTCTGATTGGTTAGCTGGCCGGCTCTGTTATGATTGGTCAATAGTTTAGAGATGTCCCGCCCCCTAGCCTATCACGTATAATGTGTTGGAGCACTAGCCAATAGCAGCGTGAGTGCTACATAGTGATGTCACTATGTATCAGAGAGAAACTCCCTCTGGAGGGAACTTTGGGATTTTAGCCTTTACAGGCCTTTTACATGCACTAAAATCTGTATAACAAACTACAGGAAAGGGAAACTCCTAAAAGCATAATAGTGACTCTTTATTTCACCACTGACTTCATCTGACAGATTCATAAAGGAGCTGCTCAGCATGGTTTTTACCAGGGTGTCCTCACTTCCTGTTTGCTGAAGCAAAGTCTACAGTTGCCCTTTGTGATTGGTGGATGAGTTTGTTCTGGCCATTAATGGCTCAGTTAAAGTGATTGACGGGTTAAACAACCAATCAGAGGTGCTCAATCATGTCTGCTGACTCTCAAACTCCTCCCATACCGACATCGTGGTAAAGAGTTCAAAATCTGTGTGCTCATATGAAACGCCCCTTTTTATCTGGCCCTCCTGTCACACACACATACGCACACACACATACACACACATACACACACATACAGAAGGAGAGGTTTAATACACACACACACTCACTTGTTAAAGTCATGTCAGAAAAACTCACTCAAAATCCTCTGGAGAAGACCTGGGGGCCATGGATGAAAAGCAGGCTGAGCCAACGCAGAGGCTGTGAGTACACACACACACACACACACACACACACACACACACACACACACACACACACACACACACACACACACACACACACAAACACACACATGGAAACTGCATTGTTTGCGGTTTTGTCTCACAGTTCGACAAGTTGATTCCTGTGCATTATTGGGGGTGTCAGAGCGTTTTAACAGCAGTATGAGAGTTTCGTTTTTTTGTTGAGTTGAGAGGACTTCTCCACAGCGTCGCTCTGTGAGAGACCGGAGGGACGTTCACCCCAAAAGTTCACCATGAGAGCACGATTACACTTCTTTCTGCCAACTAATGTGATGATGATATCCCACACTTTCACATAATTATGCCGATGATGCGTTCATCTTTGTACACGGGAAAAACACTGAAATGATCTCATCCTGTCTCTCAAATGCTTTGGACAAGGTTCAACACCGGCTGAACAACATTTGCTTACAGTTAAATGCAACAAAAACAGTATGCATGATGCTCAGTAAACAACCAGTCAAATTCGAAGGATCCAACGTGTTTTTAAACGGAGCAGAATTAGAACTAGTCCCCCACTTCAAGTATCTTGGAGTCATACTGGACTCGAACTTGACTTTTAAGAAACATATTAAGAAAGTATCCAATACCGTTAAATTCAACTTGCTAAATTTTAAACAAATAAGACCTTTCTTAACTGTCAATGCTGCAAAGTCATACCTCCACTGTATGAATCTATCCCACATTGAACACTGTTTTACAAACTGGTCGTTTGCTTGTGCCACAAACCTGAAACCCACAGAACAGCTAAGAGAGCTATCAAGGTGTTTGACAGAAAGCCAAGTTCATACCACCACTGTAGCATCCTTGAAAAACACAATTTCTTGAGTTTTGACAATTTAAAGTCTTCTAAAAGTATGTGTTTTTTTATAAATGTTTACATGGACTAAATGTCATGTTCTTATATGTTGTATGTGACGGACTACGGATGGAAATGAGCTCAAAGCTAAAATCCGGCTCATTTACACTTGTAAGCATTATGTTGTTTGAAAGTGTTCATCAATGTCCCGGTTCAAATAAACGATTAAATGAAATGACACTCTCTGTGCCAGATGATGGACTATGATAATGCTTTCACTAATATTTATCATAAACTGGTGGAAGATGTACTCAAATCAGCTTCGTGAGTAGAAATACTTGATCACAATTACAAGTATTGGCAACAAAAAGTAATTTGCAGTAAAATGTCTCATGGGACCGTTTGTTGCGTATTGTGTTAGTCTGAATATCTGCAGTATATCTCGCATACTACTGGACTCATCAACCTCATCTTTTTGGTGCTCAAACCTTTTTTATTTAGTGTTTAAAATCATCATTGCTAACTCCTCTTTGCTGGCGGGGCCACATGTATCACAACTGCTTTATTTTCAAAGGGCATTTAAGTGTTCCTCTGCTACCAGTCTTTGTGCTAAGCTAACCAGCCGCTGGATGTCACGGATAGAAAAAGTAGTATCGATATATTTGGCCTTGAACACAACTCCTAAGACTTCTATTTTACATTGTATGCAGCAGGTTATTCATCCCAAGTTGGTGGTTTTGAAAAACCTCAGTGTAAATCAACACGTCTTCAGGTGTTTTAACAGGTGTGTGTGTGTGTGTGTGTGTGTGTGTGTGTTTCAGCCTCGGTGCCTCAGTTCACCAACTCCCCCACCATGATAGTGATGGTGGGACTCCCGGCCAGAGGAAAGACCTACATCTCTAAAAAACTGACCAGATACCTGAACTGGATCGGAGTTACAACGAAAGGTATCACATGACGAGATTACACTGAAACTCACACTCACTATCTAACACCATCATGTGATCACACTCAACATATAAACATCTTTTATTGTGCATTATTTAATCTTTAACGAGAGATTCTGGGCAGCCGAACTGTCAATAAGTGACAGAAATGTACACTCAACTCTTCTCACCCTCTGTCTGAAACTTCCTCTGGAGGAAACTTTGGGATTGTAGCCTTTGCAGACCATTTACATGCACACAAACCTTTATAACACACTACAGGAAAGACAAAGAAAAGCATAGTAGGGCCTCTTTAACACTAGAACCGCCAGAGGTCGCTGTAAACCTAAAACCGCCAACGGGTCAAATTTACCCGCTATTGATTTTCAAGGTACAATGTTCTTTTATTTATCATTCAAGAACAGTGAGGTTTGATCGCACAGGGATGAAACTTATACCAATAGAATCTGTGGACTCTCAGCTTTTCATATGATATAGTTTGTGCATGATAGCATGAAGTATAAAATATCGCTACCGTGAGTTGTGTGCAAAGTCTCTCTCTCTCTCTCTGTCTCTCTCTCTCTCTCTCTCTATCTATCTATCTATCTATCTATCTATCTATCTATCTATCTATCGATCGATCTGTCTTTAACTATATATCTGTTTATCTCTCTCTCTATCAATCTATCTCTCTATCTATATGGAACCGCAGTAGACAAAAGGCGTTGCTATAGCAACACATCATGTTTACGCTGCATTTTCTTTGAGATAATTATTACCTGGTGGCGCTAATGGGTATAAATGGAATTTTTTTTGGCATTTTTTTCAATCTGACTTCATATTGACAATTTTTAACAACAGAGGGTGCTACATAACACACTTTCAGGAAAAGTCACGGACTGGGAGACTTTAATATTTTATTGAAAAAGAGTTACATACAATCAAAAAACAGCTGCGGGTAAAATTGACCCGTTGGCGGTTCTAGTGTTAAATATGTTGGGGTCACGACAAGAATGTGCAAAATGTCTCATAACTAAACATCAACAACAACAATGACATACTGGCCTGGCTAGTTAAGCCTATAAATGTATTTGTGATGCTTTTTTGTTTTATTTTGTATTAATGTTAGCTATTATAGACACGGTATAGTGCTTGAATATTAACACGGCCAGGGACAAGTGGAATTTCTTTGGTACAATGTTTTAAAGGTTGTTGTAATTTTTCCCAAGTTCTCTTGATTTGATATACATTTAGTTTTATGTCAACATAAACTCTGACTTCTAGCCTCCAGTTATTGTTTGGTATATCTCTGGTTGTCTTGCACAGTAACCTACGTGTGTTTTGACAAATACCCATCTCTTTAATTCTCTCTCAGTGTTTAATGTGGGTCAGTACAGAAGAGATGCGACGCGCTCCTACAACAGCTTCGAGTTCTTCAGACCGGACAACGAGGAGGCCATGAAGATACGCAAGTATGAACCTTCCTCTTCCGACACTGTGCCGCTTCACATGTCCCGTCTCCTTGAGTATAAAACATTTCATTATGTATGACATTCTAGATCAGACTTTGCATTATTAATGTTTTTTTCTATTTCTATCCGATCCCAGGTCCTGTGCCATCGCTGCTCTGAAAGACGTCTGTGATTACTTCACCAGAGAGCTGGGGCAGGTCGTGGTGAGAGAAATACACCTTCAATAACGTTTAATCCTTAAAGCGACGATAACTCTGTATGCGAATGAACAGTAAACAGTGACGTTGAAATAAATAAGAGTATTATATAAAATATTAATCATATCATATCAAAAATAGTGATGAAAAAGAAGTGAGAAATAGAGCTGGATTAAAAAACATATATGAACTCTTACATCAGACTCCCATGAAGTTGCTATTTTTCTCCTTTATGCAGTGAACCGTATGATTTATGATTACCTTATTAACATTTGTTTTGTTTTTTCACTAAAGTAGGATGTATCCAAACTCTAACACAAGCAACATTTGTTTCCTAACTAAATTCAATGTGAAGAAGTTCCAGCTTGTTTTAGTGCCATATTAAGAGTTGTACGTCTCTTAGGACAATATCATGGATAATTATTATTTTGGCATGGAATTAAAATGTCCTCTAGTCATGTTGGGGAAATACAAGCACCATTGTACAATTTGTGAGGTTCAACCATTGCTGTAACATTAAATAGTTAGTCCAATAAGAATCTCTCTAATCTCGTTCGTCTTTAAGGTTTTTGATGCCACCAACACGACGCTGGAGCGCAGAGAGGTCATCCTCGGCTTCGCTAAGGAGAACGGTTACAAGGTGAGTTATTGTGTTCTATCTTAATAATAGAAACCTTAGAAAAAATACAGCAATTGACCGATCTCTCTTTCTTTCCTCCAACCTGCCCAGGTCTTCTTTGTGGAGTCAATATGTGACGATCTAGAAATCATCGCTCAGAATATTAAAGTGAGTGAAATGTGAATGTTTATTTGAGAGTATATTCCTTTTAGTTGGTACTTGGAGAGCATGTATTTTGGCTTATACGTTTGGGACTGTCTTTCTTGCTGGAACTGCTTCATTCACACACACTACGGCTGCACCATATTGGAAACAAATATTTTCTTCCCCTGCGAAAAAATACAGGAATTGAAGAAAATACCTTTTTTTGTCTGCAAACCATCCTTTCTTGAATTTTAATGCTATACAATTGATAATTTTTTAACAATATTTAACCGGATGAAGGACTTTAGTCACGGACTTCTGGATCTTAAGTTCTCAGAGCAACAAGCTGAGCTAGCTCGGTTATCCTGCTGCGATCTGATCAAGAATGATTGTGATTGGTGGTTTGCTGTGCCTGCATGTCACTCACTCAAGTACCCCTGACATGAGAGCCGCGCGACTTTTCCTTTTGTAGCAAGCAGCAAAATAATTGTAACATGACGTGCTTGAGTTCATTTGCCTACTTAATATCGCACGTCCTAAAAAGGAAAAAAAATCGCGCATAACGCGAT